>JAEIGM010000114.1:0-99369 GCA_018903735.1 Drosophila cardini
ATTAATTAAAATATCACACCAAACAAATATCGATATTATCAACAACTGAATTCAAATACGATATATCGCTATAGATATAGACATAATGACCAAATATCGCAAGCGATATTATATCGCATTTATAATTACTATGGTATTGAATATCGATATATAATAAATCGTATAGTATGCATACATGTGCGTGCATCGTCCGCAAGCAGTGCAGTCGCTACACAAGCAGTGCAGTCGCTACACAAGCAGTGAAACGTTTGCTTTGACGTTGCGTGTAATTGTAAACTTTGTTACGTGTCTAGCTCTTTTGTTTATTGCCCGATTTGTATGCAACTTTCAGGATAGTTTGTGATACTTTGTCTCCAAACGAATTTGAAATTACAATAGCGTACGATAAGTGCAAATGCCTTAAAAATGGCATTGAAGTTTGAAGATTATTTCATTCGTGTGGGAAAACGGGGCGTGGCAGTCCAAAAATTTTAATAACAATGCATTTATGCTGTCTCTAGCAACTTACATACCAAAAATGGTTTTCCTAAGTGCTATATTTACTGTGATATTCGCTTGAAACATCAATTTTTTCCTAGGTGACCATAGTTTTTTACAATTTGCGGGGGCGGTAAGGGGCGTGGCAAAGATTTGAAATAAACTTGATCTGCTCGCGAAGCAGACGGACTTTCATTCTAAATTTGGTGGCTCTAGCTTTTGTAGTTTAAAAGATCCAGGTGTTCATACGGACGGACGGACAGACGGACAGACGGACAGACGGACATCGCTATATCGACTCGGCTGTTGATGCTGATCAAGAATATATATACTTTATGGGGTCGGCCACGCCTCCTTCTGCCTGTTACGCACATTTCGCTTCAGACAAACTTAATAGACCCCTCTACTCTTTTTTAGAGTACGGGGTCTAAAAAGAATCAACCCCAAACATACACTCAAATATTGAAAATGATATCGAACTAAATGTAAACAAAAATGAAACCGAAGAAATTGTAACAGACCCAACACTATACCCAAAATTATCCGCCTGAGGACAGGCTCATTTCTTAAGGATGGGGAAGTGACATATGTAGACACATATGTACCCATACATTACGCCTAACACGCACATTTATTTTTATTACACATTCTTCTCCCACAGATTTTAGCTAAACATTATAAAATAATCAAATGGGGACACTAACAATTCTGGCTTCCTACGAACCTATCAAATATCATAAACAATTCGCCAGAATCGCTATTTCCACCATTGGGGTTGAAACTGCTGACGTTGCACAAATCCTGGCCGACAGAATTCTCTTAAAGCTCAATCTCTTCAAGATCGAGATCCCCATTTATTTACATAAGTGCCAAAAGCTCCAAAGTCTAAAGTCCAATCAATAAAAGCTCAAAGCCGAGGTTTGCTAAACGTCTTCAGAACATAGCATAAGTTAGTCTAGATTTGTATCTGTACTCCGTAGTATCGTGTTGTGAAATAAAATTATATTTTTAAAATAACCGATCTTCGAACTACGTTAAAATATATATATATATATATATTGGCAAAAGTTATTCTACTTTTGAAATTTTGAATTCCTTAAAAATTTAAAAATGAATATGTACATATATATATATATATAACTATTACTTTAAAAAAAAAAAATTTATTCATATGTTTATGTATATATTCTGCGGTAGTAAGAATTATAAAATTATACAAATTGTTCCCGTTGTATCTATCCTGCATCTACATACATGCTTTGCGTAGATAGATCTTTTTGGTTCTTTTAATTTACATGTGTTTTGATATGCAAGAAAAAAAGTTGTATTAATGTATTTTCATCTTCGTTATCAGTAAGGGAGATCACAAATGCAAAAGCCAAAACGTATAACAAAAACTAATTCGTGGCGTTGGCTCGATCAGCTGTTAGCGTAACGCACAAAGCCTAAAAGAGAATATGAGAAGATAAGAAAACGTTATGCTTATCTCTAACGTGTGTACATTTAGGTGAACAAATCTATATGCACTGTAATGTTAGAAAAATTAAATTGTAACAGAATTTAAATAAATAGATAAATAGTTGACTGTTCTTAGGATTTTTGCACATACATTCTCACGGCCCCCATTATTGAATTAAAGAGTATAAAGAAAAAATAAAACAAGAAAGAAAGGTTATCTTCGGCTTGCCGAAGATTAAATACCCTTGCAGTCATGCATGTTGCGTTCATTGGATTCAGTTACCAGTGGTTCCTATGGATGCTGTATGATATAATAGTCCGATTTAGATGAGATTTGGTCAGTATATAGGGAATAATAGCAAAGGAGTAGTGCGTGAATTTAGCTGAAATCGCTTAATAGACTTTACAGATTTTCATACCATGCCTTTAAACTGATTGCTCCTATGGCAGCTATATGATATAGTGGTTCGATCCGAATGAAATTTGGTCAACAGCTAGGGAATGATAGCAAATGTTTATGGCGTGAGTTTGGTTGAAATCGCTCAATCGACACTGAATATTTTCATACTAGGCATTTTCATCATTATCAACCGATTGTTCCTATGGAAGCTATATGATATAGTAGTCCGAATTGGATGAAATTTGGTCAGCATATAGGGAATGATAGCTTATGCGTACTGCGTGAATTTGGTTGAAATCGATCAATAGACATTAAAAATTTTCATACTAAGCCTTTGAACCGATTGTTCCTATGGCAGCTATATGATATAGTGGTTCGATCCGAATGAAATTTGGTCAACAGCTGGGGAATGATAGCGAATGTTTATGGCGTGAGTTTGGTTGAAATCGCTCAATCGACACTGAAAATTTTCATACTAGGCATTTTCATCATTTTCAACCGATTGTTCCTATGGCAGCTATATGATATAGTGGTCCGATTCGGATGAAATTTGGTTTGCACATGGGATTTGGTACTAAATGCATATAGACTTAATTTGGTTGAAATAGCTCAAAAAAAAATTTTTTTCAACCGATTGTTCCTATGGGAGCTATATGATATAGTCATCCGATCCGGCCGATTTTTACAAATGACAAATTACAAAGTTTCATCAAGATAGCTTTAAAACTGAGAGACTAGTTCGCATAGAAACAGACGGACAGACGGACAGACGGACAGACAGACGGACATGGCTATATCGACTCGCCTGTTGATGCTGATCAAGAATATATATACTTCATGTGGTCGGCCACGCCTCCTTCTGCCTGTCACATACTTTTTTTTTTGCACAAACCCAATATACTCTCTCTTGCAGAGAGTATAAAAAGAGTATAGGGGTCTATTAGGTTTGTCTGAATCGAAATGTGCGTAACAGTTAGAAGGAGGCTTTTCCGACCCCATAAAGTATATATATTCTTGATCAGCATCAACAGCCGAGACGATATAGCCATGTCCGTCTGTCTGTCCGTCTGTCCGTCTGTTTCTATGCGAACTAGTCTCTCAGTTTTAAAGGTATCTTGATGAAACTTGGTACACATGTGTATTCTCTCTGCAGGCAGATCATTTGTAAAAATCGGCCGGATCGGATGACCATATCATATAGCTCCCATAGGAACAATCGGTTTAAAGGCTTAGTGTGAAAATTTGTAAAGTCTAAAGCAATTTCAGCTAAATTCACTCACTACTCCTTTGCTATTATTCCCTATATACTGACCAAATCTCATCTAAATCGGACTATTATATCATACAGCATCCATAGGAACCACTGGTAACTGAATACAATGAACGCAACATGCAGACGGACGGACGGACAGACGGACAGACAGACGGACAGACAGACATGGGTATATCGACTCGGCTTGTGATGCTGATTAAGAATATATATACTTTATGGGGTCTGCCACGCCTCCTTCTGCCTGTCACATACTTTTTTTTTTGCACAAACCCAATATACTCTCTCTTGCAGAGAGTATAAAAAGAGTATAGGGGTCTATTAGGTTTGTCTGAATCGAAATGTGCGTAACAGTTAGAAGGAGGTTTTTCCGACCCCATAAAGTATATATATTCTTGATCAGCATCAACAGCCGAGACGATATAGCAATGTCCGTCTGTCCGTCCGTCTGTATGATCACCTAGATCTTTTAAACTACAAGAGCTAGAGCCACCAAATTTGGAATGAAACTCCGTCTGCTTCGCGAGCAGATCAAGTTTATTTCAAATCTTTGCCACGCCCCTTACCGCCCCCGCAAATTGCAAAAAACAATTTTCACATCACCATAACTTGAAAACTACTAAAGCTACAGAGACCAAATTCACACATTATGTGTATGGTACCAATATAACTATCCTTACCAAGTTTGATCCGGATCGGACAACTATAGCCTATAGCTCCCATAGGACAAATCGGTCAAAAATAAAAAATTTGTATGAAGACACACGTAATGTTAGTTGAGCGATCGCAACCAAACTCACAGAGGATGTGTGTATAATTATTAAAAATATCCCCACCAAATTTGGTCCAAATCGGACAACAACAACATATAAAACAAATTAATCAAAAATGCTGAATTTTATGTACAAATTGTTTGTTTACACTGCTTGCAATAGAAAAGTCTACGTTTAACTACACAAACTGCAGCAAGCAGTGCAGTGTGTTATATAATCAATTATTGCATGTGAATGAAAATAATCCAACTGAATTATCAGCAGAGCGTGGTCTTATTGGTTGGGTCGCGGCTCATTATTTTGCAAATCCGCGTGGGTCCCAGGTTCGAGTCCAGTCAAAGTTAAACACAAATTTTTTTTAATTTTAACACAAATTGTAAACCTATTTTTTTTAATTATAATAACGTTTATTTGTATTTAAAATGTATTTGCGTAACATGGTATGCTATAAAAAAAGTAATACGAAAGTTCAAAACATTTCAGTTAACTCCCTTGCACGTACATACATTTATTAATACGTATTTATATACATTCATACATACATACATACATATTTTTGCTTATGGTTTGCACTTGTTCAAGGGCGATCGTGTATTTTAACTGCTTATTAAGCAGTGCTTAACGTAGTTTAATTGAAGTAAGTTGTTCGGCATTTAGCGCTCATTGGTATTTGTTCCGAACTGATTTTGGCACGCGCCAAAAATAAATTCTGTTACTATACAGATTCATGCAATGCTACTGAACGCAGATTTTGTTTTAATTTTTACCATTTTGAATGAATGATTTCAATTCTAATACATGTTTATTTGTATATTTGTTGTCTCAAACCGCTAATATTAATTTTTGTTATATTAAATGTCAATGAGAATAATCAACTCTATTTTGAAGTACAGCGTGGCTCATTGGTATGGTTACGGTTCGTTCTTTGCGAATCGGCATGGGTCGCAGTTTCGAGTCCAGTCAAAGTTAATTATATATAAATTTTCTTTTTTAGACCCCGTACTCTAAAAAAGAGTAGAGGGGTCTATTAAGTTTGTCTGAAGCGAAATGTGCGTAACAGGCAGAAGGAGGCGTGGCCGACCCCATAAAGTATATATATTCTTGATCAGCATCAACAGCCGAGACGATATAGGGATGTCCGTCTGTCCGTCCGTCTGTATGATCACCTAGATCTTTTTAACTACAAGAGCTAGAGCCACCAAATTTGGAATGAGCTTCGCGAGCAGATCAAGTTTATTTCAAATCTTTGCCACGCCCTTTACCGCCCCCGCAAATTGCAAAAAACAATTTTCACATCACCATAACTGGAAAACTACTAAAGCTACAGAGACCAAATTCACACATTATGTGTATGGTACCAATATAACTATCCTTACCAAGTTTGATCCGGATCGGACAACTATAGCCTATAGCTCCCATAGGACAAATCGGTCAAAAATAAAAAATTTGTATGAAGACACACGTAATGTTAGTTGAGCGATCGCAACCAAACTCACAGAGGATGTGTGTATAATTATTAAAAATATCCCCACCAAATTTGGTCCAAATCGGAGAACAACAACATATAAAACAAATTAATCAAAAATGCTGAATTTTATGTACAAATTGTTTGTTTACACTGCTTGCAATAGAAAAGTCTACGTTTAACTACACAAACTGCAGCAAGCAGTGCAGTGTGTTATATAATCAATTATTGCATGTGAATGAAAATAATCCAACTGAATTATCAGCAGAGCGTTCGAGTCCAGTCAAAGTTAAACACAAATTTTTTTTAATTTTAACACAAATTGTAAACCTATTTTTTTAATTATAATAACGTTTATTTGTATTTAAAATGTATTTGCGTAACATGGTATGCTATAAAAAAAAGTAATACGAAAGTTCAAAACATTTCAGTTAACTCCCTTGCACGTACATACATTTATTAATACGTATTTATATACATTCATACATACATACATACATATTTTTGCTTATGGTTTGCACTTGTTCAAGGGCGATCGTGTATTTTAACTGCTTATTAAGCAGTGCTTAACGTAGTTCAATTGAAGTAAGTTGTTCGGCATTTAGCGCTCATTGGTATTTGTTCCGAACTGATTTTGGCACGCGCCAAAAATAAATTCTGTTACTATACAGATTCATGCAATGCTACTGAACGCAGATTTTGTTTTAATTTTTACCATTTTGAATGAATGATTTCAATTCTAATACATGTTTATTTGTATATTTGTTGTCTCAATCCGCTAATATTAATTTTTGTTATATTAAATGTCAATGAGAATAATCAACTCTATTTTGAAGTACAGCGTGGCTCATTGGTATGGTTACGGTTCGTTCTTTGCGAATCGGCATGGGTCGCAGTTTCGAGTCCAGTCAAAGTTAATTATATATAAATTTTCTTTTTTAGACCCCGTTTTCTAAAAAAGAGTAGAGGGGTCTATTAAGTTTGTCTGAAGCGAAATGTGCGTAACAGGCAGAAGGAGGCGTGGCCGACCCCATAAAGTATATATATTCTTGATCAGCATCAACAGCCGAGACGATATAGGGATGTCCGTCTGTCCGTCTGTCTGTCTGTCTGTCTGTGCGTCCGTATGAACACCTGGATCTTTAAAACTACAAAAGCTAGAGCTTCCAAATTTGGAATGAAAGTCCGTCTATATGTCAGGCAGGTTAAGTTTATTTCAGATTTTTGCCATGCCCCCTACCGCCCACGCAAATCGTAAAAAACTTTTTTCACATCACAATAACTTGAAATCGATTAAAGCTAGAGAGACCAAATTCACACATTTTGTGTATGGTACAATTATAACTATCCTCACCAAGTTTGGTCCGGATCGATCAACTATAGCCTATAGCTCCCATAGGACAAATCGGTCGAAAATTGGTGATTTGTATGGAGACATGATGTTTTAGTTGAGCGATTGCAACCAAACTAACACAATTTATATATGGTACCATTATAACTATCCTCACCAAGTTTGTTTCGAATCGGACAACTATAGCCTATAGCTCCCATAGGACAAATCGGTCGAAAATTGGTGATTTGTATGGAGACATGAAGTTTAAGTTGAGCGATTGCAACCAAACTAACACATTATGTATATGGTGCCATTATTACTATCCTCACCAAGTTTGGTCCGGATCGGACAACTATAGCCTATAGCTCCCATAGGACAAATCAGTCGAAAATGGGTGATTTGTATGGAGACATGATGTTTTAGTTGAGCGATTGCAACCAAACTAACACATTATGTGTATGATGCCATTGTTACTGTCCTCACCAAGCTTGGTCCGAATCGGACAACTATAGCCTATAGCTCCCATAGGACAAATCGGTCGAAAATTGGTGATTTGTATGGAGACATGAAGTTTTAGTTGAGCGATTGCAACCTAACTAACACAATTTATATATGGTACCATTATAACTATCCTCACCAAGTTTGTTTCGAATCGGACAACTATAGCCTATAGCTCCCATAGGACAAATCGGTCGAAAATTGGTGATTTGTATGGAGACATGATGTTTTAGTTGAGCGATTGCAACCAAACTAACACAATTTATATATGGTACCATTATAACTATCCTCACCAAGTTTGTTTCGAATCGGACAACTATAGCCTATAGCTCCCATAGGACAAATCGGTCGAAAATTGGTGATTTGTATGGAGACATGAAGTTTTAGTTGAGCGATTGAGACCAAACTAACACATTATGTGTATGATGCCATTGTTACTGTCCTCACCAAGCTTGGTCCGAATCGGACAACTATAGCCTATAGCTCCCATAGGACAAATCGGTCGAAAATTGGTGATTTGTATGGAGACATGAAGTTTTAGTTGAGCGATTGCAACCTAACTAACACAATTTATATATGGTACCATTATAACTATCCTCACCAAGTTTGTTTCGAATCGGACAACTATAGCCTATAGCTCCCATAGGACAAATCGGTCGAAAATTGGTGATTTGTATGGAGACATGAAGTTTTAGTTGAGCGATTGCTACCAAACTAACACATTATGTATATGGTGCCATTATAACTATCCTCACCAAGTTTGGTCCGGATCGGACAACTATAGCCTATAGCTCCCATAGGACAAATCAGGCGAAAATGGGTGATTTGTAAGGAGACATCATGTTTTAGTTGAGCGATTGCAACCAAACTAACACAATTTATATATGGTACCATTATAACTATCCTCACCAAGTTTGTTTCGAATCGGACAACTATAGCCTATAGCTCCCATAGGACAAATCGGTCGAAAATTGGTGATTTGTATGGAGACATGAAGTTTTAGTTGAGCGATTGCTACCAAACTAACACATTAAGTATATGGTGCCATTATAACTATCCTCACCAAGTTTGGTCCGGATCGGACAGCTATAGCCAATAGCTCCCATAGGACAAATCATTCGAAAATGAGTGATTTGTATGAAGACATGAAGTTTTAGTTGAGCGATTGCAGGCAAAGTAACACATTATATATATGGTACCATTGAAACTATCCTCACCAAGTTTGGTCCGAATCGGACAACTATAGCCTATAGCTCCCATAGGACAAAACGGTCGAAAATGGGTGATTTGTATGGAAACATGAAGTTTTAGTTGAGCGATTGCAACCAATCTAGCACATTATGTGTATGATTCCATTGTTACTGTCCTCACCAACTATGGTCCTGATAGGACAACTGTAGTCTATAACGCCCATAGGACTAATCGGTCGAGGATTGTTGATTTGTATGGAAAAACGCGGACTAGAAGGAGTACGGGGTCTTTTACAGTGTAGACTGTAGCCTTTCCTTCTTGTTTAAAATTAAATTTAAATTTAAATTTAATTTCAAATTGAAAAACACGGTTTATTTTTAAATAAGCCAAGAAAGGAAAATGTGCATTTAATTGTGTATATACATTTGTATATAAATATGTATGTATACAAAATACATACTCACTTCTGTGAGTTCGGGGTCTTTTACAGTCGGCTCGCTCGACTGTAGCCTTTCTTACTTGTTTTCTTTAAAAATTATATTTTTTTCATTAAATTAATTGTTTTCAAATTGCAAACTGTAACTCCTTACCTCCCAATTCATCCATTCCTCCCGCTACTTCCCCAGTACCCGATCGGTCCTTATGCAACCATACTTCCCCGGCTATGCCTGCCTCTCCCGTAGTCGCCCTATCACCAGTGATCAAATCTGTGGCTGTAAATGGTGCAGTGGCTACGAGTAATAACTCGAAGAGTCCCCCTATTCGGCGTAACAGTCGCTCTGTTGCCGCCCCTGCTGCTCCCCCTTCACCCCCTAATAATTCGGTGTTACCTGTAATCAACTCTAATGTAACAAGTAAAAACACCAAAAGCCCTCCAAGTCGACGTAATAGTCACCCCGTTGCTACTCCCATAGCAGTTCAGCCTCCCCTGCTTACGGTCGTGGCTCCACGTAAGCAGGTATTTATATCTAGACTATCTGCAGATACGACTATTGAGTCTATTGCAGCTTTTATCGCTACCAAAACTCCAGGTAGCGTTTCAATTTCTAAATTTAATTTCTCTGAGCCAAGAGAAATTTCATCATTTAAGATTAGTGTGTCCCCTGACATATTTCCTATCATATGTGATCCAAAGTTCTGGCCCCCCACATATGATTGTACATGAGTTCAAACCGAAAAATAGATCTCGTTCAACTCCAGTCATCCTTCCGACTAGTGGTTCGACTCAAGCGGCCCCAGTCATAACTTCAAAAAACTAGGCTCTGACCAATTTTTCATTCAGTATCAGAATGTTAGGGGTCTTGGGTCTAAGTTAAAACAGTTGCATAAAAATAGTTTATCTTTTGATTCTGACATTGTTGCATTTTCAGAGACTTGGCTGAATTCTAGCATATCTGATAATGAAATAATGTCATCTCATTATAACATTTTCAGGCGCGATCGTCTTAATCGACGCGGTGGTGGAGTTCTTATTTCAGTAAAATCCTCCCTTAATGCTGAATTAATAGATGTTTCACCACTGGACGAAATTGAATTTGTTGCCGTTAAGGTTACTTTTTCGTCATTTGCCCTTTATGTAACTTGCTCTTACATTCCTCCTTCCTCAGAAATGTCAGTTTATTTACAGCATTTCAATTTCATCAAAGAAATATTTAGTCACATTTGTGATTGTGATTTCTTTGTGATACTAGGAGATTTTAACTTGCCAAACGTTTCCTGGACGTTTTTCGACAAGTTTGATTACATACCCACACCCAATAACGACTTTTTAGATAGTTTGATTGATCTTCCTTTTTTTCAAATCAATCATATATCTAATCGTCTGAACCGGATGCTGGATCTTATCTTCGTTAATGATTCATCCAGTGCCATTGTCACTAGATCTTCTCCTGTAGTTGCTCCTGAAGATTCTTTTCATCCTACTCCAGAACTTTCCCTGTCTATCCCTAACTTCATCCGTTCACCTCCTTTATCCTCTTCCAAGTCGCGCCGTTGCTTTCGCAAAGGAAATTTTTCTTTGCTAAATCAACTGATTTTTGCTACTGACTGGTCTATACTATACAGCACGAATGATATTAACATAGCTGTCGAGTATTTTTACAACATATTAAATTCAATCTTTGATGTCTGTATTCCATATAGTGTTGTAAAGTCCGTTTCACATAAATCTCCTTGGTTCTCACCAAGGCTATCTAACTTAAAAAATAAAAAATCAAAATATTTTAAAAAGTTTAAGCAGACAGGTTCTAGCTTAGACTTTTCAAATTATTCTAAAGCAAAAGCAGCCTTTACCCTTCTTAATTCTCAATGCTATGAAAATTATCTCGTTCGATGCAAGAATCAATTTGCGCGTGGTCCTAAACAATTTTATAACTTTGTTAACTCTAAACGCAAATCTTCTACTTTACCCAATTCTTTTTTCTTCAATACTGCTAAAGTAAGTGACGACTCGGCTGCTTCCGATCTCTTTGCTAACTTTTTTCAATCTACGTATTCCCCTAGTTTGCCTACTAACTTCTTTTTACCCCTTTAAACTCCCATCCTCTAATTCCGTATTTTTTCCTTATATTTCTGATAGTTGTCTGCTTTCGTCCATTAGCAACTTGAAATCTTCCATCTCTCCTGGGCCTGACAACATTCCTAGTTGCGTGCTTAAGGAGTGCTGTTCTTCTATAATTAAACCTCTTTCAATTCTTTTTAACCTCTCTTTGGAATCCTCTGTCTTTCCTTCCCTTTGGAAAGAATCTTACATTATCCCTCTGCATAAAAGGTTGCAAGTCGGATATATCCAACTACAGGGGAATTGCGAAGTTGTCCGCAATCCCTAAGCTCTTTGAAAAGATAATTACTTCGACTTTGCAACACCTCTGCAAGTCAATTATCTCCCCTGCCCAACACGGTTTTGTTAAGAGTCGGTCGACTTCGACCAATCTATTGGAATTTACCTCTTTTGTAAATGAGGCATTCCTTAATAGAATGCAAACTGATGTCATCTATACTGATTTCAGTAAAGCGTTTGACTCTGTTAATCATAACCTCCTTCTGCATAAACTATGCATTTTAGGCTTCCCACCTTCCCTTCTTCTGTGGATATCATCATATCTTACTGGTAGGACCCAAAGGGTTATGCTTAGATCAGCCATATCTAAATCTGTCTTCGTTACTTCTGGAGTTCCCCAGGGTAGTCACCTAGCCCCCTATTTTTTAATCTCTTTATAAATGACCTTCCTTCTTCACTAGCCCATTGTCGTATACTTATGTATGCCGATGACGTGAAATTATTATTGTCTTATAAGGATCCCCCAGATCATACGCTTCTTCAAGATGATTTAAATTCAATGCACAACTGGTGCATAACTAATCACTTGAACCTAAATTTTTCTAAATGCCTGTTTATGACGTTTAACAGGGTGACTCCTTACTTAGCCAACTATCACATTGACAATATACCTTTAAAACGTATATTATCAGTCGATGACCTCGGTGTTCTTTTTGATAATAAATTAAGTTTCACACATCATATTTCCAATATAGTTAATAAAGCTAAGGGAACTCTTGGATTTATTAAACGCTGGTCTAAAGAATTTAATGATCCATTTGTCACCAAACTTCTTTACACATCCCTTGTCCGTCCCATTCTTGAGTATTGCTCATGTGTCTGGTCTCCTCAACATGCTAATAGTCAATCATTAATTGAGTCAGTGCAGAAGCAGTTTTTACTCTTCGCGCTTCGTGGACTTAATTGGGACCCCAACCTTCGCCTTCCATCTTATACTAGCAGACTCTTGCTTCTGAATCTTCCATCCCTTACTAATCGAAGAAGAGTTCTTGGAGTAATCTTCCTCCACAAATTAATAATCGGTGATATCTGCTCCCCCTTTCTTTTAGAACGCCTTAAATTTAATATTCCCACCAGGACCACTAGGTACTACATCCCTTTAACTCTTCCTACATGCACTACTGACTACGCTTTGCACAATCGTTTTCGGGTATTATGCGCTAATTATAATGAACATTATAGATTGATTGACACATCTCTCTCTCTCTCCCATCTTAAAGCTTCTCTTTACAGCCAACTCCGTTATATCTCTGATTTCCAAGGGCAGTAAGAATGGAGTCTCTGCCATTCATTCTTCCCCTTAAATCAGAGATCTTTCGTGTTAGTTTTGGCATATTTTTTATTGATCTGGTTGGGTTTTTCTGGGTTTTTCCCAACCCTTGCAACAAATGTTGGATCAATTTTTTGCTTGTTATTCCCATATTAATGGTCTAATTAATATCTTTTTTAATTTCAGTTTAATTTAAATTTAAAATTTTTAATAATTATTTTTAATATTGTCTAAATTTAAATTATATATCTATTTACTACGTAATCATACAATTAAATACTCGCGACTGCTTTAGTCTGCGTTAATAAATAAATAAATAAATAAAAATATGTATAACTTTTTATTTTCCGTTTTTTTTTTTTGAGTGTTCTAAATTTTGACTTGCAGAAAATTTTTATTTGTTCAAACCAAATTCAATTATACATCGCAAACATAATATAACATAATACATAATCACATACATGTCTTTATCCCGCGCTGGAAAGCTTTCTATCGTGTGTTGTATAGAGTAGTGTATTGTGCAAGTACCAAATGTATTTTTTTTAGACCCCGTACTCTAAAAAAAAGAGTATAGGGGTCTATTAAGTTTGTCTGAAGCGAAATGTGCGTAACAGGCAGAAGGAGGCGTGGCCGACCACATGAAGTATATATATTCTTGATCAGCATCAACAGCCGAGACGATATAGCGATGTCCGTCTGTCTGTCTGTCTGTCCGTCTGTCCGTCTGTCCGTCCGTCTGTATGAACACCTGGATCTTTTAAACTACAAAAGCTAGAGCTTCCAAATTTGGAATGAAAGTCCGTTTATATGTCAGGCAGGTTAAGTTTATTTCAAATTTTTGCCACGCCCCCTACCGCCCACGCAAATTGTAAAAACTTTTTTCACATCACCATAACTTGAAAACGATTAAAGCTAGAGAGACCAAATTCACACATTTTGTGTATGGTACCATTATAACTATCCTCACCAAGTTTGGTCCGGATCGAACAACTATAGCCTATAGCTCCCATAGGACAAATCGGTCGAAAATTTGTGATTTGTATGGAGACATGATGTTTTAGTTGAGCGATTGCAACCAAACTAACACAATTTATATATGGTACCATAATAACTATCCTCACCAAGTTTGTTTCGAATCGGACAACTATAGCCTATAGCTCCCATAGGACAAATCGGTCGAAAATTGGTAATTTGTATGGAGACATGAAGTTTTAGTTGAGCGATTAAGACCAGACTAACACATTATGTGTATGATGCCATTGTTACTGTCCTTACCAAGCTTGGTCTGAATCGGACAACTATAGCCTATAGCTCCCATAGGACAAATCGGTCGAAAATTGGTGATTTGTTTGGAGACATGAAGTTTTAGTTGAGCGATTGCAACCAAACTAACACATTATGTATATGGTGCCATTATAACTATCCTCACCAAGTTTGGTCCGGATCGGACAACTATAGCCTATAGCTCCCATAGGATAAATCAGTCGAAAATGGGTGATTTGTATGGAGACATGAAGTTTTAGTTGAGCGATTGAGACCAAACTAACACATTATGTGTATGATGCAATTGTTACTGTCCTCACCAAGCTTGGTCTGAATCGGACAACTATAGCCTATAGCTCCCATAGGACAAATCGGTCGAAAATTGGTGATTTGTTTGGAGACATGAAGTTTTAGTTGAGCGATTGCAACCAAAATAACACATTATGTATATGGTGCCATTATAACTATCCTCACCAAGTTTGGTCCGGATCGGACAACTGTAGTCTATAACACCCATAGGACTTATCGGTCGAGGATTGTTGATTTGTAGGGAAAAACGCGCACTAGAAGGAGTACGGGGTCTTTTACAGTCGGCTCGCTCGACTGTAGCCTTTCTTACTTGTTTTTTTTTTTTTTTTCAAAATAAATATTTAATAAAAAATTTCTTTAAGTATTTATTTCTTTCTACAATTTTTCCCTATTCTTTCCCTTTTTTTAGACCCCGTACTCTAAAAAATAGTATAGGGGTCTATTAGGTTTGTCTGAAGTGAGATGTGCGTAACAGTTAGAAGGAGGCTTTTCCGACGCCATAAAGTATATATATTCTTGATCAGTATCAACAGCCGAGACGATATAGCAATGTCCGTCTGTCCGTCCGTCTGTATGATCACCTAGATCTTTTAAACTACAAGAGCTACAGCCACCAAATTTGGAATGAAAGTCCGTCTGCTTCGCGAGCAGATCAAGTTTATTTCAAATCTTTGCCACGCCCCTTACCGCCCCCGCAAATTGCAAAAAACAATTTTCACATCACCATAACTTGAAAACTACTAAAGCTACAGAGACCAAATTCACACATTATGTGTATGGTACCAATATAACTAGCCTTACCAAGTTTGATCCGGATCGGACAACTATAGCCTATAGCTCCCATAGGACAAATCGGTCATAAATAAAAAATTTGTATGAAGACACGTAATGTTAGTTGAGCGATCGCAACCAAACTCACAGAGGATGTGTGTATAATTATTAAAAATATCCCCACCAAATTTGGTTCAAATCGGACAACAACAACATATAAAACAAGTAAGAAAGGCTACAGTCGAGCAAGCCGACCGAAAGACCCCGTACTCATAGTATTTGCAATAAAACACTTTGAAACAAAACCATCAGTTTGTGATAGGGATGCAAATCGCCAAGAAAATGCCGATATCGATATTAATTAAAATAAAACATCAAATCAAATATCGATATTATCAACAACTGAATTCAAATACGCTACAGATATGGACATAATGAGCAAATATCGCAATCGATATCATATCGCAATTATAATTACAATTGTATTGAATATCGATATATGATAAATCGTATCGTAAGCATACATGTGCGTTCATGGTCCGCGAGCAGCGCTGTCGCTACACAAGCAGCGAAAACGTTCGCTCACATGTTTATATGCTTCTGTCTCGCTTGCACACATGCATTGACATTGCGTGCAATTGTTAAGTTTGTAACGTGTCTAGCTCTTTTGTTTATTGTCCGATTTGTATGCAACTTTCAGGACAGTTTGTGATACTTTGTCTCCAAACGAATTTCAAATTACAATACCGTCCGTCTGTCCGTATGAACACCTGGATCTTTTAAACTACAAAAGCTAGAGCCGCCAAATTTAGAATGAAAGTCCGTCTTTATGTCAGGCAGATCAAGTTTATTTCAAATCTTTGCCACGCCCCTTACCGCCCCCGCAAATTGTAAAAAACTATGGTCACCTAGGAAAAATTTGATGTTTTAAGCGAATATCTCAGTAACTATAGCACTTAGGAGTACCGTTTTTGGTATACAGGTTGCTAGAGACAGCATAAATGCATTGTCATTAAAATTTTTGGACTGCCACGCCCCGTTTTCCCACACGAATGAAATAATTTTTAAACTTCAATGCCATTTTAAAGGCATTTGCACTTATCGTACGGTATTGTAATTTCAAATTTGTTTGGAGACAAAGTATCACAAACTATCCTGAAAGTTGCATACAAATCGGACAATAAACAAAAGAGCTAGACACGTAACAAAGTTAACAATTGCACGCAATGTCAATGCATGTGTGCAAGCGAGACAGAAGCATATAAACATGTGAGCGAACGTTTTCGCTGCTTGTGTAGCGACAGCGCTGCTCGCGGACGATGCATGCACATGTATGCATACGATACGATAAATCATAAATCGATATTCAATACGATAGTAATTATAATTGCGATATGATCTCGAATGCGATATTTGGTCATTATGTCCATATCTATATCGATATATCGTATTTGAATTCAGTTGTTGATAATATCGATATTTGATTTGATGTGATATTTTAATTAATATCGATATCGGCATTTTCTTGGCGATTTGCATCCCTATTACAAACTGATTGTTTTGTTTCAAAGTGTTTTATTGCAAATACTATGAGTACGGGGTCTTTTACAGTCGGCTAGCTCGACTGTAGCCTTTCTTACTTGTTTTCATTAAATTAATTGTTTTTAGATTGCAAAATATATATAACTTTTTATTTTCCGTTTTTTTTTTGAGTGCTCTAAATTTTGACTTGCAGAAAATTTTTATTTGTTCAAACCAAATTCAATTATACATCGCAAACATAATATAACATAATACATAATCACATACATGTCTTTATCCCGCGCTGGAAAGCTTTCTATGGTGTGTTGTATAGAGTAGTGTATTGTGCAAGTTCCAAATGTATTTTTTTAGACCCCGTACTCTAAAAAAAAGAGTATAGGGGTCTATTAAGTTTGTCTGAAGCGAAATGTGCGTAACAGGCAGAAGGAGGCGTGGCCGACCACATGAAGTATATATATTCTTGATCAGCATCAACAGCCGAGACGATATAGCGATGTCCGTCTGTCTGTCTGTCTGTCCGTCTGTCCGTACGTCTGTATGAACACCTGGATCTTTTAAACTACAAAAGCTAGAGCTTCCAAATTTGGAATGAAAGTCCGTCTATATGTCAGACAGGTTAAGTTTATTTCAAATTTTTGCCACGCCCCCTACCGCCCACGCAAATTGTAAAAAACTTTTTTCACATCACCATAACTTGAAAACGATTAAAGCTAGAGAGACCAAACTCACACATTTTGTGAATGGTACCATTATAACTATCCTCACCAAGTTTGGTCCGGATCGGACAACTATAGCCTATAGCTCCCATAGGACAAATCGGTCGAAAATTGGTGATTTGTATGGAAACATGAAGTTTTAGTTGAGCGATTGCAACCAATCTAGCACATTATGTGTATGATTCCATTGTTACCGTCCTCACCAAGTTTGGTCCTGATAGGACAACTGTAGTCTATAACGCCCATAGGACTAATCGGTCGAGGATTGTTGATTTGTATGGAAAAACGCGCACTAGAAGGAGTACGGGGTCTTTTACAGTCGGCTCGCTCGACTGTAGCCTTTCTTACTTGTTAAAATTAAATTTAAATTTAAATTTAATTTCAAATTGTAAAACACGGTTTATTTTTAAATAAGCCAAGAAAGTAAAATGTGCATTTAATTGTGTATATATATATATAATTGGCATAAACACCCCTAACGGGGTATAGCCTGATGGACAATTTGCCTCCACGCTCCTCTGTCCTGTGCGCGACTCCGCCAGTTGGTGACCCCGTATGTCGTCAGAATGGTCTCCACCTGGTCCCTCCAACGTGCGCGTGGTCTTCCTCTTCTACGTTGTCCGCCAAACACCGTATCGAAAACTGATCGAGCTGGAGTTGTATCCTCCATACGGGCAATGTGACCAAGCCAGCGAAGACGCTGAATGTTAACTCGCTTAGCTATGTCCACAGCCCCGTATAGCTCATACAGCTCGTCGTTCCATCTAATACGGTACGTTCCGCCAACGCAAACAGGTCCGAAGATCTTGCGTAGGATCTTTCTCTCGAAGACACCAAGAGCAGCTGCATCCGACTGCGTCACTGTCCAGGCTTCCGCACCATAAAGAAGCACTGGAATGATGAGTGTCTTGTATAGTGTGATCTTCGTCTTTCGAGAGAGAGCTCTGTTGTTCATTTGCCTACTGAGCCCAAAGTAACTCCTGTTAGCAAGTGTGATCCTCCGCTTGATCTCCAGGCTGACATCGTTTTTGCTGGTCACTGCAGTTCCTAGGTAGACAAAGTCCTTGACGGACTCAAAGTCATAGTCTCCAGCAGTAAGATGTGAGTCAAGACGCCGCGACTCTCTATTACTGCACACCATAAACTTTGTTTTGCCCATATTCACTGCAAGTCCAACTCTAGCTGATTCTCTTTCAATAGCTCCAAAAGCCGCAGTAACATCACGCTTGGTTCGACCAATGATATCAATATCATCAGCGTAGCCAAGGAGCTGGACACATTTGTTTCCCAGAATTGTGCCCATCCGATGTACTTCAGCCTTTCTTATGATACTCTCCATCAGCAGATTGAAGAGCACACAAGACAGCGAGTCGCCTTGTCTGAGACCCCGCTTGGTATTAAAGGTTTCGGAATGGTCATTTCCTACCTTGACAGAGCTGATGGTGTTGCTCAATGTCATACTACAAAGCCGTACTAGCTTTGCAGGAATACCAAGCTCAGACATGGTGGCGAACAGGCGCCCTCGCCGCGGGCTATCAAAAGCAGCTTTGAAATCGACAAACAGATGGTAGGTGTCGATTTGGTTCTCGTACGCTTTTTCCAGGATTTGGCGCAGTGTGAAGATCTGGTCAACTGTGGACCGACCAGGACGAAAGCCGCATTGATATGGTCCGATCAATGCTTCAGCATACGGCTTAAGTCTCTCACACATTACGCTCGTGAGAACCTTGTATGCGACGGGAAGAAGGCTGATGCCACGATAGTTGGTGCGTTGTGTCGCATCACCCTTCTTCAGAATGGGGCAGATCATACTGAGGTTCCAATCATTGGGCATGCTTTCCGCTAGCCATACGTTGCAAATGAGCTGGTGCATGCACCCTACCAACTCATCGCCTCCAGTCTTAAACAACTCAGCCGGGAGACCGTCCGCTCCCGCGGCTTTATTGTTTTTAAGGCGCTTAATGGCGACCTCGACTTCCGTATAGCTAGGGATGGGAACTTCAACACCATCATCTCTGATTGGGGTTAGTGGATCTTCTTCGTCGGACTCCTGGTTGTCTCCAGCCAAAAGACCTTCAAAGTGATCCCTCCATAACCTCAGTACGATCCCTGCATCTGTGACAAGATTTCCATCATCATTCCTGCAGGCAAGAGATCCAGACTTATACCCTTGAGTCATGCGTTTGACTCTCCGGTAGAAATCACGGGCATCATTCCTGCTCCTGCTGTTCTCCAACTTCTCACACTCAAGCCTTTCCATCTCCTGTTTCTTCTTCCTGAAAAGGCGCTTCTCTTCTCGTCTCCGCATCCTATAAATATCTACCACTGCTCGTGTGGCTCCTGCTTGCAGCGTTCGTCTGTATGCGGCGTCTTTTGCAGCAGTCGCTTCCCGACACTCCTGGTCATACCATGGATTCCGTTTTGGAGGACGTTGGAATCCAAGGGTTTCCACAGCAGAAGTGTTGATGGCAGTAGATATGCACGTCCACATATCTGAACTATTTATAGGAGTTGGAGAGAGCTGGCCGAGGCGGCCTGAGAGTCGAGTGGAGAAGGCATCCCTGTGCTGTTGTGATTGCAGCTTTCCGATGTCAAGCTTTCTTTGCAAACCTTGACGTGAGATTTTCGCGACACCCAGTCGTGCGCGAACCTTGGCTGCGACGAGGTAGTGGTCGGAGTCGATGTTAGGACCCCGACACGATCTCACATCAAGGATGCTAGACGCATGCCTTGCATCGATCACAACATGATCAATCTGGTTGCAAGTCAGACGATCAGGTGACAGCCAGGTTGCTTTGTGGATGTCGAGATGACGGAATCTTGAACTACTAACTATCATATTGTGCGCAGCAGCAAAGCCTATAAGTCTAAGCCCGTTTTCCGAGGTAGACTCATGTAAGCTATGCTGTCCGACGGTTGCTCCAAAGATGCCCTCACGCCCGATTTTGGCATTAAAATCTCCAAGGAGGATCTTAACGTCATGTGACGGGCAGCGGCTATACGCTCGGTCGAGCTCTGTATAGAAAGCATCCTTGGTAGCGTCGTCCTTCTCCTCCGTCGGGGCGTGCGCACAGATAAGGCTGATGTTGAAGAATTTGGCAGCTACTCGGATCGTCGCAAGTCTCTCGTTCACAGGTGTAAACTGTGAGACTCGGTGCCGTAACCTGACTCCTACGACGAATCCACAACCAAACTCATGCCTATCTGTATGACAGCTGTAGTAAATGTCACAATCCTTGTTCTTCCTGCATCCCTTTCCTTTCCATCGCATTTCCTGAATAGCTGTAATGTCAGCCTTCACGTTCCTGAGAGTATCCACCAGTTGTTGGGTGGCACCGGGTCTGTACAGTGTCCGTACATTCCAAGTGCATACTCTCAAATCATTGTCCTTATTGTATTTGCCGTGGTCGTCAACGTTATTCGGGTATCTATCCGAGGCTCCTCTTACATCCTTCACTGAAGTTGCTTTTTTCCATGGGTGGATATCAAGTCCTACGCCACAACCTAATTTAAGGATTAGGATCCCGCCGCACACTTTGGTTTATAACTCAGCGGGTGCTAAGTTACAATCCAGGAGAAACCACGTGGAGGTAGTGAGTCGACTTGAAGAGAGCAGGGACAAGGATCACACTGGCGCCCACCAAGTTGGACGCAATCAGGAGCTTTGCCTTGTGTACTTTCCCCCTTTGTGTATATACATTTGTATATAAATATGTATGTATACAAAATACATACTCCGTTTTTCTTCTTTTTCGTTCGGGGTCTTTTACAGTCGGCTCGCTCGACTGTAGCCTTTCTTACTTGTTTTCTTTAAAAATTATTTTTTTTTCATTAAATTAATTGTTAGACCCCCGTACTCTAAAAAGAGTAGAGGGGTCTATTAGGTTTGTCTGAAGCGAAATGTGCGTAACAGGCAGAAGGAGGCGTGGCCGACCCCATAAAGTATATATATATTCTTGATCAGCATCAACAGCCGAGACGATATAGCCATGTCCGTCTGTCTGTCTGTCCGTCTGTCCGTCCGTCCGTCTGTCCGTATGAACACCTGGATCTTTTAAACTACAAAAGCTAGAGCCAACAAATTTAGAATGAAAGTCCGTCTATATGTCAGGCAGATCAAGTTTATTTCAAATCTTTGCCACGCCCTTTACCGCCCCCGCAAATCGTAAAAAACTATGGTCACCTAGGAAAAAATTGATGTTTTAAGCGAATATCTCAGTAACTATAGCACTTAGGAGTACCGTTTTTGGTATACAGGTTGCTAGAGACAGCATAAATGCATTGTCATTAAAATTTTTGGACTGCCACGCCCCGTTTTCCCACACGAATGAAATAATTTCCAAACTTCAATGCCATTTTTAAGGCATTTGTACTTATCGTACAGTATTGTAATTTCAAATTCGTTTGGAGACAAAGTATCACAAACTATCCTGAAAGTTGCATACAAATCGGACAATAAACAAAAGAGCTAGACACGTAACAAAGTTAACAATTGCACGCAATGTCAATGCATGTGTGCAAGCGAGACAGAAGAATATAAACATGTGAGCGAACGTTTTCGCTGCTTGTGTTGCGACAGCGCTGCTTGCGGACGATGCACGCACATGTATGCATACGATACGATAAATCATATATCGATATTCAATACAATAGTAATTATAATTGCGATATGATCTCGAATGCGATATTTGGTCATTATGTCCATATCTATAGCGTATTTGAATTCAGTGGTTGATAATATCGATATTTGATTTGATGTGATATTTTAATTAATATCGATATCGGCATTTTCTTGGCGATTTGCATCCCTATTACAAACTGATGGTTTTGTTTCAAAGTGTTTTATTGCAAATACTATGAGTACGGGGTCTTTTACAGTCGGCTAGCTCGACTGTAGCCTTTCTTACTTGTTTTTTTTTGAGTGTTCTAAATTTTGACTTGCAGAAAATTTTTATTTGTTAAAACCAAATTCATTTATACATCGCAAACATAATACAAGAAAGAAAAGTACAGTCGAGCACGCCCGACCGTAGAATACTCTCTGCATTTTATTCCCGATCATCTTAATAAAATCGATATCCGGGTATATCAATTGATACTTGCAACAAAACACGTTGAAACAAAAACATCTGATTGTATGTATACACACACAAACACACTTAACATTATATGTATGCACGCACATATGTATGTGTGTATATGTTATACATACACAATTGGTTGGCACAGCCAGCATTCGCGGGCAGCGCTGCCGCTAAGCTACGCAAGCAGCGAAAACGTTCGCTCACATGTTTGTATGTTTCTATCTCGCTTGCACACATGCATTGGCATTGCGTTCAATTATAAACTTTCTTACATGTCTAGCTCTTTTTGTTTATTGTCCGATTTAGATGCAACTTTCAGGATAGTTTAATATGTTTTGTCTTCAAACGAATGCGAAATAACAATACTGTACGATAAGAACATATGCCTTAAAATCGGCATTGAAGTTTGCAAATTATCTAATTTCTTGTGAGAAAAGGGGGCGTGGCAGTCCAAAATTTTTGATGACAATACAATTATACCGTCTCTAGGAACCTACATACCAAAATGGGTGTTCCTAAGTGCCATAGTTACTGAGATATTCGCCTAAAACATAAATTTTTTACGAGTTGTTTCTAGTTTTTTGCTCATTGTGGGCGAACGGGGCGTGGCATCGAAAAAAAAAGATTCTTGTATTGACTGACTTAATATCGAGTCGATAGAGACCAAATTCAAACTTGTAGCTCTTACCATCTCTGAAATCTGTTTGTTCATACGGACGGACAGACGGACAGACGGACAGACAGACGGACAGACGGACATGGCTATATCGACTCGGCTTGTGATGCTGATCAAGAATATATATACTTTATGGGGTCTGCCACGCCTCCTTCTGCCTGTTACATACTTTTCACAAACACAATATACTCTCTCTTACAGAGAGTATAATAACATAATACATAATCACATACATGTCTTTATCCCGCGCTGGAGAGCTTTCTATCGTGTGTTGTATAGAGTAGTGTATTGTGCAAGTACCAAATGTATTTTTAAGACCCCGTACTCTAAAAAAAAGGGTATAGGGGTCAATTAAGTTTGTCTGAAGCGAAATGTGCGTAACAGGCAGAAGGAGGCGTGGCCGACCACATGAAGTATATATATTCTTGATCAGCATCAACAGCCGAGACGATATAGCGATGTCCGTCTGTCTGTCTGTCTGTCCGTCCGTCTGTATGAACACCTGGATCTTTTAAACTACAAAAGCTAGAGCTTCCAAATTTGGAATGAAAGTCCGTCTATATGTCAGGCAGGTTAAGTTTATTTCAAATTTTTGCCACGCCCCCTACCGCCCACGCAAATTGTAAAAACTTTTTTCACATCACCATAACTTGAAAATGATTAAAGGTGGAGAGACCAAATTCACACATTTTGTGTATGGTACCATTATAACTATCCTCACCAAGTTTGGTCCGAATCGAACAACTATAGCCTATAGCTCCCGTAGGACAAATCGGTCGAAAATTTGTGATTTGTATGGAGACATGATGTTTTAGTTGAGCGCTTGCAACCAAACTAACACAATTTATATATGGTACCATTATAACTATCCTTACCAAGTTTGGTCCGGATCGAACAACTATAGCCTATAGCTCCCATAGGACAAATCGGTCGAAAATTTGTGATTTGTATGGAGACATGATGTTTTAGTTGAGCGATTGCAACCAAACTAACACAATTTATATATGGTACCATAATAACTATCCTCACCAAGTTTGTTTCGAATCGGACAACTATAGCCTATAGCTCCCATAGGACAAATCGGTCGAAAATTGGTGATTTGTATGGAGACATGAAGTTTTAGTTGAGCGATTGAGACCAAACTAACACATTATGTGTTTGATGCCATTGTTACTGTCCTCACCAAGCTTGGTCTGAATCGGACAACTATAGCCTATAGCTCCCATAGGACAAATCGGTCGAAAATTGGTGATTTGTTTGGAGACATGAAGTTTTAGTTGAGCGATTGCAACCAAACTAACACATTATGTATATGGTGCCATTATAACTATCCTCACCAAGTTTGGTCCGGATCGGACAACTATAGCCTATAGCTCCCATAGGACAAATCAGTCGAAAATGGGTGATTTGCATGGAGACATGAAGTTTTAGTTGAGCGATTGAGACCAAACTAACACATTATGTGTATGATGCCATTGTTACTGTCCTCACCAAGCTTGGTATGAATCGGACAACTATAGCCTATAGCTCCCATAGGACAAATCGGTCGAAAATTGGTGATTTGTTTGGAGACATGAAGTTTTAGTTGAGCGATTGCAACCAAACTAACACATTATGTATATGGTGCCATTATAACTATCCTCACCAAGTTTGGTCCGGATCGGACAACTATAGCCTATAGCTCCCATAGGACAAATCGGTCGAAAATTGGTGATTTTTATGGAAACATGAAGTTTTAGTTGAGCGATTGCAACCAATCTAGCACATTATGTGTATGATTCCATTGTTACCGTCCTCACCAAGTTTGGTCCTGATAGGACAACTGTAGTCTATAACGCCCATAGGACTAATCGGTCGAGGATTGTTGATTTGTAGGGAAAAACGCGCACTAGAAGGAGTACGGGGTCTTTTACAGTCGGCTTGCTCGACTGTAGCCTTTCTTACTTGTTTTTTTTATTTTTTCCAAAATAAATATTTAATAAAAATTTCTTTAAGTATTTATTTCTTTCTACAATTTTTCCCTATTCTTTCCCCTTTTTTTTAGACCCCCGTACTACTAAAAAAGAGTATAGGGGTCTATTAGGTTTGTCTGAAGCGAGATGTGCGTAACAGTTAGAAGGAGGCTTTTCCGACCCCATAAAGTATATGTATTCTTGATCAGCATCAACAGCCGAGACGATATAGCAATGTCCGTCTGTCCGTCTGTCCGTCCGTCTGTATGATCACCTAGATCTTTTTTAAACTACAAGAGCTAGAGCCACCAAATTTGGAATGAAAGTCCGTCTGCTTCGCGAGCAGATCAAGTTTATTTCAAATCTTTGCCACGCCCCTTACCGCCTCCGCAAATTGCAATAAACAATTTTCACATCACCATAACTTGAAAACTACTAAAGCTACAGAGACCAAATTCACACATTATGTGTATGGTACCAATATAACTATCCTTACCAAGTTTGATCCGGATCGGACAACTATAGCCTATAGCTCCCATAGTACACATCGGTCAAAAATAAAAAATTTGTATGAAGACACACGTAATGTTAGTTGAGCGATCGCAACCAAACTCACAGAGGATGTGTGTATAATTATTAAAAATATCCCCACCAAATTTGGTCCAAAATCGGACAACAACAACATATAAAACAAATTAATCAAAAATGCTGAATTTTATGTACAAATTGTTTGTTTACACTGCTTGCAATAGAAAAGTCTACGTTTAACTACACAAACTGCAGCAAGCAGTGCAGTGTGTTATATAAACAATTATTGCATGTGAATGAAAATAATCCAACTGAATTATCAGCAGAGCGTGGTCTTATTGGTAGGGTGGCGGCTCATTATTTTGCAAATCCGCGTGGGTCCCAGGTTCGAGTCCAGTCAAAGTTAAACACAAATTTTTTTTAGTTTTAACACAAATTGTAAACCTATTTTTTTTAATTGTAATAAGGTTTATTTGTATTTAAAATGTATTTGCGTAACATGGTATGCTATAAAAAAAGTAATACGAAAGTTCAAAACATTTTAGTTAACTCCCTTGCACGTACATACATTTATTAATACGTATGTATATACATTCATACATACATACATACATATTTTTGCTTATGGTTTGCACTTGTTCAAGGGCGATCGTGTATTTTAACTGCTTATTAAGCAGTGCTTAACGTAGTTCAATTGAAGTAAGTTGTTCGGCATTTAGCGCTCATTGGTACTTGTTCCGAACTGATTTTGGCACGCGCCAAAAATAAATTCTGTTACTATACAGATTCATGCAATCCTACTGAACGCAGATTTTGTTTTAATTTTTACCATATTTATTTGTATATATGTTGTCTCAATCCGCTAATATTAATTTTTGTTATATTAAATGTCAATGAGAATAATCAACTCTATTTTGAAGTACAGCGTGGCTCATTGGTATGGTTACGGTTCGTTCTTTGCGAATCGGGATGGGTCGCAGTTTCGAGTCCAGTCAAAGTTAATTATATATAAATTTTCTTTTTTTAAAATTAAATTTAAATTTAAATTTAATTTCAAATTGTAAAACACGGTTTATTTTTAAATAAGCCAAGAAAGGAAAATGTGCATTTAATTATGTATATACATTTGTATATAAATATGTATGTATACAAAATACATACTCGGTTTTTCTTCTTTTTCGTATGGAAAATGCGCACTTCTGTGAGATCGGGGTCTTTTACAGTCGGCTCGCTCGACTGTAGCCTTTCTTACTTGTTTTCTTTAAAAATTATATTTTTTTCATTAAATTAATTGTTTTTAAATTGCAAAATATGTATAACTTTTTATTTTCCATTTTTTTGAGTGTTCTAAATTTTGACTTGCAGAAAATTTTTATTTGTTCAAACCAAATTCAATTATACATCGCAAACATAATATAACACAAGAAAGAATGCTATAGTCGCCTCGCGACTTTAGGATACCCGTTACTCAGTTTAATTATATTATTAACAATATAATATATTATTAATAATATTAATAATATTACAATCGGTTAGGTAATCGACCCTATTGATTTTAATTCAGATGACTTGAGAAACGCAGAAAATTTTCATACAAAATCATATTTACAGCGTATTTTTTGACCGATCGTCCCTATTGGGAGCTATACGATATAGTCGTCCGATTTGGATGAAACTTAGTCAATATGTTTATATTATTGACAGATATATTCTGTGTAAGTTTCACTTCGATTGGTTGGCCAACGCAAAAAGTTATTCATATAAATTCATATTTGGAGCGTATTTTTGACCGATTGTCCCTATGGGAGCTATATGATATAGTTGTCCGATTTGGATCAAACTTAGTCAATATGTTTATGTTATTGACAGATATATTCTGTGTAAGTTTGACTTCGATTGGTTGGCCAACGCAAAAGTTATTCATATAAATTCATATTTGGAGCGTATTTTTGACCGATTGTCCCTATGGGAGCTATATGATACAGTTGTCCGATTTGGATCAAACTTGGTCAGTAAACGTAGACGTGTACTTTCTGTGTCAATTTGGTTTAGATAGCATTATTAACAAAAAAGTTTTCTATACTAAAACATGCTATTTTTACCTGTTTTTACCTTTGTATGCACATAGAACGCCCTAAAGTGGGCGTGTCAAAAAACAAAAACAAACTTGTACTGCTTGGGCATTTTATCTTTCGTTTGCGACCACTCGGGCCTTTCTAGCTCTTATAGTCTCTGGGATCCTTTTGTTCACACAGACGGACAGACGGACAGACGGACGGACGGACAGACGGACAGACGGACAGACGGACATGGCTATATCGACTCGGCTAGTCATGCTGATCAAGAATATATATACTTTATGGGGTCTGCCATGTCTCCTTCTCCCTGTTACATACATTGCAACGAATACAATATACCCTTTTACTCTACGAGTAACGGGTATAATAATACCTAATCACATACATGTCTTTATCCCGCGTTGGAAAGCTTTCTATCGTGTGTTGTATAGAGTAGAGTATTGTGCAAGTACCAAATGTATTTTTTTAGAAACCGTACTCTAAAAAAAAGAGTATAGGGGTCTATTAAGTTTGTCTGAAGCGAAATGTGCGTAACAGGCACAAGGAGGCGTGGCCGACCACATGAAGTATATATATTCTTGATCAGCATCAACAGCCGAGACGATATAGCGATGTCCGTCTGTCTGTCTGTCTGTCCGTCTGTCCGTACGTCTGTATGAACACCTGGATCTTTTAAACTACAAAAGCTAGAGCTTCCAAATTTGGAATGAAAGTCCGTCTATATGTCAGACAGGTTAAGTTTATTTCAAATTTTTGCCACGCCCCCTACCGCCCACGCAAATTGTAAAAAACTTTTTTCACATCATCATAACTTGAAAATGATTAAAGCTAGAGAGACCAAATTCACACATTTTGTGTATGGTACCATAATAACTATCCTCACCAAGTTTCTTTCGAATCGGACAACTATAGCCTATAGCTCCCATAGGACAAATCGGTCGAAAATTGGTGATTTGTTTGGAGACATGAAGTTTTAGTTGAGCGATTGCAACCAAACTAACACATTATGTATATGGTGCCATTATAACTATCCTCACCAAGTTTGGTCCGGATCGGACAACTATAGCCTATAGCTCCCATAGGACAAATCGGTCGAAAATTGGTGATTTGTATGGAAACATGAAGTTTTAGTTGAGCGATTGCAACCAATCTAGCACATTATGTGTATGATTCCATTGTTACTGTCCTCACCAAGTTTGGTCCTGATAGGACAACTGTAGTCTATAACGCCCATAGGACTAATCGGTCGAGGATTGTTGATTTGTAGGGAAAAACGCGCACTAGAAGGAGTACGGGGTCTTTGACAGTCGGCTCGCTCGACTGTAGCCTTTTCTTGTTAGACCCCGTACTCTAAAAAAGAGTATAGGGGTCTATTAGGTTTGTCTGAAGCGAAATGTGCGTAACAGGTAGAAGGAGGCTTTTCCGACCCCATAAAGTATATATATTCTTGATCAGCATCAACAGCCGAGACGATATAGCGATGTCCGTCTGTCCGTCTGTCTGTCTGTCCGTCCGTCTGTATGAACACCTGGATCTTCTAAACTACAAGAGCTAGAGACACCAAATTTGGAATGAAAGTCCATCTGTAGTGTACGCAGTGCAAGTTTATTTCAAATTTTTGCCACGCCCCGCACCGCCCCCGCAAATTGTAAAAAACTATTTTCACATCACCATAACTTGAAAACGACTAGAGCTAGAGAGACCAAATTCACACAGTATGTGTATAGTACCATTATAACTGTCCTTGGTCTGGATCGGACAACTATAGCCTATAGCTCCCATAGGACAAACCGGTCAAAAATAAAAAATTTGTATGAAGACATGTAGTGTTGGTTGAGCGATCGCAACCAAACTCACAGAGGATGTGTGTATAATTATTAAAAATATCCCCACCAAATTTAGTCCAAATCGGACAACAACAACATATAAAACAAATAAATCAAAAATGCTGAATTTTATGTACAAATTGTTTGTTTACACTGCTTGTAATAGAAGAAGAACACAAACTGCAGCAAGCAGTGCAGTGTGTTAACTAAACAATTATTATAAAAGATTTAACTCTACATTTAGCTACTGCAACTTCAATAAGGACCGTGGTCTAGGTAGTAGAGATGCGCGCTTGTACGTGTTGGTTAGCCCGGGGTCCCGGGTTCGAATCCAGTCAGTGACAAATGCTATTTGTTTACTTTTTAAATTTTAATTATTTACATAAACTTCAATGCGGAGTGTGGTCTAAGTAGTAAAGATGCCTGATCTAATTTTTCGCACTTGTATGTGAACCCGGGATCATGGGTTCCAGCGCCGTCAGGGACATTTTATTAGATTTTGTTATGTAACAAAAAAATATTACATGTAAATGCAGATAGTCGAGCACTTTCAAGAGAGGGGCGTGGTGCAGCTGTTAGTGCACTGACGCGTGTGCGTGGAGTCCGAAGTTCGAATCCCGTCAGTGAATTATTTTGATTATTTTTTTAGACCCCGTACTCTAAAAAAGAGTAGAGGGGTCTATTAAGTTTGTCTGAAGCGAAATGTGCGTAACAGGCAGAAGGAGGCGTGGCCGACCCCATAAAGTATATATATTCTTGATTTGATGTGATATTTTAATTAATATCGATATCGGCATTTTCTTGGCGATTTGCATCCCTATTACAAACTGATGGTTTTGTTTCAAAGTGTTTTATTGCAAATACTATGAGTACGGGGTCTTTTACAGTCGGCTAGCTCGACTGTAGCCTTTCTTACTTGTTTTTTTCTATTTAAATTAAAAAATAAATTTTAATTTAATTTCAAATTGTAAAACACGGCTTATTTTTAAAATAAGCCAAGTAAGAAAATTGTGCATTTCATTGTGTATATATTTACATACATTTGTATATAAAATTGTACATATGTATACAAAATGTAAACCACTCCGTTTTTCTTCTTTTTCGCATTTAAAATGCGCACTTCTGTGAGTACGGGGTCTTTTACAGTCGGCTCGCTCGACTGTAGCCTTTCTTACTTGTTTTTTTTTATTTTTTTCAAAATAAATATTTAATAAAAATTTCTTTAAGTATTTATTTCTTTCTACAATTTTTCCCTATTCTTTCCCTTTTTTTTTTTTTAGACCCTGTACTCTAAAAAAAGAGTATAGGGGTCTATTAGGTTTGTCTGAAGCGAGATGTGCGTAACAGTTAGAAGGAGGCTTTTCCGACCCCATAAAGTATATATATTCTTGATCAGCATCAACAGCCGAGACGATATAGCAATGTCCGTCTGTCCGTCTGTCCGTCCGTCTGTATGATCACCTAGATCTTTTAAACTACAAGAGCTAGAGCCACCAAATTTGGAATGAAAGTCCGTCTGCTTCGCGAGCAGATCAAGTTTATTTCAAATCTTTGCAAAATTGCAAAAAACAATTTTCACATCATCATAACTTGAAAACTACTAAAGCTACAGAGACCAAATTCACACATTATGTGTATGGTACCAATATAACTATCCTCACCAAGTTTGATCCGGATCGGACAACTATAGCCTACAGCTCCCATAGGACAAATCGGTCAAAAATAAAAAATTTGTATGAAGACACGTAATTTTAGTTGAGCGATCGCAACCAAACTCACAGAGGATGTGTGTATAATTATTAAAAATATCCCCACCAAATTTGGTCCAAATCGGACAACAACAACATATAAAACAAGAAAGAATGCTATAGTCGCCTCGGGACTTTAGGATACCCGTTACTCATTTTAATTATATTATTAACAATGGGGTATGATAATAATAATAGTACAATCGTTTAGGCAATCGACCCTATTGATTTTAATTCAGATGACTTGGGAAATACAGAAAATTTTCATACAAATTCATATTTACAGCGTATTTTTACCCGATCGTCCCTATGGGAGCTATACGATATAGTCGTCCGATTTGAATGAAACTTGGTCAGCATGTTTATATTATTGACAAATATATTCTGTGTGAGTTTCACTAAAATTGCTTGGCCGACGCAAAAGTTATTCATATAAATTCATATTTGGAGCGTGTTTTTGACCAAATGTCCCTATGGGAGCTATACGATATATTTGTCCGATTTGGATCAAACTTGGTCAGTATATGTAGTCCATAGACGTGTACTTTTTGTGTCAATTTGGTTTAGATAGCATTACTAACAAAAAAGTTTTCTATACTAAAACATGCTATTTTTACCTGTTTTTACTTTTGTATGCACATAGAACGCCCTAAAGTGGGCGTGTCAAATAACAAAAACAAATTTGTACTGCTTGGGCATTTTATCTTTCGTTTGCGACCACTCGGGCCTTTCTAGCTCTTATAGTCTGTGAGTTCATTTTCTTCACACAGACGGACAGACGGACGGACGGACAGACGGACATGGCTATATCGACTCGGCTAGTCATGCTGATCAAGAATATATATACTTTATGGGGTCTGCCATGTCTCTTTCTCCCTGTTACATACATTCCAACGAATACAAATTCCTTTTACTCTACGAGTAACGGGTATAAAAATTAATCAAAAATGCTGAATTTTATGTACAAATTGTTTGTTTACACTGCTTGCAATAGAAAAGTCTACGTTTAACTACACAAACTGCAGCAAGCAGTGCAGTGTGTTATATAAACAATTATTGCATGTGAATGAAAATAATCCAACTGAATTATCAGCAGAGCGTGGTCTTATTGGTAGGGTCGCGGCTCATTATTTTGCAAATCCGCGTGGGTCCCAGGTTCGAGTCCAGTCAAAGTTAAACACAACTTTTTTTTAGTTTTAACACAAATTGTAAACCTATTTTTTTTAATTGTAATAACGTTTATTTGTATTTAAAATGTATTTGCGTAACATGGTATGCTATAAAAAAAGTAATACGAAAGTTCAAAACATTTCAGTTAACTCCCTTGCACGTACATACATTTATTAATACGTATGTATATACATTCATACATACATACATACATATTTTTGCTTATGGTTTGCACTTGTTCAAGGGCGATCGTGTATTTTAACTGCTTATTAAGCAGTGCTTAACGTAGTTCAATTGAAGTAAGTTGTTCGGCATTTAGCGCTCATTGGTACTTGTTCCGAACTGATTTTGGCACGCGCCAAAAATAAATTCTGTTACTATACAGATTCATGCAATCCTACTGAACGCAGATTTTGTTTTAATTTTTACCATATTTATTTGTATATTTGTTGTCTCAATCCGCTAATATTAATTTTTGTTATATTAAATGTCAATGAGAATAATCAACTCTATTTTGAAGTACAGCGTGGCTCATTGGTATGGTTACGGTTCGTTCTTTGCGAATCGGGATGGGTCGCAGTTTCGAGTCCAGTCAAAGTTAATTATATATAAATTTTTTTTTTTTAAAATTAAATTTAAATTTAAATTTAATTTCAAATTGTAAAACACGGTTTATTTTTAAATAAGCCAAGAAAGGAAAATGTGCATTTAATTGTGTATATACATTTGTATATAAATATGTATGTATACAAAATACATACTCGGTTTTTCTTCTTTTTCGTATGGAAAATGCGCACTTCTGTGAGATCGGGGTCTTTTACAGTCGGCTCGCTCGACTGTAGCCTATCTTACTTGTTTTCTTTAAAAATTATATTTTTTTCATTAAATTAATTGTTTTTAAATTGCAAAATATGTATAACTTTTTATTTTCCATTTTTTTTGAGTGTTCTAAATTTTGACTTGCAGAAAATTTTTATTTGTTCAAACCAAATTCAATTATACATCGCAAACATAATATAACACAAGAAAGAATGCTATAGTCGCCTCGCGACTTTAGGATACCCGTTACTCAGTTTAATTATATTATTAACAATATAATATATTATTAATAATATTAATAATATTACAATCGGTTAGGTAATCGACCCTATTGATTTTAATTCAGATGACTTGAGAAACGCAGAAAATTTTCATACAAAATCATATTTACAGCGTATTTTTGACCGATCGTCCCTATTGGGAGCTATACGATATAGTCGTCCGATTTGGATGAAACTTAGTCAATATGTTTATATTATTGACAGATATATTCTGTGTAAGTTTCACTTCGATTGGTTGGCCAACGCAAAAGTTATTCATATAAATTCATATTTGGAGCGTATTTTTGACCGATTGTCCCTATGGGAGCTATATGATATAGTTGTCCGATTTGGATCAAACTTAGTCAATATGTTTATGTTATTGACAGATATATTCTGTGTAAGTTTGACTTCGATTGGTTGGCCAACGCAAAAAGTTATTCATATAAATTCATATTTGGAGCGTATTTTTGACCGATTGTCCCTATGGGAGCTATATGATACAGTTGTCCGATTTGGATCAAACTTGGTCAGTAAACGTAATCCCTAGACGTGTACTTTCTGTGTCAATTTGGTTTAGATAGCATTACTAACAAAAAAGTTTTCTATACTAAAACATGCTATTTTTACCTGTTTTTACCTTTGTATGCACATAGAACGCCCTAAAGTGGGCGTGTCAAAAAACAAAAACAAACTTGTACTGCTTGGGCATTTTATCTTTCGTTTGCGACCACTCGGGCCTTTCTAGCTCTTATAGTCTCTGGGATCCTTTTGTTCACACAGACGGACAGACGGACAGACGGACATGGCTATATCGACTCGGCTAGTCATGCTGATCAAGAATATATATACTTTATGGGGTCTGCCATGTCTCCTTCTCCCTGTTACATACATTGCAACGAATACAATATACCCTTTTACTCTACGAGTAACGGGTATAATAATACCTAATCACATACATGTCTTTATCCCGCGTTGGAAAGCTTTCTATCGTGTGTTGTATAGAATAGAGTATTGTGCAAGTACCAAATGTATTTTTTTAGACCCCGTACTCTAAAAAAAAGAGTATAGGGGTCTATTAAGTTTGTCTGAAGCGAAATGTGCGTAACAGGCACAAGGAGGCGTGGCCGACCACATGAAGTATATATATTCTTGATCAGCATCAACAGCCGAGACGATATAGCGATGTCCGTCTGTCTGTCTGTCTGTCCGTCTGTCCGTACGTCTGTATGAACACCTGGATCTTTTAAACTACAAAAGCTAGAGCTTCCAAATTTGGAATGAAAGTCCGTCTATATGTCAGGAAGGTTAAGTTTATTTCAAATTTTTGCCACGCCCCCTACCGCCCACGCAAATTGTAAAAAACTTTTTTCACATCATCATAACTTGAAAATGATTAAAGCTAGAGAAACCAAATTCACACATTTTGTGTATGGTACCATAATAACTATCCTCACCAAGTTTCTTTCGAATCGGACAACTATAGCCTATAGCTCCCATAGGACAAATCGGTCGAAAATTGGTGATTTGTTTGGAGACATGAAGTTTTAGTTGAGCGATTGCAACCAAACTAACACATTGTGTATATGGTGCCATTATAACTATCCTCACCAAGTTTGGTCCGGATCGGACAACTATAGCCTATAGCTCCCATAGGACAAATCGGTCGAAAATTGTTGATTTGTATGGAAACATGAAGTTTTAGTTGAGCGATTGCAACCAATCTAGCACATTATGTGTATGATTCCATTGTTACTGTCCTCACCAAGTTTGGTCCTGATAGGACAACTGTAGTCTATAACGCCCATAGGACTAATCGGTCGAGGATTGTTGATTTGTAGGGAAAAACGCGCACTAGAAGGAGTACGGGGTCTTTGACAGTCGGCTCGCTCGACTGTAGCCTTTCTTGTTAGACCCCGTACTCTAAAAAAGAGTATAGGGGTCTATTAGGTTTGTCTGAAGCGAAATGTGCGTAACAGGTAGAAGGAGGCTTTTCCGACCCCATAAAGTATATATATTCTTGATCAGCATCAACAGCCGAGACGATATAGCGATGTCCGTCTGTCCGTCTGTCTGTCTGTCCGTCCGTCTGTATGAACACCTGGATCTTCTAAACTACAAGAGCTAGAGACACCAAATTTGGAATGAAAGTCCGTCTGTAGTGTACGCAGTGCAAGTTTATTTCAAATTTTTGCCACGCCCCGCACCGCCCCCCGCAAATTGTAAAAAACTATTTTCACATCACCATAACTTGAAAACGACTAGAGCTAGAGAGACCAAATTCACACAGTATGTGTATAGTACCATTATAACTGTCCTTGGTCTGGATCGGACAACTATAGCCTATAGCTCCCATAGGACAAACCGGTCAAAAATAAAAAATTTGTATGAAGACATGTAGTGTTGGTTGAGCGATCGCAACCAAACTCACAGAGGATGTGTGTATAATTATTAAAAATATCCCCACCAAATTTAGTCCAAATCGGACAACAACAACATATAAAACAAATAAATCAAAAATGCTGAATTTTATGTACAAATTGTTTGTTTACACTGCTTGTAATAGAAGAAGAACACAAACTGCAGCAAGCAGTGCAGTGTGTTAACTAAACAATTATTATAAAAGATTTAACTCTACATTTAGCTACTGCAACTTCAATAAGGACCGTGGTCTAGGTAGTAGAGATGCGCGCTTGTACGTGTTGGTTAGCCCGGGGTCCCGGGTTCGAATCCAGTCAGTGACAAATGCTATTTGTTTACTTTTTAAATTTTAATTATTTACATAAACTTCAATGCGGAGTGTGGTCTAAGTAGTAAAGATGCCTGATCTAATTTTTCGCACTTGTATGTGAACCCGGGATCATGGGTTCCAGCGCCGTCAGGGACATTTTATTAGATGTTGTTATGTAACAAAAAAATATTACATGTAAATGCAGATAGTCGAGCACTTTCAAGAGAGGGGCGTGGTGCAGCTGTTAGTGCACTGACGCGTGTGCGTGGAGTCCGAAGTTCGAATCCCGTCAGTGAATTATTTTGATTATTTTTTTTTTTTTTTATTTCAATTTAAATTTAAAATTAAATTTAAATTTAATTTCAAATTGTAAAACACGGCTTATTTTTAAAATAAGCCAAGTAAAAAAATTGTGCATTTCATTGTGTATATATTTACATACATTTGTATATAAAATTGTACATATGTATACAAAATGTAAACCACTCCGTTTTTCTTCTTTTTCGCATTTAAAATGCGCACTTCTGTGAGTACGGGGTCTTTTACAGTCGGCTCGCTCGACTGTAGCCTTTCTTACTTTTTTTTTTTTATTTTTTTCAAAATAAATATTTAATAAAAATTTCTTTAAGTATTTATTTCTTTCTACAATTTTTCCCTATTCTTTCCCTTTTTTTTTAGACCCTGTACTCTAAAAAAGAGTATAGGGGTCTATTAGGTTTGTCTGAAGCGAGATGTGCGTAACAGTTAGAAGGAGGCTTTTCCGACCCCATAAAGTATATATATTCTTGATCAGCATCAACAGCCGAGACGATATAGCAATGTCCGTCTGTCCGTCTGTCCGTCCGTCTGTATGATCACCTAGATCTTTTAAACTACAAGAGCTAGAGCCACCAAATTTGGAATGAAAGTCCGTCTGCTTCGCGAGCAGATCAAGTTTATTTCAAATCTTTGCCACGCCCCTTACCGCCCCCGCAAATTGCAAAAAACAATTTTCACATCATCATAACTTGAAAACTACTAAAGCTACAGAGACCAAATTCACACATTATGTGTATGGTACCAATATAACTATCCTCACCAAGTTTGATCCGGATCGGACAACTATAGCCTACAGCTCCCATAGGACAAATCGGTCAAAAATAAAAAATTTGTATGAAGACACGTAATTTTAGTTGAGCGATCGCAACCAAACTCACAGAGGATGTGTGTATAATTATTAAAAATATCCCCACCAAATTTGGTCCAAATCGGACAACAACAACATATAAAACAAGAAAGAATGCTATAGTCGCCTCGGGACTTTAGGATACCCGTTACTCATTTTAATTATATTATTAACAATGGGGTATGATAATAATAATAGTACAATCGTTTAGGCAATCGACCCTATTGATTTTAATTCAGATGACTTGGGAAATACAGAAAATTTTCATACAAATTCATATTTACAGCGTATTTTTACCCGATCGTCCCTATGGGAGCTATACGATATAGTCGTCCGATTTGAATGAAACTTGGTCAGCATGTTTATATTATTGACAAATATATTCTGTGTGAGTTTCACTAAAATTGCTTGGCCGACGCAAAAGTTATTCATATAAATTCATATTTGGAGCGTGTTTTTGACCAAATGTCCCTATGGGAGCTATACGATATATTTGTCCGATTTGGATCAAACTTGGTCAGTATATGTAGTCCATAGACGTGTACTTTTTGTGTCAATTTGGTTTGGATAGCATTGCTAACAAAAAAGTTTTCTATACTAAAACATGCTATTTTTACCTGTTTTTACTTTTGTATGCACATAGAACGCCCTAAAGTGGGCGTGTCAAATAAAAAAAACAAACTTGTACTGCTTGGGCATTTTATCTTTCGTTTGCGACCACTCGGGCCTTTCTAGCTCTTATAGTCTCTGAGATCCTTTTGTTCACACAGACGGACAGACGGACGGACGGACAGACGGACAGACGGACAGACGGACATGGCTATATCGACTCGGCTAGTCATGCTGATCAAGAATATATATACTTTATGGGGTCTGCCATGTCTCTTTCTCCCTGTTACATACATTCCAACGAATACAAATTCCTTTTACTCTACGAGTAACGGGTATAAAAATTAATCAAAAATGCTGAATTTTATGTACAAATTGTTTGTTTACACTGCTTGCAATAGAAAAGTCTACGTTTAACTACACAAACTGCAGCAAGCAGTGCAGTGTGTTATATAAACAATTATTGCATGTGAATGAAAATAATCCAACTGAATTATCAGCAGAGCGTGGTCTTATTGGTAGGGTCGCTGCTTATTATTTTGCAAATCCGCGTGGGTCCCAGGTTCGAGTCCAGTCAAAGTTAAACACAAATTTTTTTAATTTTAACACAAATTGTAAACCTATTTTTTTAAATTATAATAACGTTTATTTGTATTTTAAATGTATTTGCGTAACATGGTATGCTATAAAAAAAGTAATACGAAAGTTCAAAACATTTCAGTTAACTCCCTTGCACGTACATACATTTATTAACATGTATGTATATACATTCATACATACATACATACATATTTTTGCTTATGCTTTGCACTTGTTCAAGGGCGATCGTGTATTTGAACTGCTTATTAAGCAGTGCTTAACGTAGCTCAATTGAAGTAAGTTGTTCGGCATTTGGCGCTCATTGGTACTTGTTCCGAACTGATTTTGGCACGCGCCAAAAATAAATTCTGTTACTATACAGATTCATGCAATGCTACTGAACGCAGATTTTGTTTTAATTTTTACCATTTTGAATGAAAGATTTCAATTCGAATACATATTTATTTGTATATTTGTTGTCTCAATCCGCTAATATTAATTTTTGTTATATTAAATGTCAATGAGAATAATCAACTCTATTTTGAAGTACAGCGTGGCTCATTGGTATGGTTACGGTTCGTTCTTTGCGAATCGGCATGGGTCGCAGTTTCGAGTCCAGTCAAAGTTAATTATATATAAATTTTCTTTTTTTAAAATTAAATTTAAATTTAAATTTAATTTCAAATTGTAAAACACGGTTTATTTTTAAATAAGCCAAGAAAGGAAAATGTGCATTTAATTGTGTATATACATTTGTATGTAAATATGTATGTATACAAAATACATACTCGGTTTTTCTTCTTTTTCGTATGGAAAATGCGCACTTCTGTGAGATCGGGGTCTTTTACAGTCGGCTCGCTCGACTGTTGCCTTTCTTACATTGTCATTAAAATTTTTGGACTGCCACGCCCCGTTTTCCCACACGAATGAAATAATTTTTAAACTTCAATGCCATTTTAAAGGCATTTGCACTTATCGTACGGTATTGTAATTTCAAATTTGTTTGGAGACAAAGTATCACAAACTATCCTGAAAGTTGCATACAAATCGGACAATAAACAAAAGAGCTAGACACGTAACAAAGTTAACAATTGCACGCAATGTCAATGCATGTGTGCAAGCGAGACAGAAGCATATAAACATGTGAGCGAACGTTTTCGCTGCTTGTGTAGCGACAGCGCTGCTCGCGGACGATGCATGCACATGTATGCATACGATACGATAAATCATAAATCGATATTCAATACGATAGTAATTATAATTGCGATATGATCTCGAATGCGATATTTGGTCATTATGTCCATATCTATATCGATATATCGTATTTGAATTCAGTTGTTGATAATATCGATATTTGATTTGATGTGATATTTTAATTAATATCGATATCGGCATTTTCTTGGCGATTTGCATCCCTATTACAAACTGATTGTTTTGTTTCAAAGTGTTTTATTGCAAATACTATGAGTACGGGGTCTTTTACAGTCGGCTAGCTCGAGTGTAGCCTTTCTTACTTGTTTTCATTAAATTAATTGTTTTTAGATTGCAAACTATATATAACTTTTTATTTTCCGTTTTTTTTTTGAGTGCTCTAAATTTTGACTTGCAGAAAATTTTTATTTGTTCAAACCAAATTCAATTATACATCGCAAACATAATATAACATAATACATAATCACATACATGTCTTTATCCCGCGCTGGAAAGCTTTCTATCGTGTGTTGTATAGAGTAGTGTATTGTGCAAGTACCAAATGTATTTTTAGACCCCGTACTCTAAAAAAGAGTAGAGGGGTCTATTAAGTTTGTCTGAAGCGAAATGTGCGTAACAGGCAGAAGGAGGCGTGGCCGACCCCATAAAGTATATATATTCTTGATCAGCATCAACAGCCGAGTCGATATAGCGATGTCCGTCTGTCCGTCTGTCTGTCTGTCTGTCCGTCCGTATGAACACCTGGATCTTCTAAACTACAAGAGCTAGAGCAACCAAATTTGGAATGAAAGTCCGTCTATATGTCAGGCAGGTTAAGTTTATTTCAAATTTTTGCCACGCCCCCTACCGCCCCCGCAAATTGTAAAAAACTATTTTCACATGACCATAACTTGAAAACGACTAGAGCTAGAGAGACCAAATTCACACATTATATGTATGGTACCAATATAACTATCCTCACCAAGTTTGATTCGGATCGGACAACTATAGCATATAGCTCCCATAGGACAAATCGGTCAAAAATAAAAAATTTGTATGAAGACATGTAATGTTAGTTGGCCGATCGCAACCAAACTCACACAGGATGTGTGTATAATTATTAAAAGTATCCTCACCAAATTTGGTCCAAATCGGACAACAACAACATATAAAACAAATTAATCAAAAATGCTGAATTTTATGAATAAATTGTTTGTTTACACTTGCTTGCAATAAAAGATTTAACTCTACGTTTAGCTCCTGCAACTTCAATAAGGAGCGTGGTCTAGGTAGTAGAGATGCGCGCTTCGTACGTGTTTGTTAGACCGGGATCCCGGGTTCGAATCCAGTCAGTGACATATGCTGTTTGTTTACTTTTTAAATTTTAATTATTTACATAAACTTCAATGCGGAGTGTGGTCTAAGTAGTAAAGATGCCTGATCTAATTCTTCGCACTTGTTTGTTAACCCGGGAGATCATAGGTTCGAGCGCCGTTAGGGACAATTTATTAATATTTGCTATATAACAAAATAACAAAAAAATATAACATGTAAATGCAGATAGTCGAGCACTTTTAAGAGAGGGGCGTGGTGCAGCTGTTAGGGCTCTGGCGCGTGTGCGTGAAGTCCGAGGTTCGAATCCCGTCAGTGAATTATTTGATTATTATTTTTTTTTAGACCCCGTACTCTAAAAAAGAGTATAGGGGTCTATTAAGTTTGTCTGAAGCGAAATGTGCGTAACAGGAATAAGGAGGCGTGGCCGACCACATAAAGTATATATATTCTTGATCAGCATCAACAGCCGAGACGATATAGCGATGTCCGTCTGTCCGTCTGTCTGTCTGTCCGTCTGTCCGTCTGTCCGTCTGTCCGTCCGTCTGTATGATCACCTAGATCTTTTAAACTACAAGAGCTAGAGCCACCAAATTTGGAATGAAAGTCCGTCTGCTTCGCGAGCAGATCAAGTTTATTTCAAATCTTTGCCACGCCCCTTACCGCCCCCGCAAATTGTAAAAAACTATTTTTACATCACCATAACTTGAAAACGACTAGTGCTAGAGAGACCAAATTCACATATTATGTGTATGGTACCTATCTAACTATCCTCACTAAATTTGGTCCGGATCGGACAACTATAGCCTATAGCTCCCATAGGACAAATCGGCCGAAAATTCGTGATTTGTATGGAGGCATGAAGTTTTAGTTGAGCGATTGCAACCAAACTAACACATTATGTGTATGGTACCATTATAACTATCCTCACCAAGTTTGGTCCGGATCGGACAACTACAGCCTATAGCTCCAATAGGACAAATCGGTCTAAAATGGGCGATTTGTATGGAGACATGAAGTTTTAGCTGGGCGATTGCAACCAAACTAACACATTATGTGTATGGTACCATTATAACTATCCTCACCAAGTTTGGTCTGGATCGGGCAACTATAGCCTATAGCTCCCATAGGACAAATCGTTCGAAAACTACTTATTTGTATGGTAAAACGCGCACTAGAATGAGTACGGGGTCTTTTACAGTCGGCTCGCTCGACTGTAGCCTTTCTTACTTGTTTTAGACCCCGTACTCTAAAAAAAAGAATATAGGGGTCTATTAAGTTTGTCTGAAGCGAAATGTGCGTAACAGGCAGAAGGAGGCGTGGCCGACCACATGAAGTATATATATTCTTGATCAGCATCAACAGCCGAGACGATATAGCGATGTCCGTCTGTCTGTCTGTCTGTCCGTCTGTCCGTCCGTCTGTATGAACACCTGGATCTTTTAAACTACAAAAGCTAGAGCTTCCAAATTTGGAATGAAAGTCCGTTTATATGTCAGGCAGGTTAAGTTTATTTCAAATTTTTGCCACGCCCCCTACCGCCCACGCAAATTGTAAAAACTTTTTTCACATCACCATAACTTGAAAACGATTAAAGGTAGAGAGACCAAATTCACACATTTTGTGTATGGTACCATTATAAGTATCCTCACCAAGTTTGGTCCGGATCGAACAACTATAGCCTATAGCTCCCATAGGACAAATCGGTCGAAAATTTGTGATTTGAATGGAGACATGATGTTTTAGTTGAGCGATTGCAACCAAACTAACACAATTTATATATGGTACCATAATAACTATCCTCACCAAGTTTGTTTCAAATTGGACAACTATAGCCTATAGCTCCCATAGGACAAATCGGTCGAAAATTGGTGATTTGTATGGAGACATGAAGTTTTAGTTGAGCGATTAAGACCAAACTAACACATTATGTGTATGATGCCATTGTTTCTGTCCTCACCAAGCTTGGTCTGAATCGGACAACTATAGCCAATCGCTCCCATAGGACAAATCGGTGGAAAATTGGTGATTTGTATGGAAACATGAAGTTTTAGTCGAGCGATTGAGATCAAACTAACACATTATGTATATGGTACCATTATAACTATCCTCACCAAGTTTGGTCCGGATCGGACAACTATAGCCTATAGCTCCCATAGGACAAATCGGTCGAAAATTGGTGATTTGTATGGAGACATGAAGTTTTAGTTGAGCGATTGCAACCAAACTAACACATTGTGTGTATGGTACCATTATAACTATCCTCACCAAGTTTGGTCCAGATCGGACAACTATAGCCTATAGCTCCCATAGGACAAATCGGTAGAAAATTGGTGATTTGTATGGAGACATGAAGTTTTAGTTGAGCGATTGCAACCAAACTAACATATTATGTGTATGATGCCATTGTTACCATCCTCACCAAGTTTGGTCAGCATCGTATAACTATAGCCTATCGCTCCCATAGGACAAATCGGTCGAAAATTGGTGATTTGTATGGAAACATGAAGTTTTAGTTGAGCGATTGAGACCAAACTAACACATTATGTATATGGTACCATTATAACTATCCTCACCAAGTTTGGTCCGGATCGGACAACTATAGCCTATAGCTCCCATAGGACAAATCGGTCGAAAATTGGTGATTTGTATGGAGACATGAAGTTTTAGTTGAGCGATTGCAACCAAACTAACACATTGTGTGTATGGTACCATTATAACTATCCTCACCAAGTTTGGTCCAGATCGGACAACTATAGCCTATAGCTCCCATAGGACAAATCGGTAGAAAATTGGTGATTTGTATGGAGACATGAAGTTTTAGTTGAGCAACCAAAACTTGCGCATTTTCCCATACAAATCAACAATCTTCGACCGATTAGTCCTATGCTAGTTATAGACTATAGTTGTACGATGCTGACCAAACTTGGTGAGGATGGTAACAATGGCATCATACACATAATATGTTAGTTTGGTTGCGATTGCTCAACTAACATTACGTGTCTTCATACAAATTTTATATTTTTGACCGATTTGTCCTATGGGAGCTATAGGCTATAGTTTTCCGATCCGGATCAAACTTGGTAAGGATAGTTATATTGGTACCATACACATAATGTGTGAATTTTAGTAGTTTTCAAGTTATGGTGATGTGAAAATTGTTTTTTGCAATTTGCGGGGGCGGTAAGGGGCGTGGCAAAGATTTGAAATAAACTTGATCTGCTCGCGAAGCAGACGGACTTTCATTCCAAATTTGGTGGCTCTAGCTCTTGTAGTTTAAAAGATCTAGGTGATCATACAGACGGACGGACAGACGGACACTGCTATATCGTCTCGGCTGTTGATGCTGATCAAGAATATATATACTTTATGGCGTCGGAAAAGCCTCCTTCTAACTGTTACGCACATCTCGCTTCAGACAAACCTAATAGACTCCTATACTCTTTTTTTAGAGTACGGGGTCTAAAAAAACTGAAAGAATAGGGAAAAATTGTAGAAAGAAATAAATACTTAAAGAAATTTTTATTAAATATTTATTTTGAAAAAAATAAAAAAAAACAAGTAAGAAAGGCTACAGTCGAGCGAGCCGACTGTAAAAGACCCCGTACTCCTTCTAGTGCGCGTTTTTCCCTACAAATCAACAATCCTCGACCGATTAGTCCTATGGGCGTTATAGACTACAGTTGTCCTATCAGGACCAAACTTGGTGAGGACAGTAACAATGGAATCATACACATAATGTGCTAGATTGGTTGCAATCGCTCAACTAAAACTTCATGTTTCCATACAAATCACCAATTTTCGACCGATTTGTCCTATGGGAGCTATAGGCTATAGTTGTCCGATCCGGACCAAACTTGGTGAGGATAGTTATAATGGTATCAGTCACAAAGTGTGTGAATTTGGTCTCTCTACCTTAAATCGTTTTCAAGTTATGGTGATGTGAAAAAAGTTTTTTACAATTTGCGTGGGCGGTAGGGGGCGTGGCAAAAATTTGAAATAAACTTAACCTGCCTGACATATAAACGGACTTTCATTCCAAATTTGGAAGCTCTAGCTTTTGTAGTTTAAAAGATCCAGGTGTTCATACAGACGTACGGACAGACGGACAGACAGACAGACAGACGGACATCGCTATATCGTCTCGGCTGTTGATGCTGATCAAGAATATATATACTTCATGTGGTCGGCCACGCCTCCTTCTGCCTGTTACGCACATTTCGCTTCAGACAAACTTAATAGACCCCTATACTCTTTTTTTTAGAGTACGGGGTCTAAAAAAATACATTTGGAACTTGCACAATACACTACTCTATACAACACACCATAGAAAGCTTTCCAGCGCGGGATAAAGACATGTATGTGATTATGTATTATGTTATATTATGTTTGCGATGTATAATTGAATTTGGTTTGAACAAATAAAAATTTTCTGCAAGTCAAAATTTAGAACACTCAAAAAATGGAAAATAAAAAGTTATACATATTTTGCAATTTAAAAACAATTAATTTAATGAAAACAAGAAAGAAAGGTTATCTTCGGCTCGCCGAAGATTAAATACCCTTGCAGTCATGCATGTTGCGTTCATTGGATTCAGTTACCAGTGGTTCCTATGGATGCTGTATGATATAATAGTCCGATTTAGATGAGATTTGGTCAGTATATAGGGAATAATAGCAAAGGAGTAGTGCGTGAATTTAGCTAAAATCGCTTAAAAGACTTTACAAATTTTCATACTAAGCCGTTGAACCGATTGTTCCTATGGCAGCTATATGATATAGTGGTTCGATCCGAATGAAATTTGGTCAACAGCTGGGGAATGATAGCAAATGTTTATGGCGTGAGTTTGGTTTAAATCGCTCAATCAACACTGAAAATTTTCATACTAAGCATTTTCATCATTTTCAACCGATTGTTCCTATGGAAGCTATAGTATATAGTAGTCCGAATTGGATGAAATTTGGTCAGTATATAGGGAATGATAGCTTATGCATACTGCGTGAATTTGGTTGAAATCGCTCAATAGATATTAAAAATTTTCATACTAAGCCTTTAAACCGATTGTTCCTATGGCAGCTATATGATATAGTGGTTCGATCCGAATGAAATTTGGTCAACAGCTGGGGAATGATAGCGAATGTTTATGGCGTGAGTTTGGTTGAAATCGCTCAATCGACACTGAAAATTTTCATACTAGGCATTTTCATCATTTTCAACCGATTGTTCCTATGGCAGCTATATGATATAGTGGTCCGATTCGGATGAAATTTGGTTTGCACATGGGATTTGGTACTAAATGCATATAGACTTAATTTGGTTGAAATAGCTAAAAAAAAAATTTTTTCAACCGATTGTTCCTATGGGAGCTATATGATATAGTCATCCGATCCGGCCGATTTTTACAAATGATCTGCCTGCAGAGAGAATACACATGTGTACCAAGTTTCATCAAGATAGCTTTAAAACTGAGAGACTAGTTCGCATAGAAACAGACGGACAGACGGACAGACAGACGGACATGGCTATATCGACTCGCCTGTTGATGCTGATCAAGAATATATATACTTTATGGGGTCGGAGATGCCTCCTTCAATGCGTTACAAACTTCGTGACAAAATTAATATACCCTCTGCAAGGGTATAAAAAAGTAATACGAAAGTTCAAAACATTTCAGTTAACTCCCTTGCACGTACATACATTTATTAATACGTATGTATATACATTCACACATACATACATACATATTTTTGCTTATGGTTTGCACTTGTTCAAGGGCGATCGTGTATTTTAACTGCTTATTAAGCAGTGCTTAACGTAGTTCAATTGAAGTAAGTTGTTCGGCATTTAGCGCTCATTGGAACTTGTTCCGAACTGATTTTGGCACGCGCCAAAAATAAATTCTGTTACTATACAGATTCATGCAATGCTACTGAACGCAGATTTGTTTTAATTTTTACCATATTTATTTGTATATATGTTGTCTCCAATCCGCTAATATTAATTTTTGTTATATTAAATGTCAATGAGAATAATCAACTCTATTTTGAAGTACAGCGTGGCTCATTGGTATGGTTACGGTTCGTTCTTTGCGAATCGGCATGGGTCGCAGTTTCGAGTCCAGTCAAAGTTAATTATATATAAATTTTCTTTTTTTAGACCCCGTACTCTAAAAAAGAGTAGAGGGGTCTATTAAGTTTGTCTGAAGCGAAATGTGCGTAACAGGCAGAAGGAGGAGTGGCCGACCCCATAAAGTATATATATTCTTGATCAGCATCAACAGCCGAGTCGATATAGCGATGTCCGTCTGTCCGTCTGTCTGTCTGTCTGTCTGTCTGTCCGTCCGTATGAACACCTGGATCTTCTAAACTACAAGAGCTAGAGCAGCCAAATTTGGAATGAAAATCCGTCTATATGTCAGGAAGGTTAAGTTTATTTCAAATTTTTGCCACGCCCCCTACCGCCCCCGCAAATTGTAAAAAACTATTTTCACATGACCATAACTTGAAAACGACTAGAGCTAGAGAGACCAAATTCACACATTATGTGTATGGTACCAATATAACTATCCTCACCAAGTTTGATCCGGATCGGACAACTATAGCCTATAGCTCCCATAGGACAAATCGGTCAAAAATAAAAAATTTGTATGAAGACATGTAGTGTTATTGGAGCAATCGCAACCAAACTCACACAGGATGTGTGTAAAATTATTAAAAGTATCCTCACCAAATTTGGTCCAAATTGGACAACAACAACATATAAAACAAATTAATCAAAAATGCTGAATTTTATGAATAAATTGTTTGTTTACACTTGCTTGCAATAAAAGACTTAACCCTACGTTAAGCTACTGCAGCTTCAATAAGGAGCGTAGTCTAGGTAGTAGAGATGCGCGCTTCGTACGTGTTTGTTAGACCGGGATCCCGGGTTCGAATCCAGCCATTGACAAATGCTATTTGTTTACTTTTTAAATTTTAATTATTTATTATTATTATTATTTATTTAATGATCTAATTCTTCGCACTTGTATGTGAACCCGGGATCATGGGTTCGAGCGCCGTCAGGGACATTTTATTAATTTTTGTTATATAACAAAATAACGAAAAAAAATATTACATGTAAATGCAGATAGTCGAGCACTTTCAAGAGAGGGGCGTGGTGCAGCTGTTAGGGCTCTGACGCGTGTGAGTGAAGTCCGAGGTTCAAATCCCGTCAGTGAATTATTTTGATTATTATTATTATTATTTTTTTTTTATTTCAATTTAAATTTAAAATAATAATTTAGAATTGTAAAATAATAATTTCAAATTGTAAGACATGGCTTATTTTTAAATAAGCCAAGAAACGAAAATGTGCATTTAATTGTGTATATATTTACATATATTTGTATATAAAAATGTATGTATACAAAATGTGAATCACACCACTTTTCTTCCTTTTCGTATGGAAAATGCGCACTTCTGTGAGTACGGGGTCTTTTACAGTCGGCTCGCTCGACTGTAGCCTTTCTTACTTGTTAAAATTAAATTTAAATTTAAATTTAATTTCAAATTGTAAAACACGGTTTATTTTTAAATAAGCCAAGAAAGGAAAATGTGCATTTAATTGTGTATATACATTTGTATATAAATATGTATGTATACAAAATACATACTCCGTTTTTCTTCTTTTTCGTTCGGGGTCTTTTACAGTCGGCTCGCTCGACTGTAGCCTTTCTTACTTGTTTTCTTTAAAAATTATTTTTTTTTTTCATTAAATTAATTGTTAGACCCCGTACTCTAAAAAAGAGTAGAGGGGTCTATTAGGTTTGTCTGAAGCGAAATGTGCGTAACAGGCAGAAGGAGGCGTGGCCGACCCCATAAAGTATATATATTCTTGATCAGCATCAACAGCCGAGACGATATAGCCATGTCCGTCTGTCTGTCTGTCCGTCTGTCCGTCTGTCCGTCTGTATGAACACCTGGATCTTTTAAACTACAAAAGCTAGAGCTTCCAAATTTGGAATGAAAGTCCGTCTATATGTCAGGCAGGTTAAGTTTATTTCAAATTTTTGCCACGCCCCCTACCGCCCACGCAAATTGTAAAAACTTTTTTCACATCACCATAACTTGAAAATGATTAAAGGTGGAGAGACCAAATTCACACATTTTGTGTATGGTACCATTATAACTATCCTCACCAAGTTTGGTCCGAATCGAACAACTATAGCCTATAGCTCCCATAGGACAAACCGGTCGAAAATTTGTGATTTGTATGGAGACATGATGTTTTAGTTGAGCGATTGCAACCAAACTAACACAATTTATATATGGTACCATTATAACTATCCTCACCAAGTTTGGTCCGGATCGAACAACTATAGCCTATAGCTCCCATAGGACAAATCGGTCGAAAATTTGTGATTTGTATGGAGACATGATGTTTTAGTTGAGCGATTGCAACCAAACTAACACAATTTATATATGGTACCATAATAACTATCCTCACCAAGTTTGGTCCGCATCGAACAACTATAGCCTATAGCTCCCATAGGACAAATCGGTCGAAAATTGGTGATTTGTATGGAGACATGAAGTTTTAGTTGAGCGATTGAGACCAAACTAACACATTATGTGTTTGATGCCATTGTTACTGTCCTCACCAAGCTTGGTCTGAATCGGACAACTATAGCCTATAGCTCCCATAGGACAAATCGGTCGAAAATTGGTGATTTGTTTGGAGACATGAAGTTTTAGTTGAGCGATTGCAACCAAACTAACACATTATGTATATGGTGCCATTATAACTATCCTCACCAAGTTTGGTCCGGATCGGACAACTATAGCCTATAGCTCCCATAGGACAAATCAGTCGAAAATGGGTGATTTGCATGGAGACATGAAGTTTTAGTTGAGCGATTGAGACCAAACTAACACATTATGTGTATGATGCCATTGTTACTGTCCTCACCAAGCTTGGTATGAATCGGACAACTATAGCCTATAGCTCCCATAGGACAAATCGGTCGAAAATTGGTGATTTGTTTGGAGACATGAAGTTTTAGTTGAGCGATTGCAACCAAACTAACACATTATGTATATGGTGCCATTATAACTATCCTCACCAAGTTTGGTCCGGATCGGACAACTATAGCCTATAGCTCCCATAGGACAAATCGGTCGAAAATTGGTGATTTTTATGGAAACATGAAGTTTTAGTTGAGCGATTGCAACCAATCTAGCACATTATGTGTATGATTCGATTGTTACTGTCCTCACCAAGTTTGGTCCTGATAGGACAACTGTAGTCTATAACGCCCATAGGACTAATCGGTCGAGGATTGTTGATTTGTAGGGAAAAACGCGCACTAGAAGGAGTACGGGGTCTTTTACAGTCGGCTTGCTCGACTGTAGCCTTTCTTACTTGTTTTTTTTTATTTTTTCCAAAATAAATATTTAATAAAAATTTCTTTAAGTATTTATTTCTTTCTACAATTTTTCCCTATTCTTTCCCTTTTTTTTAGACCCCGTACTCTAAAAAAGAGTATAGGGGTCTATTAGGTTTGTCTGAAGCGAGATGTGCGTAACAGTTAGAAGGAGGCTTTTCCGACCCCATAAAGTATATATATTCTTGATCAGCATCAACAGCCGAGACGATATAGCAATGTCCGTCTGTCCGTCTGTCCGTCCGTCTGTATGATCACCTAGATCTTTTAAACTACAAGAGCTAGAGCCACCAAATTTGGAATGAAAGTCCGTCTGCTTCGCGAGCAGATCAAGTTTATTTCAAATCTTTGCCACGCCCCTTACCGCCCCCGCAAATTGCAATAAACAATTTTCACATCACCATAACTTGAAAACTACTAAAGCTACAGAGACCAAATTCACACATTATGTGTATGGTACCAATATAACTATCCTTACCAAGTTTGATCCGGATCGGACAACTATAGCCTATAGCTCCCATAGTACACATCGGTCAAAAATAAAAAATTTGTATGAAGACACACGTAATGTTAGTTGAGCGATCGCAACCAAACTCACAGAGGATGTGTGTATAATTATTAAAAATATCCCCATCAAATTTGGTCCAAATCGGACAACAACAAAATATAAAACAAATTAATCAAAAATGCTGAATTTTATGTACAAATTGTTTAACGTTTAACTACACAAACTGCAGCAAGCAGTGCAGTGTGTTATATAAACAATTATTGCATGTGAATGAAAATAATCCAACTGAATTATCAGCAGAGCGTGGTCTTATTGGTAGGGTCGCGGCTCATTATTTTGCAAACCCGCGTGGGTCCCAGGTTCGAGTCCAGTCAAAGTTAAACACAAATTTTTTTTAGTTTTAACACAAATTGTAAACATATTTTTTTTAATTGTAATAACGTTTATTTGTATTTAAAATGTATTTGCGTAACATGGTATGCTATAAAAAAAGTAATACGAAAGTTCAAAACATTTCAGTTAACTCCCTTGCACGTACATACATTTATTAATACGTATGTATATACATTCATACATACATACATACATATTTTTGCTTATGGTTTGCACTTGTTCAAGGGCGATCGTGTATTTTAACTGCTTATTAAGCAGTGCTTAACGTAGTTCAGTTGAAGTAAGTTGTTCGGCATTTAGCGCTCATTGGTACTTGTTCCGAACTGATTTTGGCACGCGCCAAAAATAAATTCTGTTACTATACAGATTCATGCAATCCTACTGAACGCAGATTTTGTTTTAATTTTTACCATATTTATTTGTATATCCGCTAATATTAATTTTTGTTATATTAAATGTCAATGAGAATAATCAACTCTATTTTGAAGTACAGCGTGGCTCATTGGTATGGTTACGGTTCGTTCTTTGCGAATCGAGATGGGTCGCAGTTTCGAGTCCAGTCAAAGTTAATTATATATAAATTTTCTTTTTTTAAAATTAAATTTAAATTTAAATTTAATTTCAAATTGTAAAACACGGTTTATTTTTAAATAAGCCAAGAAAGGAAAATGTGCATTTAATTGTGTATATACATTTGTATATAAATATGTATGTATACAAAATACATACTCGGTTTTTCTTCTTTTTCGTATGGAAAATGCGCACTTCTGTGAGATCGGGGTCTTTTACAGTCGGCTCGCTCGACTGTAGCCTTTCTTACTTGTTTTCTTTAAAAATTATATTTTTTTCATTAAATTAATTGTTTTTAAATTGCAAAATATGTATAACTTTTTTATTTTCCATTTTTTTGAGTGTTCTAAATTTTGACTTGCAGAAAATTTTTATTTGTTCAAACCAAATTCAATTATACATCGCAAACATAATATAACACAAGAAAGAATGCTATAGTCGCCTCGCGACTTTAGGATACCCGTTACTCAGTTTAATTATATTATTAACAATATAATATATTATTAATAATATTAATAATATTACAATCGGTTAGGTAATCGACCCTATTGATTTTAATTCAGATGACTTGAGAAACGCAGAAAATTTTTTATACAAAATCATATTTACAGCGTATTTTTGACCGATCGTCCCTATTGGGAGCTATACGATATAGTCGTCCGATTTGGATGAAACTTAGTCAATATGTTTATATTATTGACAGATATATTCTGTGTAAGTTTCACTTCGATTGGTTGGCCAACGCAAAAGTTATTCATATAAATTCATATTTGGAGCGTATTTTTGACCGATTGTCCCTATGGGAGCTATATGATATAGTTGTCCGATTTGGATCAAACTTAGTCAATATGTTTATGTTATTGACAGATATATTCTGTGTAAGTTTGACTTCGATTGGTTGGCCAACGCAAAAGTTATTCATATAAATTCATATTTGGAGCGTATTTTTGACCGATTGTCCCTATGGGAGCTATATGATACAGTTGTCCGATTTGGATCAAACTTGGTCAGTAAACGTAATCCCTAGACGTGTACTTTCTGTGTCAATTTGGTTTAGATAGCATTACTAACAAAAAAGTTTTCTATACTAAAACATGCTATTTTTTACCTGTTTTTACCTTTGTATGCACATAGAACGCCCTAAAGTGGGCGTGTCAAAAAACAAAAACAAACTTGTACTGCTTGGGCATTTTATCTTTCGTTTGCGACCACTCGGGCCTTTCTAGCTCTTATAGTCTCTGGGATCCTTTTGTTCACACAGACGGACAGACGGACAGACGGACATGGCTATATCGACTCGGCTAGTCATGCTGATCAAGAATATATATACTTTATGGGGTCTGCCATGTCTCCTTCTCCCTGTTACATACATTGCAACGAATACAATATACCCTTTTACTCTACGAGTAACGGGTATAATAATACCTAATCACATACATGTCTTTATCCCGCGTTGGAAAGCTTTCTATCGTGTGTTGTATAGAGTAGAGTATTGTGCAAGTACCAAATGTATTTTTTTTTAGGCCCCGTACTCTAAAAAAAAGAATATAGGGGGTCTATTAAGTTTGTCTGAAGCGAAATGTGCGTAACAGGCACAAGGAGGCGTGGCCGACCACATGAAGTATATATATTCTTGATCAGCATCAACAGCCGAGACGATATAGCGATGTCCGTCTGTCCGTCTGTCTGTCTGTCCGTCCGTCTGTATGAACACCTGGATCTTCTAAACTACAAGAGCTAGAGACACCAAATTTGGAATGAAAGTCCGTCTGTAGTGTACGCAGTGCAAGTTTATTTCAAATTTTTGCCACGCCCCGCACCGCCCCCGCAAATTGTAAAAAACTATTTTCACATCACCATAACTTGAAAACGACTAGAGCTAGAGAGACCAAATTCACACAGTATGTGTATAGTACCATTATAACTGTCCTTGGTCTGGATCGGACAACTATAGCCTATAGCTCCCATAGGACAAACCGGTCAAAAATAAAAAATTTGTATGAAGACATGTAGTGTTGGTTGAGCGATCGCAACCAAACTCACAGAGGATGTGTGTATAATTATTAAAAATATCCCCACCAAATTTAGTCCAAATCGGACAACAACAAGATATAAAACAAATAAATCAAAAATGCTGAATTTTATGTACAAATTGTTTGTTTACACTGCTTGTAATAGAAGAAGAACACAAACTGCAGCAAGCAGTGCAGTGTGTTAACTAAACAATTATTATAAAAGATTTAACTCTACATTTAGCTACTGCAACTTCAATAAGGACCGTGGTCTAGGTAGTAGAGATGCGCGCTTGTACGTGTTGGTTAGCCCGGGGTCCCGGGTTCGAATCCAGTCAGTGACAAATGCTATTTGTTTACTTTTTAAATTTTAATTATTTACATAAACTTCAATGCGGAGTGTGGTCTAAGTAGTAAAGATGCCTGATCTAATTTTTCGCACTTGTATGTGAACCCGGGATCATGGGTTCCAGCGCCGTCAGGGACATTTTATTAGATTTTGTTATGTAACAAAAAAATATTACATGTAAATGCAGATAGTCGAGCACTTTCAAGAGAGGGGCGTGGTGCAGCTGTTAGTGCACTGACGCGTGTGCGTGGAGTCCGAAGTTCGAATCCCGTCAGTGTATTATTTTGATTATTTTTTTTTTTTTTATTTCAATTTAAATTTAAAATTAAATTTAAATTTAATTTCAAATTGTAAAACACGGCTTATTTTTAAAATAAGCCAAGTAAGAAAATTGTGCATTTCATTGTGTATATATTTACATACATTTGTATATAAAATTGTACATATGTATACAAAATGTAAACCACTCCGTTTTTCTTCTTTTTCGCATTTAAAATGCGCACTTCTGTGAGTACGGGGTCTTTTACAGTCGGCTCGCTCGACTGTAGCCTTTCTTACTTGTTTTTTTTATTTTTTCAAAATAAATATTTAATAAAAATTTCTTTAAGTATTTATTTCTTTCTACAATTTTTCCCTATTCTTTCCCTTTTTTTTTTTAGGACCCTGTACTCTAAAAAAGAGTATAGGGGGTCTATTAGGTTTGTCTGAAGCGAGATGTGCGTAACAGGTAGAAGGAGGCTTTTCCGACCCCATAAAGTATATATATTCTTGATCAGCATCAACAGCCGAGACGATATAGCAATGTCCGTCTGTCCGTCTGTCCGTCCGTCTGTATGATCACCTAGATCTTTTAAACTACAAGAGCTAGAGCCACCAAATTTGGAATGAAAGTCCGTCTGCTTCGCGAGCAGATCAAGTTTATTTCAAATCTTTGCCACGCCCCTTACCGCCCCCGCAAATTGCAAAAAACAATTTTCACATCATCATAACTTGAAAACTACTAAAGCTAGAGAGACCAAATTCACACATTATGTGTATGGTACCAATATAACTATCCTCACCAAGTTTGATCCGGATCGGATAACTATAGCCTACAGCTCCCATAGGACAAATCGGTCAAAAATAAAAAATTTGTATGAAGACACGTAATGTTAGTTGAGCGATCGCAACCAAACTCACAGAGGATGTGTGTATAATTATTAAAAATATCCCCACCAAATTTGGTCCAAATCGGACAACAACAACATATAAAACAAGAAAGAATGCTATAGTCGCCTCGGGACTTTAGGATACCCGTTACTCATTTTAATTATATTATTAACAATGGGGTATGATAATAATAATAGTACAATCGTTTAGGCAATCGACCCTATTGATTTTAATTCAGATGACTTGGGAAATACAGAAAATTTTCATACAAATTCATATTTACAGCGTATTTTTACCCGATCGTCCCTATGGGAGCTATACGATATAGTCGTCCGATTTGAATGAAACTTGGTCAGCATGTTTATATTATTGACAAATATATTCTGTGTGAGTTTCACTAAAATTGCTTGGCCGACGCAAAAGTTATTCATATAAATTCATATTTGGAGCGTACATTATTGACAGATATATTCTGTGTGAGTTTCACTAAAATTGCTTGGCCCACGCAAAATTTATTCATATAAATTCATATTTGGAGCGTGTTTTTGACCAAATGTCCCTATGGGAGCTATACGATATATTTGTCCGATTTGGATCAAACTTGGTCAGTATATGTAGTCCATAGACGTGTACTTTTTGTGTCAATTTGGTTTGGATAGCATTGCTAACAAAAAAGTTTTCTATACTAAAACATGCTATTTTTACCTGTTTTTACTTTTGTATGCACATAGAACGCCCTAAAGTGGGCGTGTCAAATAACAAAAACAAACTTGTACTGCTTGGGCATTTTATCTTTCGTTTGCGACCACTCGGGCCTTTCTAGCTCTTATAGTCTCTGAGATCCTTTTGTTCACACAGACGGACAGACGGACGGACGGACAGACGGACAGACGGACATGGCTATATCGACTCGGCTAGTCATGCTGATCAAGAATATATATACTTTATGGGGTCTGCCATGTCTCTTTCTCCCTGTTACATACATTCCAACGAATACAAATTCCTTTTACTCTACGAGTAACGGGTATAAAAATTAATCAAAAATGCTGAATTTTATGTACAAATTGTTTGTTTACACTGCTTGCAATAGAAAAGTCTACGTTTAACTACACAAACTGCAGCAAGCAGTGCAGTGTGTTATATAAACAATTATTGCATGTGAATGAAAATAATCCAACTGAATTATCAGCAGAGCGTGGTCTTATTGGTAGGGTCGCTGCTTATTATTTTGCAAATCCGCGTGGGTCCCAGGTTCGAGTCCAGTCAAAGTTAAACACAAATTTTTTTTAATTTTAACACAAATTGTAAACCTATTTTTTTAAATTATAATAACGTTTATTTGTATTTTAAATGTATTTGCGTAACATGGTATGCTATAAAAAAGTAATACGAAAGTTCAAAACATTTCAGTTAACTCCCTTGCACGTACATACATTTATTAATTTGTATGTATATACATTCATACATACATACATACATATTTTTGCTTATGCTTTGCACTTGTTCAAGGGCGATCGTGTATTTGAACTGCTTATTAAGCAGTGCTTAACGTTGCTCACTTGAAGTAAGTTGTTCGGCATTTGGCGCTCATTGGTACTTGTTCCGATGTAAATAAATTCTGTTACTATACAGATTCATGCAATGCTACTGAACGCAGATTTTGTTTTAATTTTTACCATTTTGAATGAAAGATTTCAATTCGAATACATATTTATTTGTATATTTGTTGTCTCAATCCGCTAATATTAATTTTTGTTATATTAAATGTCAATGAGAATAATCAACTCTATTTTGAAGTACAGCGTGGCTCATTGGTATGGTTACGGTTCGTTCTTTTGCGAATCGGCATGGGTCGCAGTTTCGAGTCCAGTCAAAGTTAATTATATATAAATTTTCTTTTTTTAAAATTAAATTCAAATTTAAATTTAATTTCAAATTGTAAAACACGGTTTATTTTTAAATAAGCCAAGAAAGGAAAATGTGCATTTAATTGTGTATATACATTTGTATATAAATATGTATGTATACAAAATACATACTCGGTTTTTTCTTCTTTTTCGTATGGAAAATGCGCACTTCTGTGAGATCGGGGTCTTTTACAGTCGGCTCGCTCGACTGTAGCCTTTCTTACTTGTTTTCTTTAAAAATTAAATTTTTTTTCATTAAATTAATTGTTTTTATTAGACCCCGTACTCTAAAAAAGATTTGAGGGGTCTATTAAGTTTGTCTGAAGCGAAATGTGCGTAACAGGCAGAAGGAGGCGTGGCAGACCCCATAAAGTATATATATTCTTGATCAGCATCAACAGCCGAGTCGATATAGCAATGTCCGTCTGTCCGTCTCTCCTTATGAACACCTGGATCTTTTAAACTACAAAAGCTAGAGCCACCAAACTTAGAATGAAAGTCCGTCATTATGTCAGGCAGATCAAGTTTATTTCAAATCTTTGCCACGCCCCTTACCGCCTCCGCAAATTGTAAAATACTATGGTCACCTACGAAAAAATTGATGTTTTAAGCGAATATCTCAGTAACTATAGCACTTAGGAATACCATTTTTGGTATGTAGGTTGCTAGAGACAGCATAAGTGCATTGTCATTAAAATTTTTGGACTGCCACGCCCCGTTTTCCCACAAGAATGAAATGATTTTCAAACTTCAATGCCATTTTTAAGGCATTTGCACTTATCGTACGGTATTGTAATTTGAAATGTGTTTGGAGACAGAGTATAACAAACTATCCTGAAAGCGAACGTTTTTGCTGCTTGTGTATCGACAGCGCTGCTCGCGGACGATGCACGCACATGTATGCATACGATACGATATATCATATATCGATATCCAATACGATATACACATACGATACGATATGTAATATATCGATATTCAATACGATATGTAATTATAATTGCGATATGATATTGAATGCGACAATTGGTCATTATGTCGATATCTATATTGTCTGTTATAAATAATATCGATATCGAACGCGATATGTGATTTAATGTGATATTTAAATTAATAACGATATCGGTATTTTCTTGGCAATTCGCATCCCTATTACAAACTGATGTTTTTGTTTCAAAGAGTTTTATTGCAAATACTATTCATTGTAATACTCCAATATAGATTAATTAATATAATGCCGACAGTATTATTAACTTTATTTTTAATTTCAAATTAAATTAAAAGTATTCATTTTGAATTATAATACGAGATATGTTTTTACGCAAAACATAATTTTAAAATAAGGCATGTAAGGAAATCTAATTATGTATATGGACATACATATATATATATATATATATATATGTATGTATGTACATATATAAAATAGGAATCAATCAGGTTCTTCTTCATTTTCTTTTTTGTATGGAAAAATGCTTACTACACAGGTTGGTAGCAAATGATTGGCATTGGTATGAGTACGGGGTCTTTTACAGTCGGCACGCTCGACTGTAGCCTTTCTTACTTGTTATACTCTCTGCAAGAGAGAGTATATTGGGTTTGTGCAAAAAAAAAAGTATGTAACAGGCAGAGGAGGCGTGGCCGACCACATGAACTATATATATTCTTGATCAGCATCAACAGCCGAGACGATAAAGCGATGTCCGTCTGTCTGTCTGTCTGCCCGTCTGTCCGTCCGTCTGTATGAACACCTGGATCTTTTAAACTACAAAAGCTAGAGCTTCCAAATTTGGAATGAAAGTCCGTCTATATGTCAGACAGCTTAAGTTTATTTCAAATTTTTGCCACGCCCCCTACCGCCCACGCAAATTGTAAAAAACTTTTTTCACATCATCATAACTTGAAAATGATTAAAGCTAGAGAGACCAAATTCACACATTTTGTGTATGGTACCATTATAACTATCCTCACCAAGTTTGGTTCGGATCGAACAACTGTAGCCTATAGCTCCCATAGGACAAATCGGTCGAAAAATTGTGATTTGTATGGAGACATGATGTTTTAGTTGAGCGATTGCAACCAAACTAACACAATTTATATATGGTACCATAATAACTATCCTCACCAAGTTTGTTTCGAATCGGACAACTATAGCCTATAGCTCCCATAGGACAAATCGGTCGAACATGGGTGATTTGTATGGAGACATGAAGTTTTAGTTGAGCGATTGCAACCAAACTAACACATTATGTATATGGTCCCATTATAACTATCCTCACCAAGTTTGGTCCGGATCGGACCACTATAGCCTATAGCTCCCAGAGGACAAATCGGCCGAAAATTCGTGATTTGTATGTTGAGCGATTGCAACCAAACTAAAACATTATGTGTATGGTACCATTATAACTATCCTCACCAAGTTTGGTCTGGATCGGGCAACTATAGCCTATAGCTCCCATAGGACAAATCGTTTGAAAACTACTTATTTGTATGGTAAAACGCGCACTAGAATGAGTACGGGGTCTTTTATAGTCGGCTCGCTCGACTGTAGCCTTTCTTACTTGTTTAATTATAATAACGTTTATTTGTATTTAAAATGTATTTGCATAACATGGTATGCTATAAAAAAAGTAATACGAAAGTTCAAAACATTTCAGTTAACTCCCTTGCACGTACATACATTTATTAATACGTATATATATACATTCATACATACATACATACATATTTTTGCTTATGCTTTGCACTTGTTCAAGGGCGATCGTGTATTTGAACTGCTTATTAAGCAGTGCTTAACGTAGTTCAATTGAAGTAAGTTGTTCGGCATTTAGCGCTCATTGGTACTTGTTCCGAACTGATTTTGGCAAGCGCCAAAAATAAATTCTGTTACTATACAGATTCATGCAATGCACCTGAACGCAGATTTTGTTTTAATTTTTACCATTTTGAATGAAAGATTTCAATTCTAATACATATTTATTTGTATATTTGTTGTCTCAATCCGCTAATATTAATTTTTGTTATATTAAATGTCAATGAGAATAATCAACTCTATTTTGAAGTACAGCGTGGCTCATTGGTATGGTTACGGTTCGTTCTTTGCGAATCGGCATGGGTCGCAGTTTCGAGTCCAGTCAAAGTTAATTATAAATAAATTTTCTTTTTTATACCCGTTACTCGAAGGGGATATTGTATTCGTTGCAATGTATGTAACAGGGAGAACGAGACATGGCAGACCCCATAAAGTATATATATTCTTGATCAGCATGACTAGCCGAGTCGATATAGCCATGTCCGTCTGTCCGTCTGTCCGTCCGTCCGTCTGTCCGTCTGTGTGAACAAAAGGATCTCAGAGACTATACGAGCTAGAAAGGCCCGAGTGGTCGCAAACGAAAGATAAAATGCCCAAGCAGTACAAGTTTGTTTTTGTTTTTTGACACGCCCACTTTAGGGCGTTCTATGTGCATACAAAGGTAAAAACAGGTAAAAATAGCATGTTTTAGTATAGAAAACTTTTTTGTTAGCAATGTTATCTAAGCCAAATTGACACAGAAAGTACACGTCTAGGGATTACGTATACTGACCAAGTTTGATCCAAATCGGACAACTATATCATATAGCTCCCATAGGGACAATCGGTCAAAAATACGCTCCAAATATGAATTTATATGAATAACTTTTGCGTTGGCCAACCAATCGAAACTTACACAGAATATATCTGTCAATAATATAAATATGTTGACCAAGTTTCATTCAAATCGGACGACTATATCGTATAGCTCCCATAGGGACGATCGGTCAAATATACGCTGTAAATATGATTTTGTATGAAAATTTTCTGCGTTTCTCAAGTCATCTGAATTAAAATCAATAGGGTCGATTACCTAACCGATTGTAATATTATTAATATTATTAATAATATATTATATTGTTAATAATATAATTAAACTGAGTAACGGGTATCCTAAAGTCGCGAGGCGACTATAGCATTCTTTCTTGTTTAAAATTAAATTTAAATTTAAATTTAATTTCAAATTGTAAAACACGGTTCATTTTTAAATAAGCCAAGAAAGGAAAATGTGCATTTAATTGTGTATATATTTACATACATTTGTATATAAATATGTATGTATACAAAATACATACTCCGCTTTTCTTCTTTTTCGTATGGAAAATGCGCACTTCTGTAGCCTTTCTTACTTGTTTTCTTTAAAAATTATATTTTTTTCATTAAATTAATTGTTTTTAAATTGCAAAATATGTATAAGTTTATATTTTCCATTTTTTTGAGTGTTCTAAATTTTGACTTGCAGAAAATTTTTATTTGTTCAAACCAAATTCAATTATACATCGCCAGCATAATATAACATAATACATAATCACATACATGTCTATATCCCGCGCTGGAAAGCTTTCTATCGTGTGTTGTATAGAGTTGTGTATTGTGCAAGTACCAAATGTATTTTTTTAGACCCCGTACTCTAAAAAAAAGAGTATATTGGTCTATTAAGTTTGTCTGAAGCGAAATGTGCGTAACAGGCAGAAGGAGGCGTGGCCGACCCCATGAAGTATATATATTCTTGATCAGCATCAACAGCCGAGACGATATAGCGATGTCCGTCTGTCTGTCCGTCTGTCCGTCCGTCTGTATGAACACCTGGATCTTTTAAACTACAAAAGCTAGAGCTTCCAAATTTGGAATGAAAGTCCGTCTATATGTCAGGCAGGTTAAGTTTATTTCAAATTTTTGCCACGCCCCCTACCGCCCACGCAAATTGTAAAAAACTTTTTTCACATCACCATAACTTGAAAACGATTAAAGCTAGAGAGACCAAATTCACACATTTTGTGTATGGTACCATTATAACTATCCTCACCAAGTTTGGTTCGGATCGAACAACTATAGCCTATAGCTCCCATAGGACAAATCGGTCGAAAAATTGTGATTTGTATGGAGACATGATGTTTTAGTTGAGCGATTGCAACCAAACTAACACAATTTATATATGGTACCATAATAACTATCCTCACCAAGTTTGTTTCGAATCGGACAACTATAGCCTATAGCTCCCATAGGACAAATCGGTCGAAAATGGGTGATTTGTATGGAGACATGAAGTTTTAGTTGAGCGATTGAGACCAAACTAACACATTATGTATATTATGCCATTGTTACTGTCCTCACCAAGCTTGGTCCGAATCGGACAACTATAGCCTATAGCTCCCATAGGACAAATCGGTGGAAAATTGGTGATTTGTATGGAGACATGAAGTTTTAGTTGAGCGATTGCAACCAAACTAACACATTATGTATATGGTACCTTTAAAACTATCCGCACCAAGTTTGGTCCGGATCGAACAACTATAGCCTATAGCTTCCATAGGACAAATCGGTCGAAAATTTGTGATTTGTATGGAGACATGAAGTTTTAGTTGAACGATTGCAACCAATCTAGCACTTTATGTGTATGATTCCGTTGTTACTGTCCTCACCAAGTTTGGTCCTGATAGGACAACTGTAGTCTATAACGCCCATAGGACTAATCGGTCGAGGATTGTTGATTTGTATGGAAGAACGCGCACTAGAAGGAGTACGGGGTCTTTTACAGTCGGCTTGCTCGACTGTAGCCTTTCCTTCTTGTTTTAAGTGTTCTAAATTTTGACTTGCAGAAAAGTTTTATTTGTTCAAACCGAATTCAATTATACATCGCAAACATAATATAACATAATACATAATCACATACATGTCTTTATCCCGCGCTGGAAAGCTTTCTATCGTGTGTTGTATAGAGTAGTGTATTGTGCAAGTACCAAATGTATTTTTTTAGACCCCGTACTCTAAAAAAGAGTATAGGGGTCTATTAAGTTTGTCTGAAGCGAAATGTGCGTAACAGGCAGATGGAGGCGTGGCCGACCCAATAAAGTATATATATTCTTGATCAGCATCAACAGCCGAGACGATAGAGCGATGTCCGTCTGTCTGTCTGTCTGTCTGTCCGTCCGTATGAACACCTGGATCTTCTAAACTACAAGAGCTAGAGCTTCCAAATTTGGAATGAAAGTCCGTTTATATGTCAGACAGGTTAAGTTTATTTCATATTTTTGCCACGCCCCAGCACATTGTAAAAAACTATTTCCACATCACCATTACTTAACAAGTAAGAAAGGCTTCAGTCGAGCGATTCGACTGTAAAAGACCCCGTACTCCTTCTAGTGCGCGTTTCTCCATACAAATCACCAATTTTCAACCGATTTTTCCTATGGGAGCTATTGGCTTTAGTTGTCGGATCCGGACCAAACTTGGTGAGGATAGTTATAATGGTAATATACACATAATGTGTTAATTTGGTTGTAATCACTCAACTAAAACTTCATGTCTCTATACAAATCACCAATTTGCGACCGATTTGTCCTAAGGGAGCTATAGGCTATAGTTATTCGATCCGGATAAAATTTGGTGAGGATAGTTATAATGGTACCATACACATAGTCTGTGAATTTGGTCCCTCTAGCTCTTTTCGTTTTCAAGTTATGGTTATGTGTAAATTGTTTTTTACAATTTACGGGGGTGGTAGGGGACGTAGCAAAGATTTGAAATAAACTTAACCTTCCTGACATATAGACGGACTTTCATTCCAAATTTGGTGGCTCTAGCTCTAGTGGTTTAGAAGATCCAGGTTTTCATACGGAAGGACAGACAGACAGACAGACGGACATCGCTATATCGTCTCGGCTGTTGATGCTGATCAAGAATATATATACTTAATGGGGTCGGCCACGCCTCCTTCGGCCTGTTACGCTCATTTCGCCTCAGAAAAAAAAAATAGACCCCTCTACTCTTTTTAAAATTTCGGGGTCTAAAAACGACTGGAGCTAGAGAGACCAAATTCACACATTATGTATATGATACGATTATAACTATTTTCACCAAGTTTGGTCCGGATCGGACAACTATAGCCTATAGCTCCCATAGGACAAATCGGTCGAAAATTGGTTATTTGTATGGAGACATGAAGTTTTAGTTGAGCGATTGCAACCCAACTAACACATTATGTGTATGATGCCATTGTTACTGTCCTCACCAAGTTTGGTCCGGTTCGGACAACTATAGCCTATAGCTCCCATAGGATAAATCGTTCGAAAATTGGTGATTTGTATGCAGACTTTAAGTTTTCGTTGAGCTATTGCAACCAAACTAACACATTGTGTGTATGGTACCATTATAACTATCCTCACCAAGTTTGGTCCGGATCGGACAACTATAGCCTATAGCTCCCATAGGACAAATCGGTCGAAAATTGGTGATTTGTATGGAGACATGAAGTTTTAGTTGAGTGATTACAACCAAATTAACACATTATGTGTATATTACCATTATAACTATCCTCACCAAGTTTGGTCCGGATCCGACAACTATAGCCTATAGCTCCCATAGGTCAAATCGGTCGAAAATTGGTGATTTGTATGGAAACATGAAGTTTTAGTTGAGCGATTGCAACCAATCTAGCACATTATGTGTATGATTCCATTGTTACTGTCCTTACCAAGTTTGGTCCTGATAGGACAACTGTAGTCTATAACGCCCATAGGACTAATCGGTCGAGGATTGTTGATTTGTATGGAAAAACGCGCACTAGAAGGAGTACGGGGTCTTTTACAGTCGGCTCGCTCGACTGTAGCCTTTCCTTCTTGTTAACTTTATATGTACGTGTATGTATACTTACATACATTTTAGGTACTGGTTTTAATTACTTATTATTTTTTTTTTCAACAACACTTGTACCACTGTTTCCTGTACACATGATTAACTGAACTGTCTTTTAATAATTTTCTGCTTCATATACGGCGGTGTATGTATGTATATACTTATATGTATATATTTTCAATTATTTTTATTTTCTTAGTTTGGATCACATGCACCTATATATACATAGATTAATTTTTTTCCAGCATTGGCATATGTACCGTTGTTTGTTCTTTTTAGATCCCGTACTTTAAAAAAGAGTTTAGGGCTCTATTAGGTTTGTCTGGAGCGAAATGTGCGTAACAGGCAGAAGGAGGCGTGGCCGACCCCATAAATTATATATATTCTTGATCAGCATCAACAGGCAAGACGATATAGCAATGTCCGTCTGTCCGTCTAACTGTCTGTCCGTCCGTCCTTATGAACACCTGGATCTTTTAAACTACAAGAGCTAGAGCCACCAAATTTTGAATTAAAGTCCGTCTGCGTCGCGAGCAGATCAAGTTTATTTCAAATCTTTGCCACGCCCCTTACCTTAAAATTGGTGATTTGTATGGAGACATGAAGTTTTAGTTAAGTGACTGTAACCAAACTAGCACATTATGTGTATAGTATCATTATAACTATCCTCACCAAATTTGGTCTGGATCGGACAACTAAAGCCTACAGCTCCCATAGGACAAATCGGCCGAAAATTAGTGATTTGTATGGAGAAACGCACACTAGAAGGAGTACGGGGTCTTTTACAGTCGGCTCGCTCGACTGTAGTCTTTATTACTTGTTATACCCGTTACTCGTAGAGTAAAAGGGTATATTGTATTCGTTGGAATGTATGTAACAGGGAAAAGGAGACATGGCAGACCCCATAAAGTATATATATTCTTGATCAGCATGAGTAGCCGAGTCGATATAGCCATGTCCGTCTGTCCGTCTGTGTGAACAAAAGGATCTCAGAGACTATAAGAGCTAGAAAGGCCCGAGTGGTCGCAAACGAAAGATAAAATGCCAAAGCAGTACAAGTTTGCTTTTGTTTTTGACACGCCCACTTTAGGGCGTTCTATGTGCATACAAAGGTAAAAACAGGTAAAAATAGCATGTTTTAGTATAGAAAACTTTTTTGTTAGCAATGCTATATAAACCAAATTGACACATAAAGTACACGTCTAGGGATTACGTATACTGACCAAGTTTGATCCAAATCGGACAACTATATCGTATAGCTCCCATAGGGACAATCGGTCAAAAATACGCTGTAATTATGAATTTGTATGAAAATTTTCAGCGTTTCTCAAGGCATCTGAATTAAAATCAATAGGGTCGATTACCTAAACGATTGTACTATTATTAATATAATTAATAATATATTATATTGTTAATAATATAATTAATCTGAGTAACGGGTATCATAAAGTCGCGAGGCGACTATAGCATTCTTTCTTGTTTTATTATATATTTTGTCGTATTGTAATGTATTTGTATTATATTGTAATCGTTTTAACACATAAATAAATTTGCGTTTTTCGTTAACCGTACGTTATGTGGTGTGCCCCTCGGTCGGTTGCGCGGGAGGTGGCTGCATTATTTGGAGGGTTTCGCGCGTTAACAAGCACATTGCTTGGTGTTGTTGGGCCACTTGAATATACTGTCTCGTTAGTACATCAACGTCTAAATAATACTAAAAATAATATATCCGTCTGTCCGTCCGTCCGTCTGTCCGTATGAACACCTGGATCTTTTAAACTACAAAAGCTAGAGCCACCAAATTTAAAATACAAGTCCGTCTTTATGTCAGGCAGATCAAGTTTATTTCAAATCTTTGCCACGCCCCTTACCGCCCCCGAAAATTGTAAACAACTACGGTCACGTAGGAAAAAAATTTATGTTTTAAGCGAATATCTCAGTAAGTATAGCACTTAGGAGTACCATTTTTAGACCCCGTACTTTAAAAAAGAGTATAGGGGTCTATTAAGCTTGTCTGAAGCAAAATGTGCGTAACAGGCAGAAGGAGGCGTGGCCGACCCCATAAAGTATATATATTCTTGATCAGCATCAACAGCCGAGACGATATAGCAATGTCCGTCTGTCCGTCTGTACGTCCGTCCGTCCGTCCGTCCGTCTGTATGAACACCTGGATCTTTTAAACTACAAAAGGTAGAGCCACCAAATTTGGAACGTAAGTTTGTCTATATGTCAGGCAGGTTAAGTTTATTTCAAATCTTTGCCACGCCCCCGCAAATTGTAAAAACTATTTTCACATCACCATTACTTAAAAACGACTGGAGCTAGAGAGACCAAATGCACACATTATGTGTAGGGTACCGCTGTTACTATCCTCACCAAGTTTGAACCGGATCGAACAACTATAGCCTATAGCTCCTATAGGACAAACCGGTCAAAAATAAAAAAATTGTATAAAGACATGTAGTGTTAGTTGGCCGATCGCAACCAAACTCACACAGGATGTGTGTATAATTATTAAAAGTATCCTCACTAAATTTGGTCAAAATCGGACAACAACATGTAAAACAAATTACTCAAAAATGTTAAACCGGATCGAACAACTATAACCTATAGCTCCCATAGGACAAACCGGTCAAAAATAAAAAAATTGTATGAAGACATGTAGTGTTAGTTGGCCGATCGCAACCAAACTCACACAGGATGTGTGTATAATTATTAAAAGTATCCTCACTAAATTTGGTCCAAATCGGACAACAACATGTAAAACAAATTAATCAAAAATGTTGAACCGGATCGAACAACTATAGCCTATAGCTCCCATAGGACACACCGGTCAAAAAAAAAAAAATTCTATGAAGACATGTAGTGTTAGTTGGCCGATCGCAAGCAAACTCACACAGGATGTGTGTATAATTATTAAAAGTATCCTCACTAAATTTGGTCCAAATCGGACAACAACATGTAAAACAAATTAGTCAAAAATGCTGAATTTTATGAATAAATTGTTTGTTTACACTTGCTTGCAATAAAAGATTTAACTCTACGTTTAGCTATCGCGGCTTCAATTAGGAGTGTGGTCTAGGTAGTAGAGATGCGCGCTTAGTGCGTGTATGTTAACCCGGGATCGCGGGTTCGAATCCAGTCAGTGACATAGTCTAGTTATTTACTTTTTAAATTTTAATTATTTACATCAACTTCAATGCGGAGTGTGGTCTAAGTAGTAAAGATGCCTGATCCTATTCTTCGCACTCGTATGTTAACCCGGGATCGTGGGTTCAAGCGCCGTCAGGGACATTTTATTAATTTTTGTTATATAACAAAAAAATATTACGTGTAAATGCAGATAGTCGGATAATTTTCAGAGAGGGGCGTGGTGCAACTGTTAGGGCTATGACGCGTGTGCCCGAAGTCGTAGGTTCGAATCCCATCAGTGAATTATTTTGATAATTTATTTTTTATTTCAATTTAAATATAAAAATAAATTTAATTTTAAATTGTAAAACACGGCTTATTTTTAAAATAAGCCAAGTAAGGAAATTGTACATTTTATGTGTATATATTTACATACATTTGTATATAATTGTGTATGTATACAAAAAGTGAATAACTCCGTTTATCTTCTTTTTCGTATGAAAGATGCGCACTTCTGTGAGAACGGGGTCTTTTACAGTTGGCTCGCTCGACTGTAGCCTTTCTTACTTGTTGGTATACAGGTTGCTAGAGACAGCATAAATGCATTGTCATTAAAATTTTTGGACTGCCACGCCCCGTTTTTTTCAAGAATAAAATAATTTCAAAACTTCAATGCCATTTTCAAGGCATATGCACTTATTGTACGGTATTGTAATTTCAAATTCGTTTGGAGACAAAGTATCACAAACTATCCTGAAAGTTGCATATAAATCGGACAATAAACAAAAGAGCTAGACACGTAACAAAGTTAACAATTGCACGGAATGTCAATGCATGTGTGCAAGCGAGACAGAAGCATATATACATGTGAGCGAACGTTTTCGCTGCTTGTGTAGCGACAGCGCTGATGGTTTTGTTTCAAAGTGTTTTATCACTAACCATACAACACATAGATGCGTCAAACGCAAGATTTTTTGATAGCAAACGCTTGCCTACTCATGGACCCCCAGAGAGTCGATCCATACATATCCCGATACAAGCAGCTTAACTTCCTAGCTAGATCGCAATCTTGTTGAAAACAGAAATTTTAGCAGTGGTTGCTAAAATCTGGCGTTGCTAGATGTCACAAAATGTGGGTATCTGGCATGCTAGAAAGAGACAAACATATGAAAGCGAAACGAGAACACAAGCGACATAGCCGTGCTCATCGTTTTGCTGGCTGAGGCAGACTAAATAATTTTCGCCTTTTGCTGAGCGGCGATCGACTCGCCGGGGCGCTATTGCGTTCGGCATTTTGCCGAAGCTCTCTGGGGGTCCATGAGTAGGCAAGCGTTTGCTATCAAAAAATCTTGCGTTTGACGCATCTTTGTGTTGTATGGTTAGTGGTTTTATTGCAAATAATATAAGTACGGGGTCTTTTACAGTCGGCTAGCTCGACTGTAGCCTTTCTTGCTTGCTTTTTATATGATTTATGGCACTTATTTTCACTGCACACTGATGCTGACTGTGGAATTGAAATTAAATGCAGGTTATGTCTCCCCCTGTATCCTCTCATTTATTGCGGACTATCCGAACTTGGGACACCCTAACCTCGACTTAGAAGATCCAGGTGACCTACTGCCGTGGTTAGGGTAGAAATTTTACTGAAACTATATTCAAAGAAACAAAAAAAATAATTAAAACTTAGTTTCTCTAAAAAGATCTAAGTTTAATTATGGCACATACCCTTTCTTTTGGTAAGCAGCAATATCTGCTGCGCTGCGCAGATTAGCAATTAAACGGCGGGAGTAAAAGGACACACAAACCCAAAGCGGGTGCACCCAAAGCTTTTACACTTAGTTTCCTCTCTTTTTCGTTTGTCTATTACTCTTCAGAATCTTATTTTCCCCTCTTTTTAGACCCCGTACTCTAAAAAAGAGTAGAGGGGTCTATTAAGTTTGTCTGAAGCGAAATGTGCGTAACAGGCAGAAGGAGGCATGGCCGACCCCATAAAGTATATATATTCTTGATCAGCATCAACAGCCGAGACGATATAGCAATGTCCGTCTGTCCGTCTGTACGTCCGTCCGTCCGTCTGTATGAACACCTGGATCTTTTAAACTACAAAAGGTAGAGCCACCAAATTTGGAATGAAAGTCCGTCTGCTTCGCGAGCAGATCAAGTTTATTTCAAATCTTTGCCACGCCCCTTACCCCCCCGCAAATTGTAAAAAACTATGGTCACCTCGGAAAAATTGATGTTTTCAGCAAATATCTCAGTAACTATAGCACTTAGGAATACCATTTTTGGTATGTAAGTTGCTAGAGACAGCATAAATGCATCGATTTTAAAATTTTTGGACTGCCACGCCCCATTTTCCCACAAGAAATAAAATAACTTTCAAACTTCGATGCCGATTTTAAGGCATATGTTCTTATCGTACAGTATTGTTATTTCACATTCGTTTGAAGACAAAGTATTACAAACTATCCTGAAAGTTGCATATAAATCGGACAATAAACAAAAGAGCTAGACACGTAACAAAGTTTACAATTGCACGCAACGTCAATGCATGTGTGCAAGCGAGACAGAAGCATATAAACATGTGAGCGAACATACGATACGATTTATCATATATCGATATTCAATACCATAGTAATTATAATTGCGATATAATATCGCATGCGATATTTGGTCATTATGTCTATATCTATAGCGATATATCGTATTTAAATTCAGTTGTTGATAATATCAATATTTGATTTGATGTGATATTTTAATTAAAATCGATATCGGCATTTTCTTGGCGATTTGCATCCCTGTTACAAATTGATGGTTTTGTTTCAAAGTGTTTTATTGCAAATACTATGAGTACGGGGTCTTTTACAGTCGGCTAGCTCGACTGTAGCCTTTCTTACTTGTTTTCGTTTGTCATAGCTTGAGTTTGCATTAAAATTTTGCGAAAATTTACTAAGACAGAAATTCCTTCGAAATACCCCATTGCCTTCTTTATAGGACACCAGTTTTTATGGGAAATTATACTGAGCTGCATTACGCTCATATTCAGTACGAATATTCTTTTGCAAATCCTTCCGCAATAAGGCAAGTTTATCTGTTCTAGGAACAGCTCCATGCGGTTCTTCTAGTAAAAATACATAGTTGATAGGGCGAACAACCTAAGGACTATTGCACTGCCGAACGTAAAGCACAGAATATGGCAGTTACATTTGCGTCCCATTGAGTCTGATCTTCTTTAAGATACGCCCTAACAGCAGCTAAAAGCGAACGACTTACACGTTCCGCCGCGTTGCTCTGAGGCGAATACAAGACTGTAATTACGTGTCTTACACCCAGTTCTGTAAGGAATGCATTAAATTCATTAGCACGGAACTGTGTGCCGTTATCGCTAACCAATACTTCAGGAACTCCAAAGCAATGAAAAATGTGTTTAAGCAAGAATTTTTGAATAGTAGAAGATGTAAATTTCTTTAAAGGATGTCTTAAACAATAAGCAAACCTATATTACCACTTTTGCTTCTTGGATACGGTCCCAAAATGTCTACATAGAGCCTTTGGAATGGTCTGCATGTAGGTGATTGTAAACCCATTGGTGGTCTAAGAATCTGATTAGGTGCTTTTGTTGCTTTGCAGGTATCGTAGCTATGGATATAATTGCGCACATTGCTAGCCAATCCTGGCCAAAACAAGTTCCTTCGCAGCTTTCTATAGTCTTTTACATGCCACATGCCGTGTGGGATTCCATAATTTCCACAAACTCTCATTCTGATCTTCAACTCCTTTAGAATGTTCAGTTCGTATATAAATATACTGGCTAGAAATTTTAATGTCTGGGAATTTAGACTGTTGCAGCGAAAACATTTTCTTGAGTTCTTGATACTCAGTGTCAAAGAAGGCATCTGTCCAAGTCGCCAATAAGACCAATCTCAAGCTCTGCAATCTCTTCTTCACAAATCCTAGACAGAGCATCAGGAACTATATTGCCTTTTCTATGAGAAATTGTAAATTTATATGGCTGCAGTCGACAAATCCATCTAGCAAGCCTACCAGATGCATTTTGTTGACGAATAAGCCAAAGGAGACTCGAGTGGTCTGTAATCACTTCAAATTCGTGTAACTCCAGATAACACCTAAACTTCTCTATGGCTAATACTTCTGCCAAACATTCTCTTTCTGTCACGCTATAATTTCGTTGTGCGTGATTCAGTTTTTTGGACATAAATGCCATGAGCATTTATTGAATCGCAGTGAAGATAGAACTTTTTTATCAAATTTGTATTCTGAAAAACTGGAGCTGTTGTGAGTATAGTTTTTAGCTTGTCCATAACTTAATGAGCTTCTTTGGCCCATGGTTATAGGACAAGTGATATCTGCATAGTCCTTTATAAACCTTCGGTACCAACCGCATATACCCAGAAATCCACGAAGCTGTTTAAGATTTTTTTGTGGGGGCAAGTTTTGAATACATTCAATCTTTGCAGGATCCGTACGTATTCCACCACTTCCTATAATATGACCTTAAGAACTTACGCTCTTCACGGAGAAATGACTCTTGTCATAGGCAAGACGTACTAACACCGTTAAATGAGTAGAAAAACTCTTAGAGACAATACACACATCATCCAAATATCCGAACACACAATAGCGAAGATCTAGGGGAATTATTTCATTCATAAGACGACACATCGTGGCTGGGGCATTGCATAAGCCAAAGGGCATTACTTTAAATTGGTAAAGAGGTCGACCGGGAATAGTAAAAGCCGTTAGTGGCCTTGCTCCTTTGGTAAATTCAATTTGCGCGTTTTCTATAAGAAAAAGAAGAAAAGCGGAGTGATTCAAATTTTGTATACATACATTTGTATATAAATATTTATATAAATGTATACATATTGTAAAGAAGTTCTAAGGCTAGGGTATTTCTCAGTCTACCTGAGTCCTCTTTATAAGAAATTTATAAAACCTGGAACCATGGAACGAGACTAAATAGACGCTGCGATGGAATTAGCGACTATAATAGGGCAATATGCAACTGAGTGGAACAGAGTTTGTTTGGCACACCAACGATGAGAGATACCGGTACGTTACTTAGGTCCACGTAAAACGGGCTATGTTCCACTGTGGGCAGTCGTTGTATAATTGCACGCAAACGTGCGAGAGTCTACAGTTCGTGGTGTCGGCAAATATACGCGTAAAACGAAGCAATTTTCGCATCCGTCCCACTGTGCATCGTCGTTGGCTATCTGCACGTAAAATACGCGCTAGATTCCACTGTCTGTTTTGCCGGCAAATATACGCGAAAAACGTCGTAATTTGCTGATTCGTTCCACTGTGCATCGTCGTTGGCTATCTGCACGTAAAAACGCGCTAGATTCCACTGTCCGTTGTGTCGGCAAATATACGCGTAGAACGCCGTAATTTGCTTAGTCGTTCCACTGTGCGTCGTCGTTGGTGGATTAGGGAATTACAAACCCGGAAAATTTGTTCACCTGTGAGAAATTTTTTTTTTTTTTTTTTTTTTTATATATATAACTCCCTCCCCCCCCCCCAAAAAAAAAAAAAAAACAAAACCCCCCTCCCCGGCCGCGCCCCCCCCCCCCCCCCCCAACTTACGGGGGCTTCCCCTCGGGGGGGGGAAAAAACAAAGGAAAGAAAATAAAAAAAAAAAATTTAATTTAAACTCCCCCAAAAAAAAAAAAAAGCCCACCCCACCCCCCCTCGTGGCGGGGGGTTTGGTGTGGCCCCCCTGGTGCCGCTGTTACGACGTTTTCCCCCCCCCCCCTTTTTTCGGTTTTTTTGTTTTTCCCCCCCCCCCCCCCCCCCACCAGAAAAGGGAACCCACCACAACCACCCCCGCCCCCTGACCCCCCCCCCCCCCCCCCCGTCGCAAGTTGTAGTGGCGACTCTGTTCGAGTGCTGCCCTCTGTGCGTTTGCCGCTCGAGTTGATGGCTAGGCTAAACTCCGGGAGTATTGTGTCCCATGTGTTCTGATGACCATCCAGGTACTGTGAGATAATTGTCTTCGCAGTTCGGTTTGCTCGTTCTGTCGGGTTCTGGTTCGGGCTGTACGGTGCGGTGTATTGGACCTCGATCCCCGCCTGTTGAAGGAAGTTGCGGAACGCTTTGCTGGTGAACAGCGTTCCGTTGTCGCAGACCATCCGCCTCGGGGTACCAAATCGACTAATGATTCTTTCTCTGACTGCCTTTTCCAAGGTTGATGATGTCGCTCGCCGAAGTGGGATGAGTTCGACCCATTTACTGAAATGGTCGAACAGAACTAAAAGCATGGTGTTTCCCATCTTAGACGGAGTGTAGTCCGAACGGCATGACTTTCCAGTGAAATAAGCCTCGGCCAGGTACCGTAAACGCGGTACATTCCCGGCTGTCCTTTGCCATGGGGATTTGCCAGTATCCATTCTTTAGATCCAAGGTGGAGATGAATTTGGCATTCCGTAGGCGCTCTAAGATATGGTTCATTCGCGGCAGTGGATATGGATCGGGGATCGTTCTCTCGTTCAATTGGCGATTGTCCACACACATGCGCCATTGATTGCTTTTCTTGCGCACGAGAACGATTGGTGCGCTGTGGAGGCTCCTAGATGGCTCGATGCATCCTTGGCGCAACAAGTCGTCCACCTGGTGGACGTGTTTCCGTGTAACGCCGCAAACTTCTTTAGTTCTTGTTCTAAGAACCGGACAACGTGTGGATTGGAGAGGGGATCCTTGTGGGGTACAGCCGAGCAAGGCCCTTCGGGTATGCCCGGGTCTGTCCGGCCTGCAGCGCCAGTCATGTTGCGCTCCGCTGATGCCGACGTTAGACACGTGTCCGTGGAGTCCATCCTCAGTCCTTCGGTTGTCGTCCCCGTTCCCAACTCCTCGGCTGGAATCGCCTCCGGTTGCGTGCTACGGCGCACGACTCCTCCTTGGGTAGGGTCGGTGACGGCTTCGGACAGCACTGGTGCCTTCGCGACCTTCGTCTCTATTTCTTCCCTGAATCTCAGCTGAAAGTCCCCACACTGAAGGGTTGCTCCTATCGCTCTCAAATAATCTAGGCCCAAGATCAGCTCATCTACTTCGGTGGGCAGGACGAGTAACGGTAGTGTCACTTTCTTGGTGCCCAGGTGAATCTCTGCTAGGATTGCCTTATCTAATACTCTGGTGGTGCCGTCAGCTAGTGTGATAGTCGTGTACACCCTCCGCTCTTTGCATTGGGGCAGGAGGTACGCTGCTGCCGCGGTGCTGACGAAGTTCCTCGTTGCTCCGGTATCGATGGTTATTTTGTTATTTTGTAAGGATTTTACCCATCCTTAGTCATTTAGGCAACAGATAGCTGCAGAAATTGTGTTTTTAAGTAAACAAAAAAAGAATTTAAATTTGGATAATTCCATGAGGTAGAAACACAGCTATGAGTATAGGATTTCTCAGCAGCATTGTAGAATGAAGTACACAGAATTTATTTTGAAACAATCCTATTCGATTCCAAGAGATTTCTCCTGAAACGAAAACGCATCTCGTCCATTGTATCGATTATACACGTGCGATCTCAAGAGAATTGAGAGAAAATAGTTGTAGCTCTGATAAGTCAGCACTATTAGATATTCTTATGCTGATGGTTATTTAAAAAAAATCAATTACGCAATGTTTTTTTGCAAAAATGCATTGAAGAAATTCATAACTTGATTTTGATTTTCTTCTTCCATTCCCCGCTTTTAGCGGGTGAGGTATAAATTGTTTTATGACTCTTTTTTGATTGGGCATAATCGGGAAGGCAGATTCGTAAAGTCAATTAAGAGTAATGCTTACTCAATGAAGTGTATATATTCTCCTTAATATCTTATGTTAAATTTAAGAGTTTAATTCCTGCAAAAATTTACGATTTACATTGAAAGAAAGTAGACTTTGTTTGCAAGCAAGCAGCATCATCAGATGCACCCATTTTAAAAGGATTTCGAAGAGAATAGTTTCATTTCCGAAAAAATTAAGTCTATTAAGTATTACAATAAATGTAAATGTATGTTTTAAAGAAAAATGACAGTAAAAGAAATAAAGAAAAATAACCTCAAAATAATATAACCAAAAGTGTTGGCATCAACATGTAGTAAATTTGTTCAGAAATTTGTCTTAAACGTATTAAAATGTGGTACCAATATAAAAATAAGATTGAAAACAATAGTTTGTGATAAAAAATTGTATTTTTAAATTTTATTTTATGTGTCTAATATGAGCAGAAACATTAGTGAACTTTGACCTTAAATTTTCAAGCACCCTGCCCGCTGCCCCACTGTGCGTCGTCCGTTGTTCGCTTCGGACCCTTTCGTGAAGGTACCGTTAAACTTTTGCCCGTAACCGGCTCCACCTCCCCTCGTTCCTCTTTGGGTCTACCAGGGCTAGGTGACCGCGATTTGGGTGTGGACCGTGGCCCGTACATCTCCGCCAGCTGGTATAAATCACCATCCAATTAAGCTACACCACAAGTCTGACGGCACTAATCGATTAGATGTTCTTATCGAAACTATTGTTGATCGTTCCGCAAGTCGGCGTTATAACCGATGTGGATGACCAAGCCAGGCTAGTACAACACGGCGATAGACAAAAGCGATCGAAGAGCAATGCGACAGAACAACAATGTGGCGGTCGGCCAGTTTAATCAGGCCCGTTGTCAACTGTGCCACGCCGAAACGATGCGATCGTTAAGTCGAGCGATACTCGGACGTTACAGTAGTTCGGCGGTGTGTCGAGTGAGAAAATTGCCGTCGGCGATATTGATAGTCCCCTAATGCGATGATCAGGAAATGCCTCTATCTTAACGATGCGATGATTCGGCGACGATGGTTTGATTAGCGGAAACTGTGCGGTGACTCCGAGGAGCGTAGCGATGATTAAAACAAAACGAAGCGTGGATATAGAGGGATGCTCTATATAAGTGATGCGATGAATTACGAATGATGGTTTGTCTAAAGGAATGGTCTAGCAGACTATGCGATGACTCTGAGAAATGTAGCGATGGTTAAAACAAAACAAAGCGTTGATATAGAGGGATGCTCTAGCAGACTATGCGATGGCTCTGAGAAACGTAGCGATGGTTGAGACGAAGCAAAGTGTTGATGTAGAAGAATGCTCTTTGATGAACGATGACTACGAGGAATGTAGCGATGATTAAAACGAAGCGAGGCGGAGCGTTGATGTAGAGAAATGCTCTACATAATCGATGCGATAAATTATGAATAATGATTCGCTTAGAGGAATGCTCTAGCAAATGTCGAGTAAATTATGCTGTGCTTGGTTCGCGTGTCGAGCAAAGAATGATCTCGGCACTTTGTGCTACCGGCCTTATATAGGCCGTGGCAGCGTCGCTGCTGGCGTCGCGTCGTTGCCACTCGAGTTCGGTTTCGGCTTCGGGTTCGGTCGTCTAACTCTGCTCTGTCTATCTCTGTTGTGTTCGGTGCGCTCTCTGCTACTCTCTCTCTCTGCTTCGTTCACTTCGCTTTCTGTAAGGTGGCTTTTCTTTATGTCCCTGCGTTTTCGGCTGCTATTCCTTGCGTGTGCACAAACACGAGGAGAAAATCAAAGAAGACGTAATGCAAAAGACTCGCGCCTCGTGTGCCATTGAGGTTATGTTGCTCCTTCCACTCGCGATTCCCTACTTGTGGTTTTTTTTTCCACCAAAGATGTTTTTCTCTCTACCATTTTTTTTTTCAAAATAAGCTCCAGGGTCCCTGCTCGGGCGCCACTTGTAAAGGAGTTCTAAGGCTGGGGTATTTCTCAGTCTACCTCAGTCCTCTTTATAAGAAATTTATAAATCCTGGAACCATGGACCGAGACTAAATAGACGCTGCGATGGAATTAGCGACTATTATAGGGCAACTGAGTGGAAAAGAGTTTGGCACACCAACGATGAGAGATACCGGTACGTTGCATAGGTCCACGTAAAACGGGCTATGTTCCACTGTGGGCAGTCGTTGTATAATTGCACGCAAATGTGCGAGAGTCTACGGTTCGTGGTGTCGGCAAATATACGCGTAAAACGAAGCAATTTTCTCATCCGTCGTCGGTGGCTATCGGCACGTAAAACGCCGCAGATTCCACTGTCCGTTGTGTCGGCAAATATATGCGTAAAACGCAGAAATTTGCTGATTCGTCCCACGGTGCGTCGTCGTTCTATGCAAATATACGCGAGAAACGCCGTAATTTGCTGATTCGTTCCACTGTGCATCGTCGTTGGCTATCTGCACGTAAAAACGCTCTAGATTCCACTGTCCGTTGTGTCGGCAAATATACGCGTAAAACGCCGTAATTTGCTTAGTCGTTCCACTGTGCGTCGTCGTTGGTGGATTAGGGAATTACTAAGCCGTGTAATTTCGTTGCACTGTTGAGATTAATTTTCTATTTAATTTAACTTAATGTCTATCACTCCTCGCACCGTCTCACAAAACCTGACCTAACCTAACCTCCCTAGCCGGCAACCACGCTTACCTGCCTACGCATATTTCGGCGTCTTCTCCTTGCGGTGGTGAAAAACCAAGTGAAGTGCGCAAATTCTGCAAATTGCTTCTAAGTCTCCTCTGCCAACAAGATCAGCGGCAGCGCGCTCTCATTTGTCGCGTGCCGTTTGGTGTCTCGCTTTGGCTGCCGATGTTACGATGTTCTGCCTCACTCCGTTTGTTCGCTCTCTGTAGTTTGCTCTCGCTCGCTGCCGACGTCGTTGTTTTCTGCTGTGCAGCGTCGCAATCGTTTCGTCTGCTTTCTGGTTGCTGCCTCTCTCTCTCTGTAGCTTGCTCTCGTTCGCTGTCGGCGTCTTTTCTGTGTGGCGTCGCCATGGTTTCGTCTGTTTCACGTTTCTTTCGATGTTGATCTCTATGTGGATCGTTGTGTGTGTGTAGTTGGTTTTACCGTTGCTCGTTGTTCTGCCGATTGTTTTTCGCTAGCGTGTTGCCGTTTTATACCCTAACTACTCTATTCACTTCATTTAGGGTATATGTGACTAAGAACTCTTAGTGATTATGTCTGTAGATCCCTGCTATATTTCATTACTCTTCTTAATGCTAACAAAATACAAATAATTAACAACAGTAGAATTACTTAAAACTAATAACTAAACCTAGGGCTCCATGCCCTCTGTGTAATAATAATAATTCTTCAAACTAGTAACTAAAAACCACGGGGCCCACCCCCCCCTTTTTAAGAGGAGGGGGTTCTTCACAATATTTATATGCAAAATTTCCTTACTTGGCTTATTTTAAAAACATATTTTGCTTAAAAATTCACCTAGTATTACAATTCGAAATTATTATTTTAAATTTAAATTGAAATAAATAAAAACAAGAAGGAAAGGCTACAGTCGAGCGAGCCGACTGTAAAAGACCCCGTACTCCTTCTAGTGCGCGTTTTTCCATACAAATCAACAATCCTCGATCGATTAGTCCTATGGGCGTTATAGACTACAGTTGTCCTATCAGGACCAAACTTGGTGAGGACAGTAACAATGGAATCATACACATAATGTGCTAGATTGGTTGCAATCGCTCAACTAAAAGTTCATGTTTCCATACAAATCACCAATTTTCGACCGATTTGACCTATGGGAGCTATAGGCTATAGTTGTCCGATTCGGATTAAACTTGGTGAGGATAGTTTTAAAGGTACCATATATATAATGTGTTACTTTGCCTGCAATCGCTCAACTAAAACTTCATGTCTCCATACAAATCACCCATTTTCGACTGATTTGTCCTATGGGAGCTATAGGCTATAGTTGTCCGATTCGGACCAAACTTGGTGAGGATAGTTTTAATGGTACCATATATATAATGTGTTACTTTGCCTGCAATCGCTCAACTAAAACTTCATGTCTCCATACAAATCACCCATTTTCGACTGATTTGTCCTATGGGAGCTATAGGCTATAGTTGTCCGATCCGGACCAAACTTGGTGAGGATAGTTATAATGGCACCATATACATAATGTGTTAGTTTGGTTGCAATCGCTCAACTAAAACTTCATGTCTCCATACAAATCACCAATTTTCGACCGATTTGTCCTATGGGAGCTATAGGCTATAGTTGTCCGATCCGGACCAAACTTGGTGAGGATAGTTATAATGGTACCATTCACAAAATGTGTGAGTTTGGTCTCTCTAGCTTTAATCGTTTTCAAGTTATGGTGATGTGAAAAAAGTTTTTTACAATTTGCGTGGGCGGTAGGGGGCGTGGCAAAAATTTGAAATAAACTTAACCTGCCTGACATATAGACGGACTTTCATTCCAAATTTGGAAGCTCTAGCTTTTGTAGTTTAAAAGATCCAGGTGTTCATACGGACGGACAGACAGACAGACAGACAGACAGACGGACATCGCTATATCGTCTCGGCTGTTGATGCTGATCAAGAATATATATACTTCATGGGGTCGGCCACGCCTCCTTCTGCCTGTTACGCACATTTCGCTTCAGACAAACTTAATAGACCCCTCTACTCTTTTTTAGAGTACGGGGTCTAAAAACAAGAAAGAATGGTTATCTTCCGCTCGCCGAAGATTGAATACCCTTGCAGTCATGCATTTTGCGTTCATTGGATTCAGTTACTAGTGGTTTTTTATGTATGCTGTATGATATAGTAGTCCGATTTAGATGAATTTTGGTCAGCATATAGGAAATGATAGCTTATGTGGACTGCGTGAATTTGGTTGAAATTTTCATATTAAGCCTTTGAACCGATTGTTCCTATGGCAGCTATATGGTATAGTGGTTCGATCCGAATGAAGTTTGGTCAACAGCTGGGGAATGATAGCAAATGCTTATGGCGTGAGTTTGGTTGAAATCGCTCAACCGACACTGAACATTTTCATACTAAGCCTTTTCATCATTTTCAACCGATTGTTTCTATGGCAGCTGTATGATATAGTGGTCCGATTGAGTTTCCACATGGGATATGATACTTAATGCATATAGGCTTAATTTGGTTGAAATAGCTCAAAAAAAATTTTTTTTCAATCGATTGTTCCTATGTTAGCTATATGATATAGTTATCCGATCCGGCCGATTTTTACAAATGGTCTGCCTGCAGAGAGAATGCACATCTGTACCAAGTTTCATCAAGATAGCTTTAAAACTGGGAGACAAGTTCGCATAGAAACAGACGGACACACGGACAGACAGACGGACATGGCTATATCGACTCGCCTATTGATGCTGATCAAGAATAAATATACTTTATGGGGTCGGAGACGCCTCCTTCAATGCGTTACAAACTTCGTGACAAAATTAATATACCCTCTGCAAGGATATAAAAAGTAATCCAAATAATCCACTGACGAGATTTGAACCCGCGACTTCACGCACACGCGTCAGAGCCCTAACAGTTGCACCACCCCCCTCTCTTAAAAGTGTCCGACTATCTGCATTTACTTGTAATATTATTTTGTTATATAACAAAACTTAATAAAATGTCCCTTACGGCACTCGAAACCATGATCCCGGCTTCACAGAAAAGTGCGAAGAATTAGATCAGGCATCTTTACTACTAAGACCACACTCCGCATTGAAGTTTATGTAAATAAATAAAATTTAAAAAATAAATTAATAGAATATATGCCACTGACTGGATTCGAACCCGCTATCCCGGGTTAACAAACACGTACGAATAACAATGCGCGCATCTCTACTACCTAGACCACGCTCCTTATTGAAGTTGCAGTAGCAAAACGAAGAGTTAAATCTTTTATTGCAAGCAAGTGTAAACAAATAATTTATTCATAAAATTCAGAATTTTTAATTATATTGTTTTATATGTTGTTTTTGTCCGATTTGGACCAAAATTGGTGAGGATACTTTTAATAATTATACACACATCCTGTGTGAGTTTGGTTGCGATCGCTCAACTAACACTGCATGTCTTCATACAAATTTTTTATTTTTTACCGATAAGTCCTATGCGAGCTAAAACTTAAACTTAGTGAGGATAGTTATAGTACCATACACATAATGTGTGAATTTGGTTTCTTTAGCTCCAGCCGGTTTCAAGTTATGGTGATGTGAAAACAGTTTTAACAATTTGCGGGGGTGGTGGGGGCGTGGCAAAAATTGTTAATAAACTTGACCTGCCTGACATATAGACGGACTTTCATTCTAAATTTGACTGCTCTAGCTCTTGTAGTTTAAAAGATCCAGGTGTTCATATGGACGGACGGACGGACGGACATACAGACGGACAGACAGACAGACGGCCAGATGAACATTGCTATATCGTCTCGGCTGTTGATGGTGATCAAGAATATATATACTTTATGGGGTCGGCCACGCCTCCTTCTGCCTGTTACGCACATTTCGCTTCAGACAAACTTAATAGACCCCTATACTCTTTTTTAGAGTACGGGCTCTAACAAGTAAGAAAGGCTACAATCGAGCTAGCCGACTGTAAAAGACCCCGTACTCATAGTATTTGCAATAAATCACTTTGAAACAAAACCATCACTTTGTAATAGGGATGTAAGTCGTCAACAAAATGCCGATATCGATATTAATTAAAATATCACCTAAAATCACATATGGCGTTCGATATCAATATTATCGACAACTAAAATTAAATACTTTATCGATATAATGATTAATTATCGCGTTCAATATCATATCGCAATTATAATTTCTATAGTATTGAATGTCGATATATGATTTATCGTATCGTATGCATATATGTGCGTGCATCGTCCGCGAGCAGCGCTGTCGCTACACAAGCAGCGCAATCGATCGCTTACATGTTTGTATGGTTCTGTCTCGCTTGCACACATGCATTGACATTTCGTACAATTGAAAACTTTGTTACGTGTCTAGCTCTTTTGTTTATGGGCAATCGACCCTATTGATTTTAAATGAGATCACTTAGGAAACACAGAAAATTTTCATTCAAATTTATACTGACAACATATTTTTGACCAATCGTCCCTATGGGAGCTTTACGATATAGTTGTCCGATTTGAATGAAACTTGGTCATCATGTTTATTTTATTGACAAATATATTCTTTTGACCAATTGTCCCTATGAAAGCTATACGATATAGTTGTCCGATTTGGATGAAACTTAGTCAATGTGTATATATTATTGACAAATATATTCTGTGTGAGTTTCACTAAGATTGCTTGGCCAACGCAAAATTTATTCATATAAATTCATATTTGGAGCGTGCTTTTGACCGATTGTCCTTATGGGACCTATACCATATAGTCGTCCGATTTGAATGAAATTTGGGCAGCATGCTTATATTATTGAAACTTGAACTCCTTGAGCATTTTATCTTTCGTTTGCGACCATTCGGGCCTTTCTAGCTCTTATAATCTTTGAGATCCTTTTGTTCACACCGACGGACAGACGGACGGACGGACATGGCTATATCGACTCGGCTAGTCATGTGATCAAGAATATATATACTTTATGGGGTCTGCCATGCCTCCTTCTCCCTGTAACATACATTCCAACGAATACAATATACCCTTTTACTCTACGAGTAACGGGTATAATTAAAATAAGTGCAAATGCCTTAAAAATAGGATTGAAGTTTGAAAATTATTTCATTCGTGTGGAAAACGGGGCGTGTCAGTCGAAAAATTTTAATGACGATGCATTTATGCTGTCTTTAGCAACCTGCATACCAAAAATGGTATTTCGCTTAAAACATCAATTTTTTCCTAGGTGACCATAGTTTTTTACAATTTGCGTCTCGCCTGTTGATGCTGATCAAGAATATGTATACTTTTTAAGGTCGGCCACGCCTTCTTCTGCCTGTTACGGACATTTCGCTTCAGACAAATCTAAAACACCCCTCTACTCCTTTTTAGAGTACGGGGTCTAAAAATACAGCTGAGACGCTGTTTTAATAAAATTGTTGAAATTTTGCTAATTTAAGTAGCTGGGGTACAGATTTCAGTCTGTCCAGGGCTCGAATATTACCAGAAATTTGAAATATTCACGGAATATTTCACGTCTATCCTCTTTCGGTATCGATCGCAAAGTGCTGGCGACGCTCTCAATCGAGCAGCGCGGAAGCTGTCCTGATGCAACTCCACCACCAAAGCTCTCTCTTCACCACTGACCTTTCGCGCAGAGTTGCACCCGACCACTTCTCGCGCATCCGACAGAGGGCGCCGTTTATAGTCCGAGCACGCCCGACCGTAGAATACTCTCTGCATTTTATTCCCGATTATTTTAATAAAATCGGTATCCGAGAATATCAAAGAATAGTATTTGCAATAAAACACGTTGAAACAAAAACATATGTTTGTATGTATACACACACATATACATTTGACATTATATGTATGCACGCACATATGTATGTGTGCATATATAATACATATACAATTGGTCGGCACGGCCAGCATTCACGGGCAGCCCTGCCGCTAGCAAGCAGCGAAAATGTTCGCTCACTTGTTTGTATGTTTCTATCTCGTTTGCTCACATGTTTGTATGTTTTATCTCGCTCGCATACATGCATTGGCATTGCGTTCAATTATAAACTTTGTTTCGTGTCTAGCTCATTTGTTTATTGTCCGATTTATCTGCAACTTTCAGGACAGTTTGATATATTCTGTCACCAAACGAAATAACGATACTGTACGATAAGAACATATGCCTTAAAATCGGCATTGAAGTTTAAAAATGATTTAATTTCTCGTGGGAAAAGGGGGCGTGGCAGCCCAAAAATTTTATCTTTATCTATCTTTAGAAACCTGCATACCAAAATTATTGTTCCTAAGTGCCATAATTACTGAGATATTCGCCCAAAACTTCAATTTTTTTACGAAAAAAAAGATTCTTGTATTGACTGACTGAATATCGAGTCGATAGAGACCAAATTCAAACTTGTAGCTCTTACCATCTCTGAAATCTGTTTGTTCATACGGACAGACAGACAGACAGACAGACAGACAGACAGACGGACAGACGGACATGGCCAAGCAGTACAAGTTTGCTTTTGTTTTTTGACACGCCCACTTTCGGGCGTTCTATGTGCATACAAAGGTAAAAACAGGTAAAAATAGCATGATTTAGTATAGAAAACTTTTTTGTTAGCAATGCTATATAAACCAAATTGACACATAAAGTACACGTCTAGGGAGTACATATACTGACCAAGTTTGATCCAAATTGGACAACTATATCGTATAGCTCCCATAGGGACAATCGGTCAAAAATACGCTCTAAATTTTAATTTATGTAAATTACTTTTGCATTGGCCAAGCAATCGAAGGGAAACTTACACAGATTATATCTGTCAATAATATAAATATGTTGACCAAGTTTCATTCAAATCGGACGACTATATCGTATAGCTCCCATAGGGACGATCGGTCAATAATACGCTGTAAATATGAATTTGTATGAAAGTTTTCTGCGTTTCTCAAGTCATCTGAATTAAAATCAATAGGGTCGATTACCTAAACGATTGTACTATTATTAATATTATTAATAATATATTATATTGTTAATAATATAATTAAACTGAGTAACGGGTATCCTAAAGTCGCGAGGCGACTATAGCATTCTTTCTTGTTTTATATTACAAAAATCAATGAAATGTACCAGAACGGCGTTTGTACCGCAGACCTCTGGCAAGTACGAAAAATATTTACAGGCATTTTAACTACTGAGACCACGCTCCTGACTTGAGTTAATATAGGTTAACATAGAGTTAACTCTTTTATTGTAAGCAAGTGTACACATAAAATTTGTGCAATGAAAGTTTAAGAACTAAATTATATGAATTGAAATTGAATTAATCACTGACGGCTTTCAAACCTACAACCTCACACAACTCTTGCAATTGCACCACGCCCTACTTCCAGGCAGATTTCCATTGTCTTGATTTACTTTTAATATTTTTCGTAGTTATTAATAGTAATTATTAATTATTAAAATGTCGCTGACGCCATTTGAGCCGCAGTCCTGTACGGTAAACATACAAATATCGAAAATAAATATAGGCATCTCTACTATTTAAACCACACTACTAATTAAAAATAATTTAGGTAAACAATCTATAATGAGGATATAATGAGAATACTTTCAATAACTACTTTCGAACGATTTCACCTGCCTGTAACGCAGGCAAACCTCATAGACCCTCTACTCTTATTTAGAGCAGCGCTTCCGTCAGGCATGCAGCGTTTATATAATGGAATATATCTGTCTCGCTAGCACACATGCGTTGGCATTGCGCTAAATTATTAACTTATATTATATTCTAACTTTCTTGATTATAGTCGGATTTTAATGCAACTTTTAGGAACGAATGCGCGGCTAGTATTGTCAGGATCTATTGCATCAATCTCTGACTGAAGGTCCAAAGGTTTGGAAATTTATGAGTTAAGAATATCTAGCCGGCACTGAATCTCAAATTTACTCGGACTTACCATTTTATTAACGAAATTCTTTGTCGCTCGATGTCGCTCGATGTCGTTCTCTACATTTTCTTATTTTACAAAGCACTAAGGCAAGTTTCCGCCTCAACCAGAACGGTTTCATTCGGATCCGATTGGTGCGCTATATTAAATAAAATTCTATTTGGATGCACGTAAGTATACTGTCACCAGAAATAATCAGCTAATTAACAAAAGTTGGCCGATCGAATGACTGAAGATAATCAGATGGTTAAAGATAATCAGCTGATTAAAGGTAGTTGGCCGATAGAATAAGCGAAGATAAACAGATGATTAAAGATAATTAGTCTGTGAACGGCCTTTTAAATCAAATTTTTTTAATTGTTCTTTTACGTCCGGTCTTTTTATTCATTTGGTTAAGAACTAACATCTTTATCTTCAATTCCTTTTGGTATCGATATCTCATCTTTACATTTTCGTTGTGCTTATTTTATGTTAATGTACTGTACACGTAACATGATTGGTATTCCCACTTATTAGCCTGCTACAATTCGGCCATCCTGACCATGAGATAGACCTCTATCTCAGCCAGTTACTTAAACTTATTGTTGACTACAAACATTTCTTATATTCTAGTGGGTTTATTTTCGCTTAATCTAGTATTTTACAATTTTGTAGTTTTACTTGTATTTTTATTTACAAACAAGTGATACAAAGATTATTTTTTTAGCCAATATCTTATATTACTACTATAGCACTCCTCTGTCTTATACAATATATTCTGGCTTACTATATGCAGTAAAATAATTTCTTAATACCTTTACCACTTATTTAGTGTTTGTCGTCTTAGTTGTATATAATCTAACAAATTTCAACGTGTTGTAATGCTTTCTTTTTCATGTTCGGAAACCAATAGGTTTTGCTACTAGGCGCCCAAGTAGGAAGTTTCAATCGCGTTCGTTGCTCTGCTGTTCTGCTGTTCGTGTCGGTTTTCGCGTATAATCGTTATTGTATCTTCCCTTGAGCTGTTGGCCGTAGTGGAAGTTTTGGCGGAGGCGTGGGCGCGACTCGAAGAGCTGGAAGCTCAATTTGCCAAACTTCAGGAACCGTCTCTGCCAGGCGCGTTGCTTGGCGTTGGTAGTAAATCGCGGCAACGGTCAGAGCCCGAACTGGGGGATGCGAGCCTTTACGGGCATGCGGAGCCGCCGTCGTGGGAACCGCTAACAACTGATGCTAAATTCCTGGCAAAGATCCGGCTTGATGTGTACACGGACGCGGTAGAGATGTTTTTAGGCCACTGGATTGCGCTGGCGCGCATTGAAGGCCTGAAGAACGCATGTGTCCCGTCAATGAGTATTCCCGCTCATTAAGGGGCGTGGCGGACTAGGTCCGAAAATGGGGAATGTGCTACGACGGGCAGTCGGACCCGCTAGGGTTTATTGAAACCCTGGAGCAACGAGCGAGTACTTACGGGATTGATCTCACGTATATGCCCGGAGCCGTAAGCGAGGTGTTGTGCGGGAAGGCCGCTACATTTTTCCTCACAAGTGGATTGAGTGGCACGTCCTGGACTGTCCTCCGGAAAAAATTTCTGGAATTCTTTTTGTCTCTCCGGTACTTCGAGCGTCTGGAAGACCAGATTAGGTCCCGTTGCCAGCGACGCGGAGAAACATTCAAGGACTACCTGGTGGAGATAAGGCTGCTCATGCGTCACGCTGGATACGACGCAGTGCAGGAGTTGCACCGGGTATACAAAAAATTCTTCCCCGGAATACCGCTTGTATGTCCGGAGGCAGGATTTTGCGTCGTTACAACAGCTCACCCAGATGGCAGCAGATTTCGAAAGTGTGCAGGACCAGGAATGGGCGTTAGCGAAAGACAGTGTTGGAGGAGCTGGGATTTTTTCAAGTCAGGTTTATGCAAATAGACCGCCGGCATCCGAAGAGCGGCAGGATAACCCTTTCAGGTCGGCGATAGGAGGACCCCTGGCGCAGACACTCCGCAGAAAAGAGCATCCAGGGACGACGCAGACAGAGGCCATAAACCAGATGATGACGCATAATGGAGGCGCGAGCTTTGATCCGCGCAGAGCGTGCCGTTGATGTGGACAAACGGGGCATTTTGCTCGGGAATGCCGAAATGGGAGAATTACATTCTGCCGGGTCTGTGGCACAGCAGGCAAGAACAGTTGGGAGTGCTGCGAGCGGACGAGAGCGGGAAAAGACCAGAAGCGTCCCCCAGCTCGGGAGGGAGGCGGCGCCGGCGACCTGGAATCCCGGCAAGGAGTTCCTCATTGACGATCGAGGGAGGCAAGATCGCCGCAAATGTGTCGATGGGGGACCGTGAGATGTCGGCCACAGTTGACACAGGGGCGACGAGGACCTTTATAAGCGGAGATTAGGTGCAGAAGTGCGAAATACGAGGATATGTGGTGGAGGAGCGGGTGCTAATCCATCTGGCGGATGTGTCAGCTTTGGACGTGACGGGTGCGCTGAGATTGAAGGTTAGCTTCGCCGGAGAATCCGTAAGTTTAAGGATGTTGGTCATGCCCACCGGCCGGAGGATCTGGCACCGGAGATCCAGCGGTTCCTCTAGACGGAGTTGGCGTTGTTTGAGGGTTTGAAAGGCGTCACGCACTTTGCTGAGCATAGCATACGGATGCGCGACGACAAGCCGCTGAAAAAACTATACTACCCCAAGCAGGCGCCATTTTTAGCGAAGCCCGCACAGCGCCTCGATAGTGCTAGTGAAGAAGAAGACGGGAGAGACGCCTAGCCTGTCCCTCGGATTAACCACATCCTCGAGAGGCTGCGGCACGCGCGGTTTGTATCGACGTTGAATCTGAAGCACGGTTATTGGCAGATCCCGATCTCAGCGGAGAGTCGAGAGTGCACGGCTTTCACCGTCCCAGGGAGAGGCCTATTTTCGGCTTGCATTCAGGGCGGATATGGAGCCAAATGCTTTTGCCTATCTGGACGACATGGTGGTGACCGGCGCTACAATAGAGGAGCACGTCGAAAACCTCAGGGAGGTTTTCCGCCGGCTCAAAGCAGCCAATATGAGGCTGAACAGGAAGAAGCGCAGCTTCTTCAGAAAGAGATTGGCGTATCTCGGGCATGTGGTCATTGGCGAGGGGATCTGCACCGATCCGGAGAAGGTGCAAGCGATCAGGAGTCTTCCCGCCCCCTATAACTTAAAGACGCTGCGGCAGTGTTTAGAGATGGCCTCGTGGTACCGGCGCTTTGTTCCAAACATTTCGACATTGGTCAAACCGATGACGTCTCTTCTAAAAAAGGGACGCAAATGGATGTGGGGCGAGGAACAAGAGGAGGCCTTGGAGCAGCTGAAAGAGAAGTTGACATCGGCTCCGGTCCTCGCATGTCCTAACTTCTCGGAAAAGTTCGTACTACAGACTAACGCGAGCGACTACGGCCTCGGAGCACTCCTGACGCAGACCGTGGAGGGGGAGGAGAGAGTCGTCGCATACGCCAGCGGGAAACTCTCGAAGGCGGAAATGAATTACTCTGAGTGGTGGCGCATCGCTATTATTGGCCAGGAATGTTTAGGGACTTGGCTTGTTACATAATGGCCTGTGAGAGTTGCCACAGATTCAAGACGGAGCAGAGGAGACCAGTGGGGAAGATGCTGACGAGACAGGTAGCGGAACCGATGGCGGTGTTGTGCGCAGACTACGTGGGACCCCTTCCTCGATTGAAGTATGGGAACACAGTGCTGCTAGTCTTCCACGATGCTTTCTCCAAGTGCGTGGAATTGGTCCCACTCTGGAGGGCAGGGCGGCCAGAAAGAGCGTTTCGTAAGAGGATCCTGTCCAGATTCGGAGTGCCGAAGTCGATTGTGTGTGACAAGGGAGTACAGTTCGCCAGCACGACGTTTGAAGCATACCTGGAATCCCTATGAGTGACGTTGCAGTACACAGCGCCTTACTGCCCGCAGGAGAACCACACCGAGAGGACTAAAAGGACGGTCAAGACGATGATCGCACAATTTGTGGACATAACAGAGTTCCAGGAATGAATTGCAGCCAGAGATATCGTATCGTAGCATACTTGGTTTAAGGACGAAAACGAGGAAGTCACTCCCGGTTCCGCGGTAGTCCAGCTGGCCCCAAGTACGAAGGGCCCAACCGGATGGTGCATTTCATTTCCCCCAACATCGTGCGACTCGCCCGGCAAGGCGAGCATAAGAGAAGGGTGGCTAACCTAACCGCTTTAAAACCCTTCTTTCAGAGCACGGATGGGAAACACTCAGATTCCCCCGACGAAGCCGAGGCGCAGCAAGACGGCATCCAAGGCGCGGCAAGAGGGTCAACGCAGTAACTTATCACCACCCCCTCGACATCCAACAATCTTTAGCACATTAACATTAAGGATTTCCGTAGTTTGTTAGCTGCACTGATAGGGAATTAATAGGAGGTTAAGAGACAATAGTTGAACGGTTTAAGTTTCAGATGGGAGACGAGATTATTAGCATCAACAGCGATGAGGAGGTGGCCCCAGAATGCCACGTAGAGGACGTGGACAGTGACGCCACCGAGCCATTCCCCGAGCCACTGGCGCGCTCGAGCCACAGGGATCCCCGCCGAGGTAGGCCGTTTCGCCGTTCCCGGTCCTCAGGTCGACCACTAATATTTTGGAGCGGGTGGAAGATGCCTTCGTGGTTAGGTAGGTGACCACGACGGCGGTGTTTATCCACGCCCCCGCCCTACGGCGTACCCCACCATCCTTTGTGGCGTTCTCGGAGGCCGAGGTCACAGAAGCGAGGAACAGCGACGGGGAGAGTGACTAGCCCGCGATCGGCCGTTCTTGGAGACGGACGAGGAGTCCGCGAGCAACGGGTTTGGGACGGGCGGCAGACCATCACGCAACCCTCGACCCGCGGAAACCATCCCGAGGGCCGAGTACGTCGCCCCACGACGCCACTGGAGGAAGAGCTACTAGCGGACTTTGAGGACGTTCTGGAGGGTTGGAGGCCCGACTTCGAGAATCTGCTGTCCATCATAGCGGCGCCGGAGACACCCGTTCTGCCCGACAGCTTGAAGGTGTTCCCACGAGGCGCCTCGCTGAGCGCCAAAACAGTCGCACAGCTGCAACGGGAGATAGCGGCTACTGAGTGGAACAGTTGCCGCCTCACGCGTTTCAAGGTGGACGACGGCGAGGGGATGTTGAGTGTGACCATCACCAAGGCGGGAGCGGTGGTGGTCACCTCTGGGGGGGACCCGATCGAGAGCGTCGCATCACTTTTCGATTGGAGATAGAAGCGTGCAGACGTCGTGAGTCTGAGAAAGGAACATAGCACGTAAGTTGACGACAGCTTGCCAGCGTTAGCCAGTGCAGCAGGGCACTGTAGGCTTTAGTTCTAGTTCTATTCTATAGTTGTTCTCGAGCATTTCTCATATTTCCCGCACCCGAACTGCAGCGTCATTGCATCAAATAAATTTTCTGCAAAGTCCGACCCTGGCAGACTCAGAACTGTATTCTATCTTTACAACAGGTTTGGTCAAAAACGAAACGCTAGAGCCTTGTTGGATTCAGGCTCGCAGGCGAATTTCATGACGGAAGAGCTCGCTCAAGCTTTGCGCCTTCAACGCAAAATTAAGTGCTTCAATCGGTGGAAGATTCCTTCAAATGTCGAACTGGCTGACCCTGAATTTCATAAGCCCCAGCAAATAGATATGCTTCTGAGAGTAGACTGTTTCTTCGACTTGCTACGTAACTGGACAAATAATAATGGCGACGTTGCTTGGTTGGGTGGCATCTGGGCGGTGAAGGAAAAATCGTACCAATAGCCCAGTATGCTGCTCAGTGATGCAACATAGACAAGATGTTCGAATTGATGCCTGTGCAAATCAAAGTTGTGAGGTTGAAGCTGTCCCAGAGCACTTTGTTTGCGAGCAAAGCTTTCGGGACAGCATTTAGAAATTGCCGACAGGACATTTTGGAATCAGTGTGTCTTTCAAGACTGATCCCCAACTGCTCCAATGTTCGCTAGAAATAGTTAAATAGTTCTTTTGGTAGAACGTAGAGGTTTTAATGGTGAAATCAATGTTTGGTATTTGAGTTTGATGAACGAGTGTCTTGTAATTGGTGGCGTGTCCGTCTCACACCCACCACCCACCCGCCTTTCCACACCAGTGCGTCCTAAGTCCTGATAGCAGTTCTACCACACTCTGCTAACGAGTTACTGATGGTGGAACATACTACTCAAAAGGATCTAATTCGTTCATGTCGTAAGTTCCGTCTGAATCAATATGCCTTAACGGCAAATATCAAACAGGGAAAAAACGGGTGCCCGAAATTCTCTTAGTGGGCGAATATCAATTGGCAAAATGGTGTTCAAACAATTTTTACTTATTACAAGAAGGCGGAAATAAGAAACGTTTGATTTCCAATGATGCCGATTCGACAAATAAGCTTGGCATGAGGAGGACACAATGGTCAGATACTTTTCAGTATCACTTTGAAGGTAGCTTCGCCAAATTAATTCTTGCCAAGAGAAAAACATTGTTTGATGGGTTTGCGTATATGTTAGCCCAAATATTCGCGTTGGACCTATGCCGAATCGATAGTGGGACTATCTGGAATGATTCAGAAATCGCACTACATTGTATAAAACGTTCCTATTCATTATTAGCAACATTTGTAGCCAATCGAGTTGCAGGCATCAAAGAGGTGGCCAATGATGTATCTTGGAGACATGAACCGACACTATCAAGAGGTAAACTAGTAACATTTAATAGCCCAAAAAAGGATGATATCGTGCATCCAAGTTTGCAATCGGTGACCCCATTGATTCACAAGTCAGACGATTTAGGAAGAGCAATCACTTTGACTCAGTTAGGAGTAGATTTGTGTGGTCCCCCAAATGTGTTGCCAAATATAAGAGAACGAGTCAAGCTGAAGGTGTATTTTGGGATGCTCGTATGGTTTGCTTCAAAGGCTGTTCGCTTAGGATTAATATCAGAAGAATCCACTAATGCTTTTATCCGAATTCAGAACAGCTTCAGGTCTTCACATGTCATACCAGTCTGGCGGTACTTGGACAAGCTAACGAGGAACCTGGTGATGGATTTTCAGAATGGATTCGATCGACAGCAGCGCCGTCTTCCATTCGCAACGGAACGAGTGATGGAGTGGAGGCGCATCCCTCCGAGAATAATGTGTAGGGTGGTCGGCGGTAACCTACCTAGGACTAACAAAGGATTGAAGGCGATCCCTTCAAGGTGGTTGGAATGTTGGATCATAAGCAAAGGTTAATGTATAGGATTTATTCGTTGTTTAATTGTTAACTTTATGAAATTGCTATTTGTTTTAATTTGTTATTTTCGATTTTTCACACTCCATTTCTCATTTCAAACAATTAATTCTCACTAATTTCTAAAATTTCCTAATTTCCTGTAATTAACTATCTCTTGTTTGACAAATTATCAGATTGCTCTCAAAACTTTTTGCTTCTGTAATCATTATACTCTTGTTGCACCTGCTGAAAGCATCCACGTGTTGCATTTGTTTCCCTGCTCTGTGTCCCAACTCATTATCAAATTCCTGAATTTGCTACCCTGTAGGTTTTTTCTAAATCTTCTTAGTGCATATATAATTGCTAATGTTTTTAACTCAAAAGTATGGTATTTCGACCCCGTTCCCGTTATTCATTTACAGAAATAAAATATTGGATGCAACTATCCATCTTCTTTTCTCCGTAAAAGAACTGCCCCAAATCCTAACGCATTGTGAAACAATTTAGTTCTTTCTCTTCAAATTGAAATTTCCTGTCCTTTCGTAACAACTCGTACAACGGATTTACAATAGTTGAAAAGTCTTTTAAGAATCTCCTCAAATAAGAACATAAACCAAGGAAACTTTGCCCTGCCTGAGTTCTATATCAGGTATTGGAAAGTGCTATATTGCTTCTAAACGTTTCTCATCTCCCGTAATGCCATTTTCGGAAATTCACATTTATCAATTCTCAATTCTAATTATTTTTTCACTAATCTTCTATAATAATCAAGAAAGTTACAATATAATATAAGTTTATAATTAAGCGCAATGCCAATGCATGTGTGCTAGCGAGACAGATATATTCCAATATATAAACGCTGCATGCCTGACGGAAGCGCTGCTCTAAATAAGAGTAGAGGGTCTATGAGGTTTGCCTGCGTTACAGGCAGGTGAAATCGTTCGAAAGTAGTTATCAAAGTATTCTCATTATATCCTCATTATAGATTTTTACCTAAATTATTTTTAATTAGTAGTGTGGTTTAAATAGTAGAGATGCCTATATTTATTTTCCATATTTGTATGTTTACCGTACAGGACTGCGGCTCAAATGGCGTGATTAATTCAATTTCAATTCATATAATTTAGTTCTTAAACTTTCATTGCACAAATTTTGTGTGTACACTTGCTTACAACAAAAGAGTTAACTCTATGTTAACCTACATTAACTCAAGTCAGGAGCGTGGTCTAAGTAGTTAAAATGCCTGTAAATATTTTTCGTACTTGCCTGAGGTCTGCGGTACAAACGCCGTTCTGGTACATTTCATTAATTTTTGTTATATAAAAAAATTTTTAGACCCCGTACTCTAAAAAAGAGTAGAGGGGTCTATTAGGTTTGTCTGAAGCGAAATGTGCGTAACAGGCAGAAGGAGGCGTGGCCGACCCCATAAAATATGTATATTCTTGATCAGCATCAACAGCCATGACGATATAGCAATATCCGTCCGTCTGTATGAACACCTGGATCTTTTAAACTACAAAGCTAGAGCCACCAAATTTGGAATGAAAGTCCGTCTGCTTCGCGAGCAGATCAAGTTTATTTCAAATCTTTGCCACGCCCCTTACCGCTCCCGCAAATTGTAACAAGAAAGGAAAGTACAGTCGAGCACGCCCAACCGTAGAATACTCTCTGCAATTTATTTCCGATCATTTAATTAAATCGGTATCCAAGTATATCAATTGATACTTGCAATAAAACACGTTGAAACAAAAACAGCTGTTTGTATGTATGCACACACATACATATGCGTCTGACATTATATGTATGCACGCACATAAGTATGTGTGCAATGTTATACATACACAATTGGTTGGCACAGCCAGCATTCGCGGGCAGCGCTGCCGCTAGAAAGAAGCGAAAACGTTCGCTCACATGTTTGTATATTTCTGTCTCGCTTGCACACATGCAGTGAAATGGCGTTAAATTATAAACTTTGCTTCGTGTCTAGCTCTTTTGTTTATTGTCCGATTTATATGCAACTTTCAGGACAGTTTGATATGTTTTGTCACCAAACGAATCTGAAAATACAATACTGTACGATAAGAACATATGCCTTAAAATCGGCATTGAAGTTTGAAAGTTCTTGTGGGAAAAAGGGGCGTGGCAGTCCAAAATTTTTAACAACGACGCATTAATGCCGTCTTAAGGAACCTACATACCAAATTTGGTGTTCGTAAGTACCATAGTTACTGAGATATTCGCCCAAAACATAAAATTTTTACGAGGTATATCTAGTTTTTTGCTCATTGTGGGCGAATGGGGCGTGGCATCGAAAAAAAAAAAGATTCTTGTATTGACTGACTTAATATCGACTCGATTGCGACTAAATTCAGACTTGTAGCTGTTACCATCTCTGAAATCTGTTTGTTCATACGGACAGACAGACAGACAGACAGATGGACAGACAGACAGACGGACAGACGGACATGGTTATATCGACTCGGCTTGTGACTGTGGTTACCTAGGAAAAAATTGATGTTTTAAGCGAATATCTCAGTACTTATAGCACTTAGGAATACCATTTTTGGTATGGAGGTTGCTAAAGACAGCATATATGCATTGTCATTAAAATTTTTGGACTGTCACGCCCCGTTTTTCCACAAGAATGAAATCATTTTCAAACTTCATTGCTATTTTTAAGGCATATGCACTTTTCGTACGGTATTGTAATTTCAAATTCGTTTGGAGACAAAGTATCACAAACTATCCTGAAAGTTTCATACAAGTCGGACAATAAACAAAAGAGCTACTACGTAACAAAGTTAACAATTGCACGCAATGTCAATGCATGTGTGCAAGCGAGACAGAAGCATATGAACATGTGAGCGAACGTTTTCGCTGCGTGTGTAGCGACAGCGCTCCTCGCGGACGATGCACGCACATGTATGCATACGATACGATAAATCAAATTCGATTCGGCTAGCTCGACTGTAGCCTTTCTTACTTGTTTATCATTAAATTTGAGCTAAGTGATACCCTTAATCTGAATTGTGCAAACTCGTTTTTATACTCTCTGCAAGAGAGTGCATATTGGCTTTGTGAAAAAAAAAGTATGTAACAGGCAGAAGGAGGCGTGGCCGAACCCATAAAGTATATATATGCTTGATCAGCATCACAAGCCGAGTCGATATAGTCATGTCCGTCTGTCCGTCTGTCTGTCTGTCTGTCTCTCCGTTTGTCCGTATGAACAAACAGATTTCGGAGATGGTAAGAGCTACAAGCTTGAATTTTGTCAGTATCGACTCGATGTTCAGTCAGTCAATACAAGAATCGTTTTTGCACAAGAACTAAAATAATTTCCAAACTTCAATGCCAATTTTAAGGCATATATTCTTATCGTACAGTATTGTTATTTCAAATTCATTTGGAGACTAATTATATCAAACTATCCTGAAAGTTGCAGATAAATCGGACTATTAGCAAAAGAGCTAGACGCGTAATAAAGTATATATTTGAACGCAATGTCAATGCATGTGTCCAAGCGAGACAGAAACATACAAACATATGAACGAACGTTTTCGCTGCTTGTGCGGCGACAGCGCTGCCCGCGGACGCTGGCCGTGCCGAAAACCGGTATATACATACTTACATATGTAATGTCATATGCATGTATATGTATGGAATACATACAAACATATGTATACGTTTCAACGCGTTTTATTGCAAGTACTATCAATTGATATACTGATTTTACTAAAATAATCGGAAACAAAATGCAGAGAGTATTATACGGTCAGGCTTGCTCGACTGTACTTTTCTTTCTTGTTTACTATTAAATCGCTAAATATTTCATTGACGAATCTTAGAAAAACTTGGGAAGCCGTTTTTAAGCCCATCGCCAATCTAAGAAATTCGAATTGCCCTAAAGGTGTGACAAATTACGTGTATTATATGGAATCTTTATCAACAAACACATGAAAATAGCCATTTTTCAGGTCAAGTTTTGTAAATACTGATTTTCCCACTAATGGGTCTAATAGATCATCAATTAAAGGTAATGGATAATTATCTTTAATTATGATCTTATTCAATTTCCTAAAGTCAATACACATTCTCAAATCTCCCGTTTTTTTCTTCAGTAACACTATTGGCGATGCATAGTCGGAGTTTCTAGGTTGTATTCGTCTAACATAATCTGCAATTTCTCTTTTCCGTGTATGAGAGTCTTCGAGACGAACAACTAAAGGGTTCCGTTTTTTCGATCGTTATTTTCATTTCGCATTTTGTCGGGTCTTTCTGCATCTATGTACGTGGCTCTTAGCATTCTAATGAGTTTATCCCTTATGCTATGGCTAACATTTTCTCCAATATTGTATATGTCATCGTTTCTATCTTCATTTATCAAGCTAATCTGCAACATATTTCATTCGAAATTTTCTTCTAAAATGCTATGACTAATCTCTTCAGTTGTCGGTGTCAAATTCTCTAACTCTTTAAGACCTAACGTTTTGCCCTCTGAATCATTTTGCTTTAACAATCTGCACTCAAATTTTTTACATTCTAACGAATTTTTCTCTGACAATGTGTTTTCTAATGGTTTCTCATTTAACAATTTATTTTCTCCCGATTCGTTCTCTAATGGGCACTCTAAAACATTCATTCTAAAATTTCTTTCGATCTGACTAATGGGCCTTCCGTATTTTTAATCGAAATCATTCGTCGATATAGACATGTCCGTCTGTCCGTCTGTCCGTCTGTCTGTCTGTCTCTCCGTCCGTTCGTATGAACAAACAGATTTCGGAGATGGTAAGAGCTACAAGTTTGAATTTTGTCAGTATCGACTCGATGTTCAGTCAGTCAATACAAGAATCGTTTTTGCACAAGAACTAAAATAATTTTCAAACTTCAATGCCAATTTTAAGGCATATGTTCTAATCGTACAGTATTGTTATTTCAAATTCATTTGGAGACTAATTTTATCAAACTATCCTGAAAGTTGCAGATAAATCGGACTATTAGCAAAAGAGCTAGACGCGTAACAAAGTATATATTTGAACGCAATTTCAATGCATGTGTCCAAGCGAGACAGAAACATAGAAACATATGAACGAACGTTTTCGCTGCTTGTGCGGCGACAGCGCTGCCCGCGGACGCTGGCCGTGCCGAAAACCGGTACATACATACTTACATATGTAATGTCATATGCATGTATATGTATGGAATACAAACATATGTATACGTTTCAACGCGTTTTTATTGCAAAGTACTTTCAATTGATATACTGATTTTACTAAAATAATTG
>JAEIGM010000254.1:0-48763 GCA_018903735.1 Drosophila cardini
AAGGCCCGAAATTTGAGGATTCGAAAATAACGTCTAAAATCCTCTAAGACCTCTAAAAACGCCAGAAAATGCAAAAACAAAAAATAAATGAAAAAATTTTAAATTGACGAAATCAAGATTATTTTGATGCAGAGTCGATATAAATGAAAATTATTGAATTAAATGGTATTCTGATTCAAAATCGGTTGAGTTTTGACAGAGATAGCTAAGATCAAGGCCCGAAATGTGAGGATTCGAAAATAACGTCTAAAATCGTCTAAGACCTCTAGAAACGCCAGAAAATGCAAAAACAAAAAATAAATGAAAAAAATTTAAATTGACGAAATCAAGATTATTTTGATGCAGAGTCGATATAAATGAAAATTATTGAATTAAATGGTATTCCGATTCAAAATCGGTTGAGTTTTGACAGAGATAGCTAAGATCAAGGCCCGAAATGTGAGGATTCGAAAATAACGTCTAAAATCGTCTAAGACCTCTAGAAACGCCAGAAAATGCAAAAACAAAAAATAAATGAAAAAATTTTAAATTGACGAAATCAAGATTATTTTGATGCAGAGTCGATATAAATGAAAATTATTGAATTAAACGGTATTCCGATTCAAAATCGGTTGAGTTTTGACAGAGATAGCTAAAATCAAGGCCCGAAATGTGAGGATTCGAAAATAACGTCTAAAATCGTCTAAGACCTCTAGAAACGCCAGAAAATGCAAAAACAAAAAATAAATGAAAAAATTTTAAATTGACGAAATCAAGATTTTTTTGATGCAGAGTCGATATAAATGAAAATTATTGAATTAAATGGTATTCCGATTCAAAATCGGTTGAGTTTTGACAGAGATAGCTAAGATCAAGGCGCGAAATGTGAGGATTCGAAAATAACGTCTAAAATCCTCTAAGACCTCTAGAAACGCCAGAAAATGCAAAAACAAAAAATAAATGAAAAAATTTTAAATTGACGAAATCAAGATTATTTTGATGCAGAGTCGATATAAATGAAAATTATTGAATTAAATGGTATTCCGATTCAAAATCGGTTGAGTTTTGACAGAGATAGCTAAGATCAAGGCCCGAAATGTGAGGATTCGAAAATAACGTCTAAAATCGTCTAAGACCTCTAGAAACGCCAGAAAATGCAAAAACAAAAAATAAATGAAAAAATTTTAAATTGACGAAATCAAGATTATTTTGATGCAGAGTCGATATAAATGAAAATTATTGAATTAAATGGTATTCTGATTCAAAATCGGTTGAGTTTTGACAGAGATAGCTAAGATCAAGGCCCGAAATGTGAGGATTCGAAAATAACGTCTAAAATCGTCTAAGACCTCTAGAAACGCCAGAAAATGCAAAAACAAAAAATAAATGAAAAAATTTTAAATTGACGAAATCAAGATTATTTTGATGCAGAGTCGATATAAATGAAAATTATTGAATTAAATGGTATTCCGATTCAAAATCGGTTGAGTTTTGACAGAGATAGCTAAGATCAAGGCCCGAAATGTGAGGATTCGAAAATAACGTCTAAAATCCTCTAAGACCTCTAGAAACGCCAGAAAATGCAAAAACAAAAAAAAAAAAAAAAAAATTTTAAATTGACGAAATCAAGATTATTTTGATGCAGAGTCGATATAAATGAAAATTATTGAATTAAATGGTATTCCGATTCAAAATCGGTTGAGTTTTGACAGAGATAGCTAAGATCAAGGCCCGAAATGTGAGGATTCGAAAATAACGTCTAAAATCGTCTAAGACCTCTAGAAACGCCAGAAAATGCAAAAACAAAAAATAAATGAAAAAATTTTAAATTGACGAAATCAAGATTATTTTGATGCAGAGTCGATATAAATGAAAATTATTGAATTAAATGGTATTCTGATTCAAAATCGGTTGAGTTTTGACAGAGATAGCTAAGATCAAGGCCCGAAATGTGAGGATTCGAAAATAACGTCTAAAATCCTCTAAGACCTCTAGAAACGCCAGAAAATGCAAAAACAAAAAATAAATGAAAAAATTTTAAATTGACGAAATCAAGATTATTTTGATGCAGAGTCGATATAAATGAAAATTATTGAATTAAATGGTATTCCGATTCAAAATCGGTTGAGTTTTGACAGAGATAGCTAAGATCAAGGCCCGAAATGTGAGGATTCGAAAATAACGTCTAAAATCGTCTAAGACCTCTAGAAACGCCAGAAAATGCAAAAACAAAAAATAAATGAAAAAATTTTAAATTGACGAAATCAAGATTATTTTGATGCAGAGTCGATATAAATGAAAATTATTGAATTAAATGGTATTCCGATTCAAAATCGGTTGAGTTTTGACAGAGATAGCCAAGATCAAGGCGCGAAATGTGAGGATTCGAAAATAACGTCTAAAATCGTCTAAGACCTCTAGAAACGCCAGAAAATGCAAAAACAAAAAATAAATGAAAAAATTTTAAATTGACGAAATCAAGATTATTTTGATGCAGAGTCGATATAAATGAAAATTATTGAATTAAATGGTATTCCGATTCAAAATCGGTTGAGTTTTGACAGAGATAGCTAAGATCAAGGCCCGAAATGTGAGGATTCGAAAATAACGTCTAAAATCGTCTAAGACCTCTAGAAACGCCAGAAAATGCAAAAACAAAAAATAAATGAAAAAATTTTAAATTGACGAAATCAAGATTATTTTGATGCAGAGTCGATATAAATGAAAATTATTGAATTAAATGGTATTCTGATTCAAAATCGGTTGAGTTTTGACAGAGATAGCTAAGATCAAGGCCCGAAATGTGAGGATTCGAAAATAACGTCTAAAATCGTCTAAGACCTCTAGAAACGCCAGAAAATGCAAAAACAAAAAATAAATGAAAAAATTTTAAATTGACGAAATCAAGATTATTTTGATGCAGAGTCGATATAAATGAAAATTATTGAATTAAATGGTATTCCGATTCAAAATCGGTTGAGTTTTGACAGAGATAGCTAAGATCAAGGCCTGAAATGTGAGGATTCGAAAATAACGTCTAAAATCCTCTAAGACCTCTAGAAACGCCAGAAAATGCAAAAACAAAAAATAAATGAAAAAATTTTAAATTGACGAAATCAAGATTATTTTGATGCAGAGTCGATATAAATGAAAATTATTGAATTAAATGGTATTCCGATTCAAAATCGGTTGAGTTTTGACAGAGATAGCTAAGATCAAGGCCCGAAATGTGAGGATTCGAAAATAACGTCTAAAATCCTCTAAGACCTCTAGAAACGCCAGAAAATGCAAAAACAAAAAATAAATGAAAAAATTTTAAATTGACGAAATCAAGATTATTTTGATGCAGAGTCGATATAAATGAAAATTATTGAATTAAATGGTATTCCGATTCAAAATCGGTTGAGTTTTGACAGAGATAGCTAAGATCAAGGCCCGAAATGTGAGGATTCGAAAATAACGTCTAAAATCCTCTAAGACCTCTAGAAACGCCAGAAAATGCAAAAACAAAAAATAAATGAAAAAATTTTAAATTGACGAAATCAAGATTATTTTGATGCAGAGTCGATATAAATGAAAATTATTGAATTAAATGGTATTCCGATTCAAAATCGGTTGAGTTTTGACAGAGATAGCTAAGATCAAGGCCCGAAATGTGAGGATTCGAAAATAACGTCTAAAATCCTCTAAGACCTCTAGAAACGCCAGAAAATGCAAAAACAAAAAATAAATGAAAAAATTTTAAATTGACGAAATCAAGATTATTTTGATGCAGAGTCGATATAAATGAAAATTATTGAATTAAATGGTATTCCGATTCAAAATCGGTTGAGTTTTGACAGAGATAGCTAAGATCAAGGCCCGAAATGTGAGGATTCGAAAATAACGTCTAAAATCCTCTAAGACCTCTAGAAACGCCAGAAAATGCAAAAACAAAAAATAAATGAAAAAATTTTAAATTGACGAAATCAAGATTATTTTGATGCAGAGTCGATATAAATGAAAATTATTGAATTAAATGGTATTCCGATTCAAAATCGGTTGAGTTTTGACAGAGATAGCTAAGATCAAGGCCCGAAATGTGAGGATTCGAAAATAACGTCTAAAATCCTCTAAGACCTCTAGAAACGCCAGAAAATGCAAAAACAAAAAATAAATGAAAAAATTTTAAATTGACGAAATCAAGATTATTTTGATGCAGAGTCGATATAAATGAAAATTATTGAATTAAATGGTATTCTGATTCAAAATCGGTTGAGTTTTGACAGAGATAGCTAAGATCAAGGCCCGAAATGTGAGGATTCGAAAATAACGTCTAAAATCCTCTAAGACCTCTAGAAACGCCAGAAAATGCAAAAACAAAAAATAAATGAAAAAATTTTAAATTGACGAAATCAAGATTATTTTGATGCAGAGTCGATATAAATGAAAATTATTGAATTAAATGGTATTCTGATTCAAAATCGGTTGAGTTTTGACAGAGATAGCTAAGATCAAGGCCCGAAATGTGAGGATTCGAAAATAACGTCTAAAATCGTCTAAGACCTCTAGAAACGCCAGAAAATGCAAAAACAAAAAATAAATGAAAAAAATTTAAATTGACGAAATCAAGATTATTTTGATGCAGAGTCGATATAAATGAAAATTATTGAATTAAATGGTATTCCGATTCAAAATCGGTTGAGTTTTGACAGAGATAGCTAAGATCAAGGCCCGAAATGTGAGGATTCGAAAATAACGTCTAAAATCCTCTAAGACCTCTAGAAACGCCAGAAAATGCAAAAACAAAAAATAAATGAAAAAATTTTAAATTGACGAAATCAAGATTATTTTGATGCAGAGTCGATATAAATGAAATTTATTGAATTAAATGGTATTCCGATTCAAAATCGGTTGAGTTTTGACAGAGATAGCTAAGATCAAGGCCCGAAATGTGAGGATTCGAAAATAACGTCTAAAATCGTCTAAGACCTCTAGAAACGCCAGAAAATGCAAAAACAAAAAATAAATAAAAAAATTTTAAATTGACGAAATCAAGATTATTTTGATGCAGAGTCGATATAAATGAAAATTATTGAATTAAATGGTATTCCGATTCAAAATCGGTTGAGTTTTGACAGAGATAGCTAAGATCAAGGCCCGAAATGTGAGGATTCGAAAATAACGTCTAAAATCCTCTAAGACCTCTAGAAACGCCAGAAAATGCAAAAACAAAAAATAAATGAAAAAATTTTAAATTGACGAAATCAAGATTATTTTGATGCAGAGTCGATATAAATGAAATTTATTGAATTAAATGGTATTCCGATTCAAAATCGGTTGAGTTTTGACAGAGATAGCTAAGATCAAGGCCCGAAATGTGAGGATTCGAAAATAACGTCTAAAATCGTCTAAGACCTCTAGAAACGCCAGAAAATGCAAAAACAAAAAATAAATGAAAAAATTTTAAATTGACGAAATCAAGATTATTTTGATGCAGAGTCGATATAAATGAAAATTATTGAATTAAATGGTATTCCGATTCAAAATCGGTTGAGTTTTGACAGAGATAGCTAAGATCAAGGCCCGAAATGTGAGGATTCGAAAATAACGTCTAAAATCCTCTAAGACCTCTAGAAACGCCAGAAAATGCAAAAACAAAAAATAAATGAAAAAATTTTAAATTGACGAAATCAAGATTATTTTGATGCAGAGTCGATATAAATGAAAATTATTGAATTAAATGGTATTCCGATTCAAAATCGGTTGAGTTTTGACAGAGATAGCTAAGATCAAGGCCCGAAATGTGAGGATTCGAAAATAACGTCTAAAATCCTCTAAGACCTCTAGAAACGCCAGAAAATGCAAAAACAAAAAATAAATGAAAAAATTTTAAATTGACGAAATCAAGATTATTTTGATGCAGAGTCGATATAAATGAAAATTATTGAATTAAATGGTATTCTGATTCAAAATCGGTTGAGTTTTGACAGAGATAGCTAAGATCAAGGCCCGAAATGTGAGGATTCGAAAATAACGTCTAAAATCCTCTAAGACCTCTAGAAACGCCAGAAAATGCAAAAACAAAAAATAAATGAAAAAATTTTAAATTGACGAAATCAAGATTATTTTGATGCAGAGTCGATATAAATGAAAATTATTGAATTAAATGGTATTCCGATTCAAAATCGGTTGAGTTTTGACAGAGATAGCTAAGATCAAGGCCCGAAATGTGAGGATTCGAAAATAACGTCTAAAATCGTCTAAGACCTCTAGAAACGCCAGAAAATGCAAAAACAAAAAATAAATGAAAAAATTTTAAATTGACGAAATCAAGATTATTTTGATGCAGAGTCGATATAAATGAAAATTATTGAATTAAATGGTATTCTGATTCAAAATCGGTTGAGTTTTGACAGAGATAGCTAAGATCAAGGCCCGAAATGTGAGGATTCGAAAATAACGTCTAAAATCCTCTAAGACCTCTAGAAACGCCAGAAAATGCAAAAACAAAAAATAAATGAAAAAATTTTAAATTGACGAAATCAAGATTATTTTGATGCAGAGTCGATATAAATGAAAATTATTGAATTAAATGGTATTCCGATTCAAAATCGGTTGAGTTTTGACAGAGATAGCTAAGATCAAGGCCCGAAATGTGAGGATTCGAAAATAACGTCTAAAATCGTCTAAGACCTCTAGAAACGCCAGAAAATGCAAAAACAAAAAATAAATGAAAAAATTTTAAATTGACGAAATCAAGATTATTTTGATGCAGAGTCGATATAAATGAAAATTATTGAATTAAATGGTATTCTGATTCAAAATCGGTTGAGTTTTGACAGAGATAGCTAAGATCAAGGCCCGAAATGTGAGGATTCGAAAATAACGTCTAAAATCCTCTAAGACCTCTAGAAACGCCAGAAAATGCAAAAACAAAAAATAAATGAAAAAATTTTAAATTGACGAAATCAAGATTATTTTGATGCAGAGTCGATATAAATGAAAATTATTGAATTAAATGGTATTCCGATTCAAAATCGGTTGAGTTTTGACAGAGATAGCTAAGATCAAGGCCCGAAATGTGAGGATTCGAAAATAACGTCTAAAATCCTCTAAGACCTCTAGAAACGCCAGAAAATGCAAAAACAAAAAATAAATGAAAAAATTTTAAATTGACGAAATCAAGATTATTTTGATGCAGAGTCGATATAAATGAAAATTATTGAATTAAATGGTATTCCGATTCAAAATCGGTTGAGTTTTGACAGAGATAGCTAAGATCAAGGCCCGAAATGTGAGGATTCGAAAATAACGTCTAAAATCCTCTAAGACCTCTAGAAACGCCAGAAAATGCAAAAACAAAAAATAAATGAAAAAATTTTAAATTGACGAAATCAAGATTATTTTGATGCAGAGTCGATATAAATGAAAATTATTGAATTAAATGGTATTCCGATTCAAAATCGGTTGAGTTTTGACAGAGATAGCTAAGATCAAGGCCCGAAATGTGAGGATTCGAAAATAACGTCTAAAATCCTCTAAGACCTCTAGAAACGCCAGAAAATGCAAAAACAAAAAATAAATGAAAAAATTTTAAATTGACGAAATCAAGATTATTTTGATGCAGAGTCGATATAAATGAAAATTATTGAATTAAATGGTATTCCGATTCAAAATCGGTTGAGTTTTGACAGAGATAGCTAAGATCAAGGCCCGAAATGTGAGGATTCGAAAATAACGTCTAAAATCCTCTAAGACCTCTAGAAACGCCAGAAAATGCAAAAACAAAAAATAAATGAAAAAATTTTAAATTGACGAAATCAAGATTATTTTGATGCAGAGTCGATATAAATGAAAATTATTGAATTAAATGGTATTCCGATTCAAAATCGGTTGAGTTTTGACAGAGATAGCTAAGATCAAGGCCCGAAATGTGAGGATTCGAAAATAACGTTTAAAATCGTCTAAGACCTCTAGAAACGCCAGAAAATGCAAAAACAAAAAATAAATGAAAAAATTTTAAATTGACGAAATCAAGATTATTTTGATGCAGAGTCGATATAAATGAAAATTATTGAATTAAATGGTATTCCGATTCAAAATCGGTTGAGTTTTGACAGAGATAGTTAAAATCAAGGCCGAAATGTGGGATTCGAAATAACGTCTAAATCGTCTATGACCTCTAAAAACAAAAATGCAAAAAAAAAAATAAATGAAAATTTTAATTGACGAAACAGATTTTTTGATGAGTATATAAAAATTATTGTTAAATGTTTTGATTCAAAATCGGTTGAGTTTTAGATGGCTAAGATCAAGGCCCGAAATTTGAGGATTCGAAAATAACGTCTAAAATCCTCTAAGACCTCTAGAAACGCCAGAAAATGCAAAAACAAAAAATAAATGAAAAAATTTTAAATTGACGAAATCAAGATTATTTTGATGCAGAGTCGATATAAATGAAAATTATTGAATTAAATGGTATTCTGATTCAAAATCGGTTGAGTTTTGACAGAGATAGCTAAGATCAAGGCCCGAAATGTGAGGATTCGAAAATAACGTCTAAAATCGTCTAAGACCTCTAGAAACGCCAGAAAATGCAAAAACAAAAAATAAATGAAAAAATTTTAAATTGACGAAATCAAGATTATTTTGATGCAGAGTCGATATAAATGAAAATTATTGAATTAAATGGTATTCTGATTCAAAATCGGTTGAGTTTTGACAGAGATAGCTAAGATCAAGGCCTGAAATGTGAGGATTCGAAAATAACGTCTAAAATCCTCTAAGACCTCTAGAAACGCCAGAAAATGCAAAAACAAAAAATAAATGAAAAAATTTTAAATTGACGAAATCAAGATTATTTTGATGCAGAGTCGATATAAATGAAAATTATTGAATTAAATGGTATTCCGATTCAAAATCGGTTGAGTTTTGACAGAGATAGCTAAGATCAAGGCCCGAAATGTGAGGATTCGAAAATAACGTCTAAAATCGTCTAAGACCTCTAGAAACGCCAGAAAATGCAAAAACAAAAAATAAATGAAAAAATTTTAAATTGACGAAATCAAGATTATTTTGATGCAGAGTCGATATAAATGAAAATTATTGAATTAAATGGTATTCCGATTCAAAATCGGTTGAGTTTTGACAGAGATAGCTAAGATCAAGGCCCGAAATGTGAGGATTCGAAAATAACGTCTAAAATCCTCTAAGACCTCTAGAAACGCCAGAAAATGCAAAAACAAAAAATAAATGAAAAAATTTTAAATTGACGAAATCAAGATTATTTTGATGCAGAGTCGATATAAATGAAAATTATTGAAATAAACGGTATTCCGATTCAAAATCGGTTGAGTTTTGACAGAGATAGCCAAGATCAAGGCCCGAAATGTGAGGATTCGAAAATAACGTCTAAAATCCTCTAAGACCTCTAGAAACGCCAGAAAATGCAAAAACAAAAAATAAATGAAAAAATTTTAAATTGACGAAATCAAGATTATTTTGATGCAGAGTCGATATAAATGAAAATTATTGAATTAAATGGTATTCCGATTCAAAATCGGTTGAGTTTTGACAGAGATAGCTAAGATCAAGGCCCGAAATGTGAGGATTCGAAAATAACGTCTAAAATCCTCTAAGACCTCTAGAAACGCCAGAAAATGCAAAAACAAAAAATAAATGAAAAAATTTTAAATTGACAAAATCAAGATTATTTTGATGCAGAGTCGATATAAATGAAAATTATTGAATTAAATGGTATTCCGATTCAAAATCGGTTGAGTTTTGACAGAGATAGCTAAGATCAAGGCCCGAAATGTGAGGATTCGAAAATAACGTCTAAAATCCTCTAAGACCTCTAGAAACGCCAGAAAATGCAAAAACAAAAAATAAATGAAAAAATTTTAAATTGACGAAATCAAGATTATTTTGATGCAGAGTCGATATAAATGAAAATTATTGAATTAAATGGTATTCCGATTCAAAATCGGTTGAGTTTTGACAGAGATAGCTAAGATCAAGGCCCGAAATGTGAGGATTCGAAAATAACGTCTAAAATCGTCTAAGACCTCTAGAAACGCCAGAAAATGCAAAAACAAAAAATAAATGAAAAAAATTTAAATTGACGAAATCAAGATTATTTTGATGCAGAGTCGATATAAATGAAAATTATTGAATTAAATGGTATTCCGATTCAAAATCGGTTGAGTTTTGACAGAGATAGCTAAGATCAAGGCCCGAAATGTGAGGATTCGAAAATAACGTCTAAAATCGTCTAAGACCTCTAAAAACGCCAGAAAATGCAAAAACAAAAAATAAATGAAAAAATTTTAAATTGACGAAATCAAGATTATTTTGATGCAGAGTCGATATAAATGAAAATTATTGAATTAAATGGTATTCCGATTCAAAATCGGTTGAGTTTTGACAGAGATAGCTAAGATCAAGGCCCGAAATTTGAGGATTCGAAAATAACGTCTAAAATCCTCTAAGACCTCTAGAAACGCCAGAAAATGCAAAAACAAAAAATAAATGAAAAAATTTTAAATTGACGAAATCAAGATTATTTTGATGCAGAGTCGATATAAATGAAAATTATTGAATTAAATGGTATTCTGATTCAAAATCGGTTGAGTTTTGACAGAGATAGCTAAGATCAAGGCCCGAAATGTGAGGATTCGAAAATAACGTCTAAAATCGTCTAAGACCTCTAGAAACGCCAGAAAATGCAAAAACAAAAAATAAATGAAAAAAATTTTAAATTGACGAAATCAAGATTATTTTGATGCAGAGTCGATATAAATGAAAATTATTGAATTAAATGGTATTCCGATTCAAAATCGGTTGAGTTTTGACAGAGATAGCTAAGATCAAGGCCCGAAATGTGAGGATTCGAAAATAACGTCTAAAATCGTCTAAGACCTCTAGAAACGCCAGAAAATGCAAAAACAAAAAATAAATGAAAAAATTTTAAATTGACGAAATCAAGATTATTTTGATGCAGAGTCGATATAAATGAAAATTATTGAATTAAATGGTATTCCGATTCAAAATCGGTTGAGTTTTGACAGAGATAGCTAAGATCAAGGCCCGAAATGTGAGGATTCGAAAATAACGTCTAAAATCCTCTAAGACCTCTAGAAACGCCAGAAAATGCAAAAACAAAAAATAAATGAAAAAATTTTAAATTGACGAAATCAAGATTATTTTGATGCAGAGTCGATATAAATGAAAATTATTGAATTAAATGGTATTCCGATTCAAAATCGGTTGAGTTTTGACAGAGATAGCTAAGATCAAGGCCCGAAATGTGAGGATTCGAAAATAACGTCTAAAATCCTCTAAGACCTCTAGAAACGCCAGAAAATGCAAAAACAAAAAATAAATGAAAAAATTTTAAATTGACGAAATCAAGATTATTTTGATGCAGAGTCGATATAAATGAAAATTATTGAATTAAATGGTATTCCGATTCAAAATCGGTTGAGTTTTGACAGAGATAGCTAAGATCAAGGCCCGAAATGTGAGGATTCGAAAATAACGTCTAAAATCCTCTAAGACCTCTAGAAACGCCAGAAAATGCAAAAACAAAAAATAAATGAAAAAATTTTAAATTGACGAAATCAAGATTATTTTGATGCAGAGTCGATATAAATGAAAATTATTGAATTAAATGGTATTCCGATTCAAAATCGGTTGAGTTTTGACAGAGATAGCTAAGATCAAGGCCCGAAATGTGAGGATTCGAAAATAACGTCTAAAATCCTCTAAGACCTCTAGAAACGCCAGAAAATGCAAAAACAAAAAATAAATGAATAAATTTTAAATTGACGAAATCAAGATTATTTTGATGCAGAGTCGATATAAATGAAAATTATTGAATTAAATGGTATTCCGATTCAAAATCGGTTGAGTTTTGACAGAGATAGCTAAGATCAAGGCCCGAAATGTGAGGATTCGAAAATAACGTCTAAAATCCTCTAAGACCTCTAGAAACGCCAGAAAATGCAAAAACAAAAAATAAATGAAAAAAATTTAAATTGACGAAATCAAGATTATTTTGATGCAGAGTCGATATAAATGAAAATTATTGAATTAAATGGTATTCCGATTCAAAATCGGTTGAGTTTTGACAGAGATAGCTAAAATCAAGGCCCGAAATGTGAGGATTCGAAAATAACGTCTAAAATCGTCTAAGACCTCTAGAAACGCCAGAAAATGCAAAAACAAAAAATAAATGAAAAAATTTTAAATTGACGAAATCAAGATTATTTTGATGCAGAGTCGATATAAATGAAAATTATTGAATTAAATGGTATTCTGATTCAAAATCGGTTGAGTTTTGACAGAGATAGCTAAGATCAAGGCCCGAAATGTGAGGATTCGAAAATAACGTCTAAAATCCTCTAAGACCTCTAGAAACGCCAGAAAATGCAAAAACAAAAAATAAATGAAAAAATTTTAAATTGACGAAATCAAGATTATTTTGATGCAGAGTCGATATAAATGAAAATTATTGAATTAAATGGTATTCCGATTCAAAATCGGTTGAGTTTTGACAGAGATAGCTAAGATCAAGGCCCGAAATGTGAGGATTCGAAAATAACGTCTAAAATCGTCTAAGACCTCTAGAAACGCCAGAAAATGCAAAAACAAAAAATAAATGAAAAAAATTTAAATTGACGAAATCAAGATTATTTTGATGCAGAGTCGATATAAATGAAAATTATTGAATTAAATGGTATTCCGATTCAAAATCGGTTGAGTTTTGACAGAGATAGCTAAGATCAAGGCCCGAAATGTGAGGATTCGAAAATAACGTCTAAAATCGTCTAAGACCTCTAGAAACGCCAGAAAATGCAAAAACAAAAAATAAATGAAAAAATTTTAAATTGACGAAATCAAGATTATTTTGATGCAGAGTCGATATAAATGAAAATTATTGAATTAAATGGTATTCCGATTCAAAATCGGTTGAGTTTTGACAGAGATAGCTAAGATCAAGGCCCGAAATGTGAGGATTCGAAAATAACGTCTAAAATCCTCTAAGACCTCTAGAAACGCCAGAAAATGCAAAAACAAAAAATAAATGAAAAAATTTTAAATTGACGAAATCAAGATTATTTTGATGCAGAGTCGATATAAATGAAAATTATTGAATTAAATGGTATTCCGATTCAAAATCGGTTGAGTTTTGACAGAGATAGCTAAGATCAAGGCCCGAAATGTGAGGATTCGAAAATAACGTCTAAAATCCTCTAAGACCTCTAGAAACGCCAGAAAATGCAAAAACAAAAAATAAATGAAAAAATTTTAAATTGACGAAATCAAGATTTTTTTGATGCAGAGTCGATATAAATGAAAATTATTGAATTAAATGGTATTCCGATTCAAAATCGGTTGAGTTTTGACAGAGATAGCTAAGATCAAGGCCCGAAATGTGAGGATTCGAAAATAACGTCTAAAATCCTCTAAGACCTCTAGAAACGCCAGAAAATGCAAAAACAAAAAATAAATGAAAAAATTTTAAATTGACGAAATCAAGATTATTTTGATGCAGAGTCGATATAAATGAAAATTATTGAATTAAATGGTATTCCGATTCAAAATCGGTTGAGTTTTGACAGAGATAGCTAAGATCAAGGCCCGAAATGTGAGGATTCGAAAATAACGTCTAAAATCGTCTAAGACCTCTAGAAACGCCAGAAAATGCAAAAACAAAAAATAAATGAAAAAATTTTAAATTGACGAAATCAAGATTATTTTGATGCAGAGTCGATATAAATGAAAATTATTGAATTAAATGGTATTCCGATTCAAAATCGGTTGAGTTTTGACAGAGATAGCTAAGATCAAGGCCCGAAATGTGAGGATTCGAAAATAACGTCTAAAATCCTCTAAGACCTCTAGAAACGCCAGAAAATGCAAAAACAAAAAATAAATGAAAAAATTTTAAATTGACGAAATCAAGATTATTTTGATGCAGAGTCGATATAAATGAAAATTATTGAATTAAATGGTATTCCGATTCAAAATCGGTTGAGTTTTGACAGAGATAGCTAAGATCAAGGCCCGAAATGTGAGGATTCGAAAATAACGTCTAAAATCCTCTAAGACCTCTAGAAACGCCAAAAAATGCAAAAACAAAAAATAAATGAAAAAATTTTAAATTGACGAAATCAAGATTATTTTGATGCAGAGTCGATATAAATGAAAATTATTGAATTAAATGGTATTCCGATTCAAAATCGGTTGAGTTTTGACAGAGATAGCTAAGATCAAGGCCCGAAATGTGAGGATTCGAAAATAACGTCTAAAATCCTCTAAGACCTCTAGAAACGCCAGAAAATGCAAAAACAAAAAATAAATGAAAAAATTTTAAATTGACGAAATCAAGATTATTTTGATGCAGAGTCGATATAAATGAAAATTATTGAATTAAATGGTATTCCGATTCAAAATCGGTTGAGTTTTGACAGAGATAGCTAAGATCAAGGCCCGAAATGTGAGGATTCGAAAATAACGTCTAAAATCCTCTAAGACCTCTAGAAACGCCAAGAAAATGCAAAAACAAAAAATAAATGAAAAAATTTTAAATTGACGAAATCAAGATTATTTTGATGCAGAGTCGATATAAATGAAAATTATTGAATTAAATGGTATTCCGATTCAAAATCGGTTGAGTTTTGACAGAGATAGCTAAGATCAAGGCCCGAAATGTGAGGATTCGAAAATAACGTCTAAAATCCTCTAAGACCTCTAGAAACGCCAGAAAATGCAAAAACAAAAAATAAAATAAAAAAATTTTAAATTGACGAAATCAAGATTATTTTGATGCAGAGTCGATATAAATGAAAATTATTGAATTAAATGGTATTCCGATTCAAAATCGGTTGAGTTTTGACAGAGATAGCTAAGATCAAGGCCCGAAATGTGAGGATTCGAAAATAACGTCTAAAATCCTCTAAGACCTCTAGAAACGCCAGAAAATGCAAAAACAAAAAATAAATGAAAAAATTTTAAATTGACGAAATCAAGATTATTTTGATGCAGAGTCGATATAAATGAAAATTATTGAATTAAATGGTATTCCGATTCAAAATCGGTTGAGTTTTGACAGAGATAGCTAAGATCAAGGCCCGAAATGTGAGGATTCGAAAATAACGTCTAAAATCCTCTAAGACCTCTAGAAACGCCAGAAAATGCAAAAACAAAAAATTAAATAAAAAAATTTTAAATTGACGAAATCAAGATTATTTTGATGCAGAGTCGATATAAATGAAAATTATTGAATTAAATGGTATTCCGATTCAAAATCGGTTGAGTTTTGACAGAGATAGCTAAGATCAAGGCCTGAAATGTGAGGATTCGAAAATAACGTCTAAAATCGTCTAAGACCTCTAGAAACGCCAGAAAATGCAAAAACAAAAAATAAATGAAAAAATTTTAAATTGACGAAATCAAGATTATTTTGATGCAGAGTCGATATAAATGAAAATTATTGAATTAAACGGTATTCCGATTCAGAATCGGTTGAGTTTTGACAGAGATAGCTAAGATCAAGGCCCGAAATGTGAGGATTCGAAAATAACGTCTAAAATCCTCTAAGACCTCTAGAAACGCCAGAAAATGCAAAAACAAAAAATAAATGAAAAAATTTTAAATTGACGAAATCAAGATTATTTTGATGCAGAGTCGATATAAATGAAAATTATTGAATTAAATGGTATTCCGATTCAAAATTTGTTGAGTTTTGACAGAGATAGCTAAGATCAAGGCCCGAAATGTGAGGATTCGAAAATAAGGTCTAAAATCCTCTAAGACCTCTAGAAACGCCAGAAAATGCAAAAACAAAAAATAAATGAAAAAATTTTAAATTGACGAAATCAAGATTATTTTGATGCAGAGTCGATATAAATGAAAATTATTGAATTAAATGGTATTCCGATTCAAAATCGGTTGAGTTTTGACAGAGATAGCTAAGATCAAGGCCCGAAATGTGAGGATTCGAAAATAACGTCTAAAATCCTCTAAGACCTCTAGAAACGCCAGAAAATGCAAAACCAAAAAATAAATGAAAAAATTTTAAATTGACGAAATCAAGATTATTTTGATGCAGAGTCGATATAAATGAAAATTATTGAATTAAATGGTATTCCGATTCAAAATCGGTTGAGTTTTGACAGAGATAGCTAAGATCAAGGCCCGAAATGTGAGGATTCGAAAATAACGTCTAAAATCCTCTAAGACCTCTAGAAACGCCAGAAAATGCAAAAACAAAAAATAAATGAAAAAATTTTAAATTGACGAAATCAAGATTATTTTGATGCAGAGTCGATATAAATGAAAATTATTGAATTAAATGGTATTCCGATTCAAAATCGGTTGAGTTTTGACAGAGATAGCTAAGATCAAGGCCCGAAATGTGAGGATTCGAAAATAAGGTCTAAAATCCTCTAAGACCTCTAGAAACGCCAGAAAATGCAAAAACAAAAAATAAATGAAAAAATTTTAAATTGACGAAATCAAGATTATTTTGATGCAGAGTCGATATAAATGAAAATTATTGAATTAAATGGTATTCCGATTCAAAATCGGTTGAGTTTTGACAGAGATAGCTAAGATCAAGGCCCGAAATGTGAGGATTCGAAAATAACGTCTAAAATCCTCTAAGACCTCTAGAAACGCCAGAAAATGCAAAAACAAAAAATAAATGAAAAAATTTTAAATTGACGAAATCAAGATTATTTTGATGCAGAGTCGATATAAATGAAAATTATTGAATTAAATGGTATTCCGATTCAAAATCTGTTGAGTTTTGACAGAGATAGCTAAGATCAAGGCCCGAAATGTGAGGATTCGAAAATAACGTCTAAAATCCTCTAAGACCTCTAGAAACGCCAGAAAATGCAAAAACAAAAAATAAATGAAAAAATTTTAAATTGACGAAATCAAGATTATTTTGATGCAGAGTCGATATAAATGAAAATTATTGAATTAAATGGTATTCCGATTCAAAATCGGTTGAGTTTTGACAGGCCAAGATCAAGGCCCGAAATGTGATTAAAAAAAAAAAAAATTTTAAATTGACGAAATCAAGATTATTTTGATGCAGAGTCGATATAAATGAAAATTATTGAATTAAATGGTATTCCGATTCAAAATCGGTAGAGTTTTGACAGAGATAGCTAAGATCAAGGCCCGAAATGTGAGGATTCGAAAATAACGTCTAAAATCCTCTAAGACCTCTAGAAACGCCAGAAAATGCAAAAACAAAAAATAAATGAAAAAATTTTAAATTGACGAAATCAAGATTATTTTGATGCAGAGTCGATATAAATGAAAATTATTGAATTAAATGGTATTCCGATTCAAAATCGGTTGAGTTTTGACAGAGATAGCTAAGATCAAGGCCCGAAATGTGAGGATTCGAAAATAACGTCTAAAATCCTCTAAGACCTCTAGAAACGCCAGAAAATGCAAAAACAAAAAATAAATGAAAAAATTTTAAATTGACGAAATCAAGATTATTTTGATGCAGAGTCGATATAAATGAAAATTATTGAATTAAATGGTATTCCGATTCAAAATCGGTTGAGTTTTGACAGAGATAGCTAAGATCAAGGCCCGAAATGTGAGGATTCGAAAATAACGTCTAAAATCCTCTAAGACCTCTAGAAACGCCAGAAAATGCAAAAACAAAAAATAAATGAAAAAATTTTAAATTGACGAAATCAAGATTATTTTGATGCAGAGTCGATATAAATGAAAATTATTGAATTAAATGGTATTCCGATTCAAAATCGGTTGAGTTTTGACAGAGATAGCTAAGATCAAGGCCCGAAATGTGAGGATTCGAAAATAACGTCTAAAATCCTCTAAGACCTCTAGAAACGCCAGAAAATGCAAAAACAAAAAATAAATGAAAAAATTTTAAATTGACGAAATCAAGATTATTTTGATGCAGAGTCGATATAAATGAAAATTATTGAATTAAATGGTATTCCGATTCAAAATCGGTTGAGTTTTGACAGAGATAGCTAAGATCAAGGCCCGAAATGTGAGGATTCGAAAATAACGTCTAAAACCCTCTAAGACCTCTAGAAACGCCAGAAAATGCAAAAACAAAAAATAAATGAAAAAATTTTAAATTGACGAAATCAAGATTATTTTGATGCAGAGTCGATATAAATGAAAATTATTGAATTAAATGGTATTCCGATTCAAAATCGGTTGAGTTTTGACAGAGATAGCTAAGATCAAGGCCCGAAATGTGAGGATTCGAAAATAACGTCTAAAATCCTCTAAGACCTCTAGAAACGCCAGAAAATGCAAAAACAAAAAATAAATGAAAAAATTTTAAATTGACGAAATCAAGATTATTTTGATGCAGAGTCGATATAAATGAAAATTATTGAATTAAATGGTATTCCGATTCAAAATCGGTTGAGTTTTGACAGAGATAGCTAAGATCAAGGCCCGAAATGTGAGGATTCGAAAATAACGTCTAAAATCCTCTAAGACCTCTAGAAACGCCAGAAAATGCAAAAACAAAAAATAAATGAAAAAATTTTAAATTGACGAAATCAAGATTATTTTGATGCAGAGTCGATATAAATGAAAATTATTGAATTAAATGGTATTCCGATTCAAAATCGGTTGAGTTTTGACAGAGATAGCTAAGATCAAGGCCCGAAATGTGAGGATTCGAAAATAACGTCTAAAATCCTCTAAGACCTCTAGAAACGCCAGAAAATGCAAAAACAAAAAATTAAATGAAAAAATTTTAAATTGACGAAATCAAGATTATTTTGATGCAGAGTCGATATAAATGAAAATTATTGAATTAAATGGTATTCCGATTCAGAATCGGTTGAGTTTTGACAGAGATAGTTAAAATCAAGGCCCGAAATGTGAGGATTCGAAAATAACGTCTAAAATCCTCTAAGACCCCTAGAAACGCCAGAAAATGCAAAAACAAAAAATAAATGAAAAAATTTTAAATTGACGAAATCAAGATTATTTTGATGCAGAGTCGATATAAATGAAAATTATTGAATTAAATGGTATTCCGATTCAAAATCTGTAGAGTTTTGACAGAGATAGCTAAGATCAAGGCCCGAAATGTGAGGATTCGAAAATAACGTCTAAAATCCTCTAAGACCTCTAGAAACGCCAGAAAATGCAAAAACAAAAAATAAATGAAAAAATTTTAAATTGACGAAATCAAGATTATTTTGATGCAGAGTCGATATAAATGAAAATTATTGAATTAAATGGTATTCCGATTCAAAATCGGTTGAGTTTTGACAGAGATAGCTAAGATCAAGGCCCGAAATGTGAGGATTCGAAAATAACGTCTAAAATCCTCTAAGACCTCTAGAAACGCCAGAAAATGCAAAAACAAAAAATAAATGAAAAAATTTTAAATTGACGAAATCAAGATTATTTTGATGCAGAGTCGATATAAATGAAAATTATTGAATTAAATGGTATTCCGATTCAAAATCGGTTGAGTTTTGACAGAGATAGCTAAGATCAAGGCCCGAAATGTGAGGATTCGAAAATAACGTCTAAAATCCTCTAAGACCTCTAGAAACGCCAGAAAATGCAAAAACAAAAAATAAATGAAAAAATTTTAAATTGACGAAATCAAGATTATTTTGATGCAGAGTCGATATAAATGAAAATTATTGAATTAAATGGTATTCCGATTCAAAATCGGTTGAGTTTTGACAGAGATAGCTAAGATCAAGGCCCGAAATGTGAGGATTCGAAAATAACGTCTAAAATCCTCTAAGACCTCTAGAAACGCCAGAAAATGCAAAAACAAAAAATAAATGAAAAAATTTTAAATTGACGAAATCAAGATTATTTTGATGCAGAGTCGATATAAATGAAAATTATTGAATTAAATGGTATTCCGATTCAAAATCGGTTGAGTTTTGACAGAGATAGCTAAGATCAAGGCCCGAAATGTGAGGATTCGAAAATAACGTCTAAAATCCTCTAAGACCTCTAGAAACGCCAGAAAATGCAAAAACAAAAAATAAATGAAAAAATTTTAAATTGACGAAATCAAGATTATTTTGATGCAGAGTCGATATAAATGAAAATTATTGAATTAAATGGTATTCCGATTCAAAATCGGTTGAGTTTTGACAGAGATAGCTAAGATCAAGGCCCGAAATGTGAGGATTCGAAAATAACGTCTAAAACCCTCTAAGACCTCTAGAAACGCCAGAAAATGCAAAAACAAAAAATAAATGAAAAAATTTTAAATTGACGAAATCAAGATTATTTTGATGCAGAGTCGATATAAATGAAAATTATTGAATTAAATGGTATTCCGATTCAAAATCGGTTGAGTTTTGACAGAGATAGCTAAGATCAAGGCCCGAAATGTGAGGATTCGAAAATAACGTCTAAAATCCTCTAAGACCTCTAGAAACGCCAGAAAATGCAAAAACAAAAAATAAATGAAAAAATTTTAAATTGACGAAATCAAGATTATTTTGATGCAGAGTCGATATAAATGAAAATTATTGAATTAAATGGTATTCCGATTCAAAATCGGTTGAGTTTTGACAGAGATAGCTAAGATCAAGGCCCGAAATGTGAGGATTCGAAAATAACGTCTAAAATCCTCTAAGACCTCTAGAAACGCCAGAAAATGCAAAAACAAAAAATAAATGAAAAAATTTTAAATTGACGAAATCAAGATTATTTTGATGCAGAGTCGATATAAATGAAAATTATTGAATTAAATGGTATTCCGATTCAAAATCGGTTGAGTTTTGACAGAGATAGCTAAGATCAAGGCCCGAAATGTGAGGATTCGAAAATAACGTCTAAAATCCTCTAAGACCTCTAGAAACGCCAGAAAATGCAAAAACAAAAAATAAATGAAAAAATTTTAAATTGACGAAATCAAGATTATTTTGATGCAGAGTCGATATAAATGAAAATTATTGAATTAAATGGTATTCCGATTCAAAATCGGTTGAGTTTTGACAGAGATAGCTAAGATCAAGGCCCGAAATGTGAGGATTCGAAAATAACGTCTAAAATCCTCTAAGACCTCTAGAAACGCCAGAAAATGCAAAAACAAAAAATAAATGAAAAAATTTTAAATTGACGAAATCAAGATTATTTTGATGCAGAGTCGATATAAATGAAAATTATTGAATTAAATGGTATTCCGATTCAAAATCGGTTGAGTTTTGACAGAGATAGCTAAGATCAAGGCCCGAAATGTGAGGATTCGAAAATAACGTCTAAAATCCTCTAAGACCTCTAGAAACGCCAGAAAATGCAAAAACAAAAAATAAATGAAAAAATTTTAAATTGACGAAATCAAGATTATTTTGATGCAGAGTCGATATAAATGAAAATTATTGAATTAAATGGTATTCCGATTCAAAATCGGTTGAGTTTTGACAGAGATAGCTAAGATCAAGGCCCGAAATGTGAGGATTCGAAAATAAGGTCTAAAATCCTCTAAGACCTCTAGAAACGCCAGAAAATGCAAAAACAAAAAATAAATGAAAAAATTTTAAATTGACGAAATCAAGATTATTTTGATGCAGAGTCGATATAAATGAAAATTATTGAATTAAATGGTATTCCGATTCAAAATCGGTTGAGTTTTGACAGAGATAGCTAAGATCAAGGCCCGAAATGTGAGGATTCGAAAATAACGTCTAAAATCCTCTAAGACCTCTAGAAACGCCAGAAAATGCAAAAACAAAAAATTAAATGAAAAAATTGTAAATTGACAAAATCAAGATTATTTTGATGCAGAGTCGATATAAATGAAAATTATTGAATTAAATGGTATTCCGATTCAGAATCGGTTGAGTTTTGACAGAGATAGTTAAAATCAAGGCCCGAAATGTGAGGATTCGAAAATAACGTCTAAAATCCTCTAAGACCCCTAGAAACGCCAGAAAATGCAAAAACAAAAAATAAATGAAAAAATTTTAAATTGACGAAATCAAGATTATTTTGATGCAGAGTCGATATAAATGAAAATTATTGAATTAAATGGTATTCTGATTCAAAATCGAATGAGTTTTGACAGAGATAGCTAAGATCAAGGCCTGAAATGTGAGGGTTCGAAAATAACGTCTAAAATCGTCTAAGACCTCTAGAAACGCCAGAAAATGCAAAAACAAAAAATTAATGAAAAAATTTTAAGTTGACGAAATCAAGATTATTTTGATGCAGAGTCGATATTAATGAAAATTATTGAATTAAACGGTATTCCGATTCAGAATCGGTTGAGTTTTGACAGAGATAGCTAAGATCAAGGCCCGAAATGTGAGGATTCGAAAATAACGTCTAAAATCCTCTAAGACCTCTAGAAACGCCAGAAAATGCAAAAACAAAAAATAAATGAAAAAATTTTAAATTGACGAAATCAAGATTATTTTGATGCAGAGTCGATATAAATGAAAATTATTGAATTAAATGGTATTCCGATTCAAAATTTGTAGAGTTTTGACAGAGATAGCTAAGATCAAGGCCCGAAATGTGAGGATTCGAAAATAACGTCTAAAATCCTCTAAGACCTCTAGAAACGCCAGAAAATGCAAAAACAAAAAATAAATGAAAAAATTTTAAATTGACGAAATCAAGATTATTTTGATGCAGAGTCGATATAAATGAAAATTATTGAATTAAATGGTATTCCGATTCAAAATCGGTTGAGTTTTGACAGAGATAGCCAAGATCAAGGCCCGAAATGTGAGGATTCGAAAATAACGTCTAAAATCCTCTAAGACCTCTAGAAACGCCAGAAAATGCAAAAACAAAAAATAAATGAAAAAATTTTAAATTGACGAAATCAAGATTATTTTGATGCAGAGTCGATATAAATGAAAATTATTGAATTAAATGGTATTCCGATTCAAAATCGGTTGAGTTTTGACAGAGATAGCTAAGATCAAGGCCCGAAATGTGAGGATTCGAAAATAACGTCTAAAACCCTCTAAGACCTCTAGAAACGCCAGAAAATGCAAAAACAAAAAATAAATGAAAAAATTTTAAATTGACGAAATCCAGATTATTTTGATGCAGAGTCGATATAAATGAAAATTATTGAATTAAATGGTATTCCGATTCAAAATCGGTTGAGTTTTGACAGAGATAGCTAAGATCAAGGCCCGAAATGTGAGGATTCGAAAATAACGTCTTAAATCCTCTAAGACCTCTAGAAACGCCAGAAAATGCAAAAACAAAAAATAAATGAAAAAATTTTAAATTGACGAAATCAAGATTATTTTGATGCAGAGTCGATATAAATGAAAATTATTGAATTAAATGGTATTCCGATTCAAAATCGGTTGAGTTTTGACAGAGATAGCTAAGATCAAGGCCCGAAATGTGAGGATTCGAAAATAAGGTCTAAAATCCTCTAAGACCTCTAGAAACGCCAGAAAATGCAAAAACAAAAAATAAATGAAAAAATTTTAAATTGACGAAATCAAGATTATTTTGATGCAGAGTCGATATAAATGAAAATTATTGAATTAAATGGTATTCCGATTCAAAATCGGTTGAGTTTTGACAGAGATAGCTAAGATCAAGGCCCGAAATGTGAGGATTCGAAAATAACGTCTAAAATCCTCTAAGACCTCTAGAAACGCCAGAAAATGCAAAAACAAAAAATAAATGAAAAAATTTTAAATTGACGAAATCAAGATTATTTTGATGCAGAGTCGATATAAATGAAAATTATTGAATTAAATGGTATTCCGATTCAAAATCGGTTGAGTTTTGACAGAGATAGCTAAGATCAAGGCCCGAAATGTGAGGATTCGAAAATAACGTCTAAAATCCTCTAAGACCTCTAGAAACGCCAGAAAATGCAAAAACAAAAAATAAATGAAAAAACTTTAAATTGACGAAATCAAGATTATTTTGATGTAGAGTCGATATAAATGAAAATTATTGAATTAAATGGTATTCCGATTCAAAATCGGTTGAGTTTTGACAGAGATAGCTAAGATCAAGGCCCGAAATGTGAGGATTCGAAAATAAGGTCTAAAATCCTCTAAGACCTCTAGAAACGCCAGAAAATGCAAAAACAAAAAATAAATGAAAAAATTTTAAATTGACGAAATCCAGATTATTTTGATGCAGAGTCGATATAAATGAAAATTATTGAATTAAATGGTATTCCGATTCAAAATCGGTTGAGTTTTGACAGAGATAGCTAAGATCAAGGCCCGAAATGTGAGGATTCGAAAATAACGTCTTAAATCCTCTAAGACCTCTAGAAACGCCAGAAAATGCAAAAACAAAAAATAAATGAAAAAATTTTAAATTGACGAAATCAAGATTATTTTGATGCAGAGTCGATATAAATGAAAATTATTGAATTAAATGGTATTCCGATTCAAAATCGGTTGAGTTTTGACAGAGATAGCTAAGATCAAGGCCCGAAATGTGAGGATTCGAAAATAAGGTCTAAAATCCTCTAAGACCTCTAGAAACGCCAGAAAATGCAAAAAAAAAAAAATAAATGAAAAAAATTTTAAATTGACGAAATCAAGATTATTTTGATGCAGAGTCGATATAAATGAAAATTATTGAATTAAATGGTATTCCGATTCAAAATCGGTTGAGTTTTGACAGAGATAGCTAAGATCAAGGCCCGAAATGTGAGGATTCGAAAATAACGTCTAAAATCCTCTAAGACCTCTAGAAACGCCAGAAAATGCAAAAACAAAAAATAAATGAAAAAATTTTAAATTGACGAAATCAAGATTATTTTGATGCAGAGTCGATATAAATGAAAATTATTGAATTAAATGGTATTCCGATTCAAAATCGGTTGAGTTTTGACAGAGATAGCTAAGATCAAGGCCCGAAATGTGAGGATTCGAAAATAACGTCTAAAATCCTCTAAGACCTCTAGAAACGCCAGAAAATGCAAAAAACAAAAAATAAATGAAAAAATTTTAAATTGACGAAATCAAGATTATTTTGATGTAGAGTCGATATAAATGAAAATTATTGAATTAAATGGTATTCCGATTCAAAATCGGTTGAGTTTTGACAGAGATAGCTAAGATCAAGGCCCGAAATGTGAGGATTCGAAAATAACGTCTAAAATCCTCTAAGACCTCTAGAAACGCCAGAAAATGCAAAAACAAAAAATAAATGAAAAAATTTTTAATTGACGAAATCAAGATTATTTTGATGCAGAGTCGATATAAATGAAAATTATTGAATTAAATGGTATTCCGATTCAAAATCGGTTGAGTTTTGACAGAGATAGCTAAGATCAAGGCCCGAAATGTGAGGATTCGAAAATAACGTCTAAAATCCTCTAAGACCTCTAGAAACGCCAGAAAATGCAAAAACAAAAAATAAATGAAAAAATTTTAAATTGACGAAATCAAGATTATTTTGATGCAGAGTCGATATAAATGAAAATTATTGAATTAAATGGTATTCCGATTCAAAATCGGTTGAGTTTTGACAGAGATAGCTAAGATCAAGGCCCGAAATGTGAGGATTCGAAAATAACGTCTAAAATCCTCTAAGACCTCTAGAAACGCCAGAAAATGCAAAAACAAAAAATAAATGAAAAAATTTTAAATTGACGAAATCAAGATTATTTTGATGCAGAGTCGATATAAATGAAAATTATTGAATTAAATGGTATTCCGATTCAAAATCGGTTGAGTTTTGACAGAGATAGCTAAGATCAAGGCCCGAAATGTGAGGATTCGAAAATAACGTCTAAAATCGTCTAAGGCCTCTAGAAACGCCAGAAAATGCAAAAACAAAAAATAAATGAAAAAATTTTAAATTGACGAAATCAAGATTATTTTGATGCAGAGTCGATATTAATGAAAATTATTGAATTAAATGGTATTCCGATTCAAAATCGGTTGAGTTTTGACAGAGATAGCTAAGATCAAGGCCCGAAATGTGAGGATTCGAAAATAACGTCTAAAATCCTCTAAGACCTCTAGAAACGCCAGAAAATGCAAAAACAAAAAATAAATGAAAAAATTTTAAATTGACGAAATCAAGATTATTTTGATGCAGAGTCGATATAAATGAAAATTATTGAATTAAATGGTATTCCGATTCAAAATCGGTTGAGTTTTGACAGAGATAGCTAAGATCAAGGCCCGAAATGTGAGGATTCGAAAATAACGTCTAAAATCCTCTAAGACCTCTAGAAACGCCAGAAAATGCAAAAACAAAAAATAAATGAAAAAATTTTAAATTGACGAAATCAAGATTATTTTGATGCAGAGTCGATATAAATGAAAATTATTGAATTAAATGGTATTCCGATTCAAAATCGGTTGAGTTTTGACAGAGATAGCTAAGATCAAGGCCCGAAATGTGAGGATTCGAAAATAACGTCTAAAATCGTCTAAGGCCTCTAGAAACGCCAGAAAATGCAAAAACAAAAAATAAATGAAAAAATTTTAAATTGACGAAATCAAGATTATTTTGATGCAGAGTCGATATAAATGAAAATTATTGAATTAAATGGTATTCCGATTCAGAATCGGTTGAGTTTTGACAGAGATAGCTAAGATCAAGGCCCGAAATGTGAGGATTCGAAAATAACGTCTAAAATCGTCTAAGACCTCTAGAAACGCCAGAAAATGCAAAAACAAAAAATAAATGAAAAAATTTTAAATTGACGAAATCAAGATTATTTTGATGCAGAGTCGATATTAATGAAAATTATTGAATTAAATGGTATTCCGATTCAGAATCGGTTGAGTTTTGACAGAGATAGCTAAGATCAAGGCCCGAAATGTGAGGATTCGAAAATAACGTCTAAAATCCTCTAAGACCTCTAGAAACGCCAGAAAATGCAAAAACAAAAAATAAATGAAAAAAATTTTAAATTGACGAAATCAAGATTATTTTGATGCAGAGTCGATATAAATGAAAATTATTGAATTAAATGGTATTCCGATTCAAAATCGGTTGAGTTTTGACAGAGATAGCTAAGATCAAGGCCCGAAATGTGAGGATTCGAAAATAACGTCTAAAATCCTCTAAGACCTCTAGAAACGCCAAAAAATGCAAAAACAAAAAATAAATGAAAAAATTTTAAATTGACGAAATCAAGATTATTTTGATGCAGAGTCGATATAAATGAAAATTATTGAATTAAATGGTATTCCGATTCAAAATCGGTTGAGTTTTGACAGAGATAGCTAAGATCAAGGCCCGAAATGTGAGGATTCGAAAATAACGTCTAAAATCCTCTAAGACCTCTAGAAACGCCAGAAAATGCAAAACCAAAAAATAAATGAAAAAATTTTAAATTGACGAAATCAAGATTATTTTGATGCAGAGTCGATATAAATGAAAATTATTGAATTAAATGGTATTCCGATTCAAAATCGGTTGAGTTTTGACAGAGATAGCTAAGATCAAGGCCCGAAATGTGAGGATTCGAAAATAAGGTCTAAAATCCTCTAAGACCTCTAGAAACGCCAGAAAATGCAAAAACAAAAAATAAATGAAAAAATTTTAAATTGACGAAATCAAGATTATTTTGATGCAGAGTCGATATAAATGAAAATTATTGAATTAAATGGTATTCCGATTCAAAATCGGTTGAGTTTTGACAGAGATAGCTAAGATCAAGGCCCGAAATGTGAGGATTCGAAAATAACGTCTAAAATCCTCTAAGACCTCTAGAAACGCCAGAAAATGCAAAAACAAAAAATAAATGAAAAAATTTTAAATTGACGAAATCAAGATTATTTTGATGCAGAGTCGATATAAATGAAAATTATTGAATTAAATGGTATTCCGATTCAAAATCGGTTGAGTTTTGACAGAGATAGCTAAGATCAAGGCCCGAAATGTGAGGATTCGAAAATAACGTCTAAAATCCTCTAAGACCTCTAGAAACGCCAGAAAATGCAAAAACAAAAAAATAAATGAAAAAATTTTAAATTGACGAAATCAAGATTATTTTGATGCAGAGTCGATATAAATGAAAATTATTGAATTAAATGGTATTCCGATTCAAAATCGGTTGAGTTTTGACAGAGATAGCTAAGATCAAGGCCCGAAATGTGAGGATTCGAAAATAACGTCTAAAATCCTCTAAGACCTCTAGAAACGCCAGAAAATGCAAAAACAAAAAATAAATGAAAAAATTTTAAATTGACGAAATCAAGATTATTTTGATGCAGAGTCGATATAAATGAAAATTATTGAATTAAATGGTATTCCGATTCAAAATCGGTTGAGTTTTGACAGAGATAGCTAAGATCAAGGCCCGAAATGTGAGGATTCGAAAATAACGTCTAAAATCCTCTAAGACCTCTAGAAACGCCAGAAAATGCAAAAACAAAAAATAAATGAAAAAATTTTAAATTGACGAAATCAAGATTATTTTGATGCAGAGTCGATATAAATGAAAATTATTGAATTAAATGGTATTCCGATTCAAAATCGGTTGAGTTTTGACAGAGATAGCTAAGATCAAGGCCCGAAATGTGAGGATTCGAAAATAACGTCTAAAATCGTCTAAGACCTCTAGAAACGCCAGAAAATGCAAAAACAAAAAATAAATGAAAAAATTTTAAATTGACGAAATCAAGATTATTTTGATGCAGAGTCGATATTAATGAAAATTATTGAATTAAACGGTATTCCGATTCAGAATCGGTTGAGTTTTGACAGAGATAGTTAAAATCAAGGCCCGAAATGTGAGGATTCGAAAATAACGTCTAAAATCGTCTAAGACCTCTAGAAACGCCAGAAAATGCAAAAACAAAAAATAAATGAAAAAATTTTAAATTGACGAAATCAAGATTATTTTGATGCAGAGTCGATATTAATGAAAATTATTGAATTAAACGGTATTCCGATTCAGAATCGGTTGAGTTTTGACAGAGATAGTTAAAATCAAGGCCCGAAATGTGAGGATTCGAAAATAACGTCTAAAATCCTCTAAGACCTCTAGAAACGCCAGAAAATGCAAAAACAAAAAATAAATGAAAAAATTTTAAATTGACGAAATCAAGATTATTTTGATGCAGAGTCGATATAAATGAAAATTATTGAATTAAATGGTATTCCGATTCAAAATCGGTTGAGTTTTGACAGAGATAGCTAAGATCAAGGCCCGAAATGTGAGGATTCGAAAATAACGTCTAAAACCCTCTAAGACCTCTAGAAACGCCAAAAAATGCAAAAACAAAAAATAAATGAAAAAATTTTAAATTGACGAAATCAAGATTATTTTGATGCAGAGTCGATATAAATGAAAATTATTGAATTAAATGGTATTCCGATTCAAAATCGGTTGAGTTTTGACAGAGATAGCTAAGATCAAGGCCCGAAATGTGAGGATTCGAAAATAACGTCTAAAATCCTCTAAGACCTCTAGAAACGCCAGAAAATGCAAAAACAAAAAATAAATGAAAAAATTTTAAATTGACGAAATCAAGATTATTTTGATGCAGAGTCGATATAAATGAAAATTATTGAATTAAATGGTATTCCGATTCAAAATCGGTTGAGTTTTGACAGAGATAGCTAAGATCAAGGCCCGAAATGTGAGGATTCGAAAATAAGGTCTAAAATCCTCTAAGACCTCTAGAAACGCCAGAAAATGCAAAAACAAAAAATAAATGAAAAAATTTTAAATTGACGAAATCAAGATTATTTTTATGCAGAGTCGATATAAATGAAAATTATTGAATTAAATGGTATTCCGATTCAAAATCGGTTGAGTTTTGACAGAGATAGCTAAGATCAAGGCCCGAAATGTGAGGATTCGAAAATAACGTCTAAAATCCTCTAAGACCTCTAGAAACGCCAGAAAATGCAAAAACAAAAAATAAATGAAAAAATTTTAAATTGACGAAATCAAGATTATTTTGATGCAGAGTCGATATAAATGAAAATTATTGAATTAAATGGTATTCCGATTCAAAATCGGTTGAGTTTTGACAGAGATAGCTAAGATCAAGGCCCGAAATGTGAGGATTCGAAAATAATGTCTAAAATCCTCTAAGACCTCTAGAAACGCCAGAAAATGCAAAAACAAAAAATTAAATGAAAAAATTGTAAATTGACGAAATCAAGATTATTTTGATGCAGAGTCGATATAAATGAAAATTATTGAATTAAATGGTATTCCGATTCAAAATCGGTTGAGTTTTGACAGAGATAGCTAAGATCAAGGCCCGAAATGTGAGGATTCGAAAATAACGTCTAAAATCCTCTAAGACCTCTAGAAACGCCAGAAAATGCAAAAACAAAAAATAAATGAAAAAATTTTAAATTGACGAAATCAAGATTATTTTGATGCAGAGTCGATATAAATGAAAATTATTGAATTAAATGGTATTCCGATTCAAAATCGGTTGAGTTTTGACAGAGATAGCTAAGATCAAGGCCCGAAATGTGAGGATTCGAAAATAAGGTCTAAAATCCTCTAAGACCTCTAGAAACGCCAGAAAATGCAAAAACAAAAAATAAATGAACAAATTTTAAATTGACGAAATCAAGATTATTTTGATGCAGAGTCGATATAAATGAAAATTATTGAATTAAATGGTATTCCGATTCAAAATCGGTTGAGTTTTGACAGAGATAGCTAAGATCAAGGCCCGAAATGTGAGGATTCGAAAATAAGGTCTAAAATCCTCTAAGACCTCTAGAAACGCCAGAAAATGCAAAAACAAAAAATAAATGAAAAAATTTTAAATTGACGAAATCAAGATTATTTTGATGCAGAGTCGATATAAATGAAAATTATTGAATTAAATGGTATTCCGATTCAAAATCGGTTGAGTTTTGACAAAGATAGCTAAGATCAAGGCCCGAAATGTGAGGATTCGAAAATAACGTCTAAAATCCTCTAAGACCTCTAGAAACGCCAGAAAATGCAAAAACAAAAAATAAATGAAAAAATTTTAAATTGACGAAATCAAGATTATTTTGATGCAGAGTCGATATAAATGAAAAAATTTTAAATTGACGAAATCAAGATTATTTTGATGCAGAGTCGATATAAATGAAAATTATTGAATTAAATGGTATTCCGATTCAAAATCGGTTGAGTTTTGACAGAGATAGCTAAGATCAAGGCCCGAAATGTGAGGATTCGAAAATAACGTCTAAAATCGCCTAAGACCTCTAGAAACGCCAGAAAATGCAAAAACAAAAAATAAATGAAAAAATTTTAAATTGACGAAATCAAGATTATTTTGATGCAGAGTCGATATAAATGAAAATTATTGAATTAAATGGTATTCCGATTCAAAATCGGTTGAGTTTTGACAGAGATAGCTAAGATCAAGGCCCGAAATGTGAGGATTCGAAAATAACGTCTAAAATCCTCTAAGACCTCTAGAAACGCCAGAAAATGCAAAACCAAAAAATAAATGAAAAAATTTTAAATTGACGAAATCAAGATTATTTTGATGCAGAGTCGATATAAATGAAAATTATTGAATTAAATGGTATTCCGATTCAAAATCGGTTGAGTTTTGACAGAGATAGCTAAGATCAAGGCCCGAAATGTGAGGATTCGAAAATAACGTCTAAAATCCTCTAAGACCTCTAGAAACGCCAGAAAATGCAAAAACAAAAAATAAATGAAAAAATTTTAAATTGACGAAATCAAGATTATTTTAATGCAGAGTCGATATAAATGAAAATTATTGAATTAAATGGTATTCCGATTCAAAATCGGTTGAGTTTTGACAGAGATAGCTAAGATCAAGGCCCGAAATGTGAGGGTTCGAAAATAACGTCTAAAATCGTCTAAGACCTCTAGAAACGCCAGAAAATGCAAAAACAAAAAATAAATGAAAAAATTTTAAATTGACGAAATCAAGATTATTTTGATGCAGAGTCGATATAAATGAAAATTATTGAATTAAACGGTATTCCGATTCAGAATCGGTTGAGTTTTGACAGAGATAGCTAAGATCAAGGCCCGAAATGTGAGGATTCGAAAATAACGTCTAAAATCCTCTAAGACCTCTAGAAACGCCAGAAAATGCAAAAACAAAAAATAAATGAAAAAATTTTAAATTGACGAAATCAAGATTATTTTGATGCAGAGTCGATATAAATAAAAATTATTGAATTAAATGGTATTCCGATTCAAAATCGGTTGAGTTTTGACAGAGATAGCTAAGATCAAGGCCCGAAATGTGAGGATTCGAAAATAACGTCTAAAATCCTCTAAGACCTCTAGAAACGCCAGAAAATGCAAAAACAAAAAATAAATGAAAAAATTTTAAATTGACGAAATCAAGATTATTTTGATGCAGAGTCGATATAAATGAAAATTATTGAATTAAATGGTATTCCGATTCAAAATCGGTTGAGTTTTGACAGAGATAGCTAAGATCAAGGCCCGAAATGTGAGGATTCGAAAATAACGTCTAAAATCCTCTAAGACCTCTAGAAACGCCAGAAAATGCAAAAACAAAAAATAAATGAAAAAATTTTAAATTGACGAAATCAAGATTATTTTGATGCAGAGTCGATATAAATGAAAATTATTGAATTAAATGGTATTCCGATTCAAAATCGGTTGAGTTTTGACAGAGATAGCTAAGATCAAGGCCCGAAATGTGAGGATTCGAAAATAACGTCTAAAATCCTCTAAGACCTCTAGAAACGCCAGAAAATGCAAAAACAAAAAATAAATGAAAAAATTTTAAATTGACGAAATCAAGATTATTTTGATGCAGAGTCGATATAAATGAAAATTATTGAATTAAATGGTATTCCGATTCAAAATCGGTTGAGTTTTGACAGAGATAGCTAAGATCAAGGCCCGAAATGTGAGGATTCGAAAATAACGTCTAAAATCCTCTAAGACCTCTAGAAACGCCAGAAAATGCAAAAACAAAAAATAAATGAAAAAATTTTAAATTGACGAAATCAAGATTATTTTGATGCAGAGTCGATATAAATGAAAATTATTGAATTAAATGGTATTCCGATTCAAAATCGGTTGAGTTTTGACAGAGATAGCTAAGATCAAGGCCCGAAATGTGAGGATTCGAAAATAACGTCTAAAATCCTCTAAGACCTCTAGAAACGCCAGAAAATGCAAAAACAAAAAATAAATGAAAAAATTTTAAATTGACGAAATCAAGATTATTTTGATGCAGAGTCGATATAAATGAAAATTATTGAATTAAATGGTATTCCGATTCAAAATCGGTTGAGTTTTGACAGAGATAGCTAAGATCAAGGCCCGAAATGTGAGGATTCGAAAATAACGTCTAAAATCCTCTAAGACCTCTAGAAACGCCAGAAAATGCAAAAACAAAAAATAAATGAAAAAATTTTAAATTGACGAAATCAAGATTATTTTGATGCAGAGTCGATATAAATGAAAATTATTGAATTAAATGGTATTCCGATTCAAAATCGGTTGAGTTTTGACAGAGATAGCTAAGATCAAGGCCCGAAATGTGAGGATTCGAAAATAACGTCTAAAATCCTCTAAGACCTCTAGAAACGCCAGAAAATGCAAAAACAAAAAATAAATGAAAAAATTTTAAATTGACGAAATCAAGATTATTTTGATGCAGAGTCGATATAAATGAAAATTATTGAATTAAATGGTATTCCGATTCAAAATCGGTTGAGTTTTGACAGAGATAGCTAAGATCAAGGCCCGAAATGTGAGGATTCGAAAATAACGTCTAAAATCCTCTAAGACCTCTAGAAACGCCAGAAAATGCAAAAACAAAAAATAAATGAAAAAAATTTTAAATTGACGAAATCAAGATTATTTTGATGCAGAGTCGATATAAATGAAAATTATTGAATTAAATGGTATTCCGATTCAAAATCGGTTGAGTTTTGACAGAGATAGCTAAGATCAAGGCCCGAAATGTGAGGATTCGAAAATAACGTCTAAAATCCTCTAAGACCTCTAGAAACGCCAGAAAATGCAAAAACAAAAAATAAATGAAAAAATTTTAAATTGACGAAATCAAGATTATTTTGATGCAGAGTCGATATAAATGAAAATTATTGAATTAAATGGTATTCCGATTCAAAATCGGTTGAGTTTTGACAGAGATAGCTAAGATCAAGGCCCGAAATGTGAGGATTCGAAAATAACGTCTAAAATCCTCTAAGACCTCTAGAAACGCCAGAAAATGCAAAAACAAAAAATAAATGAAAAAATTTTAAATTGACGAAATCAAGATTATTTTGATGCAGAGTCGATATAAATGAAAATTATTGAATTAAATGGTATTCCGATTCAAAATCGGTTGAGTTTTGACAGAGATAGCTAAGATCAAGGCCCGAAATGTGAGGATTCGAAAATAACGTCTAAAATCCTCTAAGACCTCTAGAAACGCCAGAAAATGCAAAAACAAAAAATAAATGAAAAAATTTTAAATTGACGAAATCAAGATTATTTTGATGCAGAGTCGATATAAATGAAAATTATTGAATTAAATGGTATTCCGATTCAAAATCGGTTGAGTTTTGACAGAGATAGCTAAGATCAAGGCCCGAAATGTGAGGATTCGAAAATAACGTCTAAAATCCTCTAAGACCTCTAGAAACGCCAGAAAATGCAAAAACAAAAATTAAATGAAAAAATTTTAAATTGACGAAATCAAGATTATTTTGATGCAGAGTCGATATAAATGAAAATTATTGAATTAAATGGTATTCCGATTCAAAATCGGTTGAGTTTTGACAGAGATAGCTAAGATCAAGGCCCGAAATGTGAGGATTCGAAAATAACGTCTAAAATCCTCTAAGACCTCTAGAAACGCCAGAAAATGCAAAAACAAAAAATAAATGAAAAAATTTTAAATTGACGAAATCAAGATTATTTTGATGCAGAGTCGATATAAATGAAAATTATTGAATTAAATGGTATTCCGATTCAAAATCGGTTGAGTTTTGACAGAGATAGCTAAGATCAAGGCCCGAAATGTGAGGATTCGAAAATAACGTCTAAAATCGTCTAAGACCTCTAGAAACGCCAGAAAATGCAAAAACAAAAAATAAATGAAAAAATTTTAAATTGACGAAATCAAGATTATTTTGATGCAGAGTCGATATAAATGAAAATTATTGAATTAAATGGTATTCCGATTCAAAATCGGTTGAGTTTTGACAGAGATAGCTAAGATCAAGGCCCGAAATGTGAGGATTCGAAAATAACGTCTAAAATCCTCTAAGACCTCTAGAAACGCCAGAAAATGCAAAAACAAAAAATAAATGAAAAAATTTTAAATTGACGAAATCAAGATTATTTTGATGCAGAGTCGATATAAATGAAAATTATTGAATTAAATGGTATTCCGATTCAAAATCGGTTGAGTTTTGACAGAGATAGCTAAGATCAAGGCCCGAAATGTGAGGATTCGAAAATAACGTCTAAAATCCTCTAAGACCTCTAGAAACGCCAGAAAATGCAAAAACAAAAAATAAATGAAAAAATTTTAAATTGACGAAATCAAGATTATTTTGATGCAGAGTCGATATAAATGAAAATTATTGAATTAAATGGTATTCCGATTCAAAATCGGTTGAGTTTTGACAGAGATAGCTAAGATCAAGGCCCGAAATGTGAGGATTCGAAAATAACGTCTAAAACCCTCTAAGACCTCTAGAAACGCCAGAAAATGCAAAAACAAAAAATAAATGAAAAAAATTTTAAATTGACGAAATCAAGATTATTTTGATGCAGAGTCGATATAAATGAAAATTATTGAATTAAATGGTATTCCGATTCAAAATCGGTTGAGTTTTGACAGAGATAGCTAAGATCAAGGCCCGAAATGTGAGGATTCGAAAATAACGTCTAAAATCCTCTAAGACCTCTAGAAACGCCAGAAAATGCAAAAACAAAAAATAAATGAAAAAATTTTAAATTGACGAAATCAAGATTATTTTGATGCAGAGTCGATATAAATGAAAATTATTGAATTAAATGGTATTCCGATTCAAAATCGGTTGAGTTTTGACAGAGATAGCTAAGATCAAGGCCCGAAATGTGAGGATTCGAAAATAACGTCTAAAATCCTCTAAGACCTCTAGAAACGCCAGAAAATGCAAAAACAAAAAATAAATGAAAAAATTTTAAATTGACGAAATCAAGATTATTTTGATGCAGAGTCGATATAAATGAAAATTATTGAATTAAATGGTATTCCGATTCAAAATCGGTTGAGTTTTGACAGAGATAGCTAAGATCAAGGCCCGAAATGTGAGGATTCGAAAATAACGTCTAAAATCCTCTAAGACCTCTAGAAACGCCAGAAAATGCAAAAACAAAAAATAAATGAAAAAATTTTAAATTGACGAAATCAAGATTATTTTGATGCAGAGTCGATATAAATGAAAATTATTGAATTAAATGGTATTCCGATTCAAAATCGGTTGAGTTTTGACAGAGATAGCTAAGATCAAGGCCCGAAATGTGAGGATTCGAAAATAACGTCTAAAATCCTCTAAGACCTCTAGAAACGCCAGAAAATGCAAAAACAAAAAATAAATGAAAAAATTTTAAATTGACGAAATCAAGATTATTTTGATGCAGAGTCGATATAAATGAAAATTATTGAATTAAATGGTATTCCGATTCAAAATCGGTTGAGTTTTGACAGAGATAGCTAAGATCAAGGCCCGAAATGTGAGGATTCGAAAATAACGTCTAAAATCCTCTAAGACCTCTAGAAACGCCAGAAAATGCAAAAACAAAAAATAAATGAAAAAATTTTAAATTGACGAAATCAAGATTATTTTGATGCAGAGTCGATATAAATGAAAATTATTGAATTAAATGGTATTCCGATTCAAAATCGGTTGAGTTTTGACAGAGATAGCTAAGATCAAGGCCCGAAATGTGAGGATTCGAAAATAACGTCTAAAATCCTCTAAGACCTCTAGAAACGCCAGAAAATGCAAAAACAAAAAATAAATGAAAAAATTTTAAATTGACGAAATCAAGATTATTTTGATGCAGAGTCGATATAAATGAAAATTATTGAATTAAATGGTATTCCGATTCAAAATCGGTTGAGTTTTGACAGAGATAGCTAAGATCAAGGCCCGAAATGTGAGGATTCGAAAATAACGTCTAAAATCCTCTAAGACCTCTAGAAACGCCAGAAAATGCAAAAACAAAAAATAAATGAAAAAATTTTAAATTGACGAAATCAAGATTATTTTGATGCAGAGTCGATATAAATGAAAATTATTGAATTAAATGGTATTCCGATTCAAAATCGGTTGAGTTTTGACAGAGATAGCTAAGATCAAGGCCCGAAATGTGAGGATTCGAAAATAACGTCTAAAATCCTCTAAGACCTCTAGAAACGCCAGAAAATGCAAAAACAAAAAATAAATGAAAAAATTTTAAATTGACGAAATCAAGATTATTTTGATGCAGAGTCGATATAAATGAAAATTATTGAATTAAATGGTATTCCGATTCAAAATCGGTTGAGTTTTGACAGAGATAGCTAAGATCAAGGCCCGAAATGTGAGGATTCGAAAATAACGTCTAAAATCCTCTAAGACCTCTAGAAACGCCAGAAAATGCAAAAACAAAAAATAAATGAAAAAATTTTAAATTGACGAAATCAAGATTATTTTGATGCAGAGTCGATATAAATGAAAATTATTGAATTAAATGGTATTCCGATTCAAAATCGGTTGAGTTTTGACAGAGATAGCTAAGATCAAGGCCCGAAATGTGAGGATTCGAAAATAACGTCTAAAATCCTCTAAGACCTCTAGAAACGCCAGAAAATGCAAAAACAAAAAATAAATGAAAAAATTTTAAATTGACGAAATCAAGATTATTTTGATGCAGAGTCGATATAAATGAAAATTATTGAATTAAATGGTATTCCGATTCAAAATCGGTTGAGTTTTGACAGAGATAGCTAAGATCAAGGCCCGAAATGTGAGGATTCGAAAATAACGTCTAAAATCCTCTAAGACCTCTAGAAACGCCAGAAAATGCAAAAACAAAAAATAAATGAAAAAATTTTAAATTGACGAAATCAAGATTATTTTGATGCAGAGTCGATATAAATGAAAATTATTGAATTAAATGGTATTCCGATTCAAAATCGGTTGAGTTTTGACAGAGATAGCTAAGATCAAGGCCCGAAATGTGAGGATTCGAAAATAACGTCTAAAATCCTCTAAGACCTCTAGAAACGCCAGAAAATGCAAAAACAAAAAATAAATGAAAAAATTTTAAATTGACGAAATCAAGATTATTTTGATGCAGAGTCGATATAAATGAAAATTATTGAATTAAATGGTATTCCGATTCAAAATCGGTTGAGTTTTGACAGAGATAGCTAAGATCAAGGCCCGAAATGTGAGGATTCGAAAATAACGTCTAAAATCCTCTAAGACCTCTAGAAACGCCAGAAAATGCAAAAACAAAAAATAAATGAAAAAATTTTAAATTGACGAAATCAAGATTATTTTGATGCAGAGTCGATATAAATGAAAATTATTGAATTAAATGGTATTCCGATTCAAAATCGGTTGAGTTTTGACAGAGATAGCTAAGATCAAGGCCCGAAATGTGAGGATTCGAAAATAACGTCTAAAATCCTCTAAGACCTCTAGAAACGCCAGAAAATGCAAAAACAAAAAATAAATGAAAAAATTTTAAATTGACGAAATCAAGATTATTTTGATGCAGAGTCGATATAAATGAAAATTATTGAATTAAATGGTATTCCGATTCAAAATCGGTTGAGTTTTGACAGAGATAGCTAAGATCAAGGCCCGAAATGTGAGGATTCGAAAATAACGTCTAAAATCCTCTAAGACCTCTAGAAACGCCAGAAAATGCAAAAACAAAAAATAAATGAAAAAATTTTAAATTGACGAAATCAAGATTATTTTGATGCAGAGTCGATATAAATGAAAATTATTGAATTAAATGGTATTCCGATTCAAATCGGTTGAGTTTTGACAGAGATAGCTAAGATCAAGGCCCGAAATGTGAGGATTCGAAAATAACGTCTAAAATCCTCTAAGACCTCTAGAAACGCCAGAAAATGCAAAAACAAAAAATAAATGAAAAAATTTTAAATTGACGAAATCAAGATTATTTTGATGCAGAGTCGATATAAATGAAAATTATTGAATTAAATGGTATTCCGATTCAAAATCGGTTGAGTTTTGACAGAGATAGCTAAGATCAAGGCCCGAAATGTGAGGATTCGAAAATAACGTCTAAAATCCTCTAAGACCTCTAGAAACGCCAGAAAATGCAAAAACAAAAAATAAATGAAAAAATTTTAAATTGACGAAATCAAGATTATTTTGATGCAGAGTCGATATAAATGAAAATTATTGAATTAAATGGTATTCCGATTCAAAATCGGTTGAGTTTTGACAGAGATAGCTAAGATCAAGGCCCGAAATGTGAGGATTCGAAAATAACGTCTAAAATCCTCTAAGACCTCTAGAAACGCCAGAAAATGCAAAAACAAAAAATAAATGAAAAAATTTTAAATTGACGAAATCAAGATTATTTTGATGCAGAGTCGATATAAATGAAAATTATTGAATTAAATGGTATTCCGATTCAAAATCGGTTGAGTTTTGACAGAGATAGCTAAGATCAAGGCCCGAAATGTGAGGATTCGAAAATAACGTCTAAAATCCTCTAAGACCTCTAGAAACGCCAGAAAATGCAAAAACAAAAAATAAATGAAAAAATTTTAAATTGACGAAATCAAGATTATTTTGATGCAGAGTCGATATAAATGAAAATTATTGAATTAAATGGTATTCCGATTCAAAATCGGTTGAGTTTTGACAGAGATAGCTAAGATCAAGGCCCGAAATGTGAGGATTCGAAAATAACGTCTAAAATCCTCTAAGACCTCTAGAAACGCCAGAAAATGCAAAAACAAAAAATAAATGAAAAAATTTTAAATTGACGAAATCAAGATTATTTTGATGCAGAGTCGATATAAATGAAAATTATTGAATTAAATGGTATTCCGATTCAAAATCGGTTGAGTTTTGACAGAGATAGCTAAGATCAAGGCCCGAAATGTGAGGATTCGAAAATAACGTCTAAAATCCTCTAAGACCTCTAGAAACGCCAAAAAATGCAAAAACAAAAAATAAATGAAAAAATTTTAAATTGACGAAATCAAGATTATTTTGATGCAGAGTCGATATAAATGAAAATTATTGAATTAAATGGTATTCCGATTCAAAATCGGTTGAGTTTTGACAGAGATAGCTAAGATCAAGGCCCGAAATGTGAGGATTCGAAAATAACGTCTAAAATCCTCTAAGACCTCTAGAAACGCCAGAAAATGCAAAAACAAAAAATAAATGAAAAAATTTTAAATTGACGAAATCAAGATTATTTTGATGCAGAGTCGATATAAATGAAAATTATTGAATTAAATGGTATTCCGATTCAAAATCGGTTGAGTTTTGACAGAGATAGCTAAGATCAAGGCCCGAAATGTGAGGATTCGAAAATAACGTCTAAAATCCTCTAAGACCTCTAGAAACGCCAGAAAATGCAAAAACAAAAAATAAATGAAAAAATTTTAAATTGACGAAATCAAGATTATTTTGATGCAGAGTCGATATAAATGAAAATTATTGAATTAAATGGTATTCCGATTCAAAATCGGTTGAGTTTTGACAGAGATAGCTAAGATCAAGGCCCGAAATGTGAGGATTCGAAAATAACGTCTAAAATCCTCTAAGACCTCTAGAAACGCCAGAAAATGCAAAAACAAAAAATAAATGAAAAAATTTTAAATTGACGAAATCAAGATTATTTTGATGCAGAGTCGATATAAATGAAAATTATTGAATTAAATGGTATTCCGATTCAAAATCGGTTGAGTTTTGACAGAGATAGCTAAGATCAAGGCCCGAAATGTGAGGATTCGAAAATAACGTCTAAAATCCTCTAAGACCTCTAGAAACGCCAGAAAATGCAAAAACAAAAAATAAATGAAAAAATTTTAAATTGACGAAATCAAGATTATTTTGATGCAGAGTCGATATAAATGAAAATTATTGAATTAAATGGTATTCCGATTCAAAATCGGTTGAGTTTCGACAGAGATAGCTAAGATCAAGGCCCGAAATGTGAGGATTCGAAAATAACGTCTAAAATCCTCTAAGACCTCTAGAAACGCCAGAAAATGCAAAACCAAAAAATAAATGAAAAAATTTTAAATTGACGAAATCAAGATTATTTTGATGCAGAGTCGATATAAATGAAAATTATTGAATTAAATGGTATTCCGATTCAAAATCGGTTGAGTTTTGACAGAGATAGCTAAGATCAAGGCCCGAAATGTGAGGATTCGAAAATAACGTCTAAAATCCTCTAAGACCTCTAGAAACGCCAGAAAATGCAAAAACAAAAAATAAATGAAAAAATTTTAAATTGACGAAATCAAGATTATTTTGATGCAGAGTCGATATAAATGAAAATTATTGAATTAAATGGTATTCCGATTCAAAATCGGTTGAGTTTTGACAGAGATAGCTAAGATCAAGGCCCGAAATGTGAGGATTCGAAAATAACGTCTAAAATCCTCTAAGACCTCTAGAAACGCCAGAAAATGCAAAAACAAAAAATAAATGAAAAAATTTTAAATTGACGAAATCAAGATTATTTTGATGCAGAGTCGATATAAATGAAAATTATTGAATTAAATGGTATTCCGATTCAAAATCGGTTGAGTTTTGACAGAGATAGCTAAGATCAAGGCCTGAAATGTGAGGATTCGAAAATAACGTCTAAAATCCTCTAAGACCTCTAGAAACGCCAGAAAATGCAAAAACAAAAAATAAATGAAAAAATTTTAAATTGACGAAATCAAGATTATTTTGATGCAGAGTCGATATAAATGAAAATTATTGAATTAAATGGTATTCCGATTCAAAATCGGTTGAGTTTTGACAGAGATAGCTAAGATCAAGGCCCGAAATGTGAGGATTCGAAAATAACGTCTAAAATCCTCTAAGACCTCTAGAAACGCCAGAAAATGCAAAAACAAAAAATAAATGAAAAAATTTTAAATTGACGAAATCAAGATTATTTTGATGCAGAGTCGATATAAATGAAAATTATTGAATTAAATGGTATTCCGATTCAAAATCGGTTGAGTTTTGACAGAGATAGCTAAGATCAAGGCCCGAAATGTGAGGATTCGAAAATAACGTCTAAAATCCTCTAAGACCTCTAGAAACGCCAGAAAATGCAAAAACAAAAAATAAATGAAAAAATTTTAAATTGACGAAATCAAGATTATTTTGATGCAGAGTCGATATAAATGAAAATTATTGAATTAAATGGTATTCCGATTCAAAATCGGTTGAGTTTTGACAGAGATAGCCAAGATCAAGGCCCGAAATGTGAGGATTCGAAAATAACGTCTAAAATCCTCTAAGACCTCTAGAAACGCCAGAAAATGCAAAAACAAAAAATAAATGAAAAAATTTTAAATTGACGAAATCAAGATTATTTTGATGCAGAGTCGATATAAATGAAAATTATTGAATTAAATGGTATTCCGATTCAAAATCGGTTGAGTTTTGACAGAGATAGCTAAGATCAAGGCCCGAAATGTGAGGATTCGAAAATAACGTCTAAAATCCTCTAAGACCTCTAGAAACGCCAGAAAATGCAAAAACAAAAAATAAATGAAAAAAATTTTAAATTGACGAAATCAAGATTATTTTGATGCAGAGTCGATATAAATGAAAATTATTGAATTAAATGGTATTCCGATTCAAAATCGGTTGAGTTTTGACAGAGATAGCTAAGATCAAGGCCCGAAATGTGAGGATTCGAAAATAACGTCTAAAATCCTCTAAGACCTCTAGAAACGCCAGAAAATGCAAAAACAAAAAATAAATGAAAAAATTTTAAATTGACGAAATCAAGATTATTTTGATGCAGAGTCGATATAAATGAAAATTATTGAATTAAATGGTATTCCGATTCAAAATCGGTTGAGTTTTGACAGAGATAGCTAAGATCAAGGCCCGAAATGTGAGGATTCGAAAATAACGTCTAAAATCCTCTAAGACCTCTAGAAACGCCAGAAAATGCAAAAACAAAAAATAAATGAAAAAATTTTAAATTGACGAAATCAAGATTATTTTGATGCAGAGTCGATATAAATGAAAATTATTGAATTAAATGGTATTCCGATTCAAAATCGGTTGAGTTTTGACAGAGATAGCTAAGATCAAGGCCCGAAATGTGAGGATTCGAAAATAACGTCTAAAATCCTCTAAGACCTCTAGAAACGCCAGAAAATGCAAAAACAAAAAATAAATGAAAAAATTTTAAATTGACGAAATCAAGATTATTTTGATGCAGAGTCGATATAAATGAAAATTATTGAATTAAATGGTATTCCGATTCAAAATCGGTTGAGTTTTGACAGAGATAGCTAAGATCAAGGCCCGAAATGTGAGGATTCGAAAATAACGTCTAAAATCCTCTAAGACCTCTAGAAACGCCAGAAAATGCAAAAACAAAAAATAAATGAAAAAATTTTAAATTGACGAAATCAAGATTATTTTGATGCAGAGTCGATATAAATGAAAATTATTGAATTAAATGGTATTCCGATTCAAAATCGGTTGAGTTTTGACAGAGATAGCTAAGATCAAGGCCCGAAATGTGAGGATTCGAAAATAACGTCTAAAATCCTCTAAGACCTCTAGAAACGCCAGAAAATGCAAAAACAAAAAATAAATGAAAAAATTTTAAATTGACGAAATCAAGATTATTTTGATGCAGAGTCGATATAAATGAAAATTATTGAATTAAATGGTATTCCGATTCAAAATCGGTTGAGTTTTGACAGAGATAGCTAAGATCAAGGCCCGAAATGTGAGGATTCGAAAATAACGTCTAAAATCCTCTAAGACCTCTAGAAACGCCAGAAAATGCAAAAACAAAAAATAAATGAAAAAATTTTAAATTGACGAAATCAAGATTATTTTGATGCAGAGTCGATATAAATGAAAATTATTGAATTAAATGGTATTCCGATTCAAAATCGGTTGAGTTTTGACAGAGATAGCTAAGATCAAGGCCCGAAATGTGAGGATTCGAAAATAACGTCTAAAATCCTCTAAGACCTCTAGAAACGCCAGAAAATGCAAAAACAAAAAATAAATGAAAAAATTTTAAATTGACGAAATCAAGATTATTTTGATGCAGAGTCGATATAAATGAAAATTATTGAATTAAATGGTATTCCGATTCAAAATCGGTTGAGTTTTGACAGAGATAGCTAAGATCAAGGCCCGAAATGTGAGGATTCGAAAATAACGTCTAAAATCCTCTAAGACCTCTAGAAACGCCAGAAAATGCAAAAACAAAAAATAAATGAAAAAATTTTAAATTGACGAAATCAAGATTATTTTGATGCAGAGTCGATATAAATGAAAATTATTGAATTAAATGGTATTCCGATTCAAAATCGGTTGAGTTTTGACAGAGATAGCTAAGATCAAGGCCCGAAATGTGAGGATTCGAAAATAACGTCTAAAATCGTCTAAGACCTCTAGAAACGCCAGAAAATGCAAAAACAAAAAATAAATGAAAAAATTTTAAATTGACGAAATCAAGATTATTTTGATGCAGAGTCGATATAAATGAAAATTATTGAATTAAATGGTATTCCGATTCAAAATCGGTTGAGTTTTGACAGAGATAGCTAAGATCAAGGCCCGAAATGTGAGGATTCGAAAATAACGTCTAAAATCCTCTAAGACCTCTAGAAACGCCAGAAAATGCAAAAACAAAAAATAAATGAAAAAATTTTAAATTGACGAAATCAAGATTATTTTGATGCAGAGTCGATATAAATGAAAATTATTGAATTAAATGGTATTCCGATTCAAAATCGGTTGAGTTTTGACAGAGATAGCTAAGATCAAGGCCCGAAATGTGAGGATTCGAAAATAACGTCTAAAATCCTCTAAGACCTCTAGAAACGCCAGAAAATGCAAAAACAAAAAATAAATGAAAAAATTTTAAATTGACGAAATCAAGATTATTTTGATGCAGAGTCGATATAAATGAAAATTATTGAATTAAATGGTATTCCGATTCAAAATCGGTTGAGTTTTGACAGAGATAGCTAAGATCAAGGCCCGAAATGTGAGGATTCGAAAATAACGTCTAAAATCCTCTAAGACCTCTAGAAACGCCAGAAAATGCAAAAACAAAAAATAAATGAAAAAATTTTAAATTGACGAAATCAAGATTATTTTGATGCAGAGTCGATATAAATGAAAATTATTGAATTAAATGGTATTCCGATTCAAAATCGGTTGAGTTTTGACAGAGATAGCTAAGATCAAGGCCCGAAATGTGAGGATTCGAAAATAACGTCTAAAATCCTCTAAGACCTCTAGAAACGCCAGAAAATGCAAAAACAAAAAATAAATGAAAAAATTTTAAATTGACGAAATCAAGATTATTTTGATGCAGAGTCGATATAAATGAAAATTATTGAATTAAATGGTATTCCGATTCAAAATCGGTTGAGTTTTGACAGAGATAGCTAAGATCAAGGCCCGAAATGTGAGGATTCGAAAATAACGTCTAAAATCCTCTAAGACCTCTAGAAACGCCAGAAAATGCAAAAACAAAAAATAAATGAAAAAATTTTAAATTGACGAAATCAAGATTATTTTGATGCAGAGTCGATATAAATGAAAATTATTGAATTAAATGGTATTCCGATTCAAAATCGGTTGAGTTTTGACAGAGATAGCTAAGATCAAGGCCCGAAATGTGAGGATTCGAAAATAACGTCTAAAATCCTCTAAGACCTCTAGAAACGCCAGAAAATGCAAAAACAAAAAATAAATGAAAAAATTTTAAATTGACGAAATCAAGATTATTTTGATGCAGAGTCGATATAAATGAAAATTATTGAATTAAATGGTATTCCGATTCAAAATCGGTTGAGTTTTGACAGAGATAGCTAAGATCAAGGCCCGAAATGTGAGGATTCGAAAATAACGTCTAAAATCCTCTAAGACCTCTAGAAACGCCAGAAAATGCAAAAACAAAAAATAAATGAAAAAATTTTAAATTGACGAAATCAAGATTATTTTGATGCAGAGTCGATATAAATGAAAATTATTGAATTAAATGGTATTCCGATTCAAAATCGGTTGAGTTTTGACAGAGATAGCTAAGATCAAGGCCCGAAATGTGAGGATTCGAAAATAACGTCTAAAATCCTCTAAGACCTCTAGAAACGCCAGAAAATGCAAAAACAAAAAATAAATGAAAAAATTTTAAATTGACGAAATCAAGATTATTTTGATGCAGAGTCGATATAAATGAAAATTATTGAATTAAATGGTATTCCGATTCAAAATCGGTTGAGTTTTGACAGAGATAGCTAAGATCAAGGCCCGAAATGTGAGGATTCGAAAATAACGTCTAAAATCCTCTAAGACCTCTAGAAACGCCAGAAAATGCAAAAACAAAAAATAAATGAAAAAATTTTAAATTGACGAAATCAAGATTATTTTGATGCAGAGTCGATATAAATGAAAATTATTGAATTAAATGGTATTCCGATTCAAAATCGGTTGAGTTTTGACAGAGATAGCTAAGATCAAGGCCCGAAATGTGAGGATTCGAAAATAACGTCTAAAATCCTCTAAGACCTCTAGAAACGCCAGAAAATGCAAAAACAAAAAATAAATGAAAAAATTTTAAATTGACGAAATCAAGATTATTTTGATGCAGAGTCGATATAAATGAAAATTATTGAATTAAATGGTATTCCGATTCAAAATCGGTTGAGTTTTGACAGAGATAGCTAAGATCAAGGCCCGAAATGTGAGGATTCGAAAATAACGTCTAAAATCCTCTAAGACCTCTAGAAACGCCAGAAAATGCAAAAACAAAAAATAAATGAAAAAATTTTAAATTGACGAAATCAAGATTATTTTGATGCAGAGTCGATATAAATGAAAATTATTGAATTAAATGGTATTCCGATTCAAAATCGGTTGAGTTTTGACAGAGATAGCTAAGATCAAGGCCCGAAATGTGGGGATTCGAAAATAACGTCTAAAATCCTCTAAGACCTCTAGAAACGCCAGAAAATGCAAAAACAAAAAATAAATGAAAAAATTTTAAATTGACGAAATCAAGATTATTTTGATGCAGAGTCGATATAAATGAAAATTATTGAATTAAATGGTATTCCGATTCAAAATCGGTTGAGTTTTGACAGAGATAGCTAAGATCAAGGCCCGAAATGTGAGGATTCGAAAATAACGTCTAAAATCCTCTAAGACCTCTAGAAACGCCAGAAAATGCAAAAACAAAAAATAAATGAAAAAATTTTAAATTGACGAAATCAAGATTATTTTGATGCAGAGTCGATATAAATGAAAATTATTGAATTAAATGGTATTCCGATTCAAAATCGGTTGAGTTTTGACAGAGATAGCTAAGATCAAGGCCCGAAATGTGAGGATTCGAAAATAACGTCTAAAATCGTCTAAGACCTCTAGAAACGCCAGAAAATGCAAAAACAAAAAATAAATGAAAAAATTTTAAATTGACGAAATCAAGATTATTTTGATGCAGAGTCGATATAAATGAAAATTATTGAATTAAATGGTATTCCGATTCAAAATCGGTTGAGTTTTGACAGAGATAGCTAAGATCAAGGCCCGAAATGTGAGGATTCGAAAATAACGTCTAAAATCGTCTAAGACCTCTAGAAACGCCAGAAAATGCAAAAACAAAAAATAAATGAAAAAATTTTAAATTGACGAAATCAAGATTATTTTGATGCAGAGTCGATATAAATGAAAATTATTGAATTAAATGGTATTCCGATTCAAAATCGGTTGAGTTTTGACAGAGATAGCTAAGATCAAGGCCCGAAATGTGAGGATTCGAAAATAACGTCTAAAATCCTCTAAGACCTCTAGAAACGCCAGAAAATGCAAAAACAAAAAATAAATGAAAAAATTTTAAATTGACGAAATCAAGATTATTTTGATGCAGAGTCGATATAAATGAAAATTATTGAATTAAATGGTATTCCGATTCAAAATCGGTTGAGTTTTGACAGAGATAGCTAAGATCAAGGCCCGAAATGTGAGGATTCGAAAATAACGTCTAAAATCCTCTAAGACCTCTAGAAACGCCAGAAAATGCAAAAACAAAAAATAAATGAAAAAATTTTAAATTGACGAAATCAAGATTATTTTGATGCAGAGTCGATATAAATGAAAATTATTGAATTAAATGGTATTCCGATTCAAAATCGGTTGAGTTTTGACAGAGATAGCTTAGATCAAGGCCCGAAATGTGAGGATTCGAAAATAACGTCTAAAATCCTCTAAGACCTCTAGAAACGCCAGAAAATGCAAAAACAAAAAATAAATGAAAAAATTTTAAATTGACGAAATCAAGATTATTTTGATGCAGAGTCGATATAAATGAAAATTATTGAATTAAATGGTATTCCGATTCAAAATCGGTTGAGTTTTGACAGAGATAGCTAAGATCAAGGCCCGAAATGTGAGGATTCGAAAATAACGTCTAAAATCCTCTAAGACCTCTAGAAACGCCAGAAAATGCAAAAACAAAAAATAAATGAAAAAATTTTAAATTGACGAAATCAAGATTATTTTGATGCAGAGTCGATATAAATGAAAATTATTGAATTAAATGGTATTCCGATTCAAAATCGGTTGAGTTTTGACAGAGATAGCTAAGATCAAGGCCCGAAATGTGAGG
>JAEIGM010000377.1:0-32661 GCA_018903735.1 Drosophila cardini
ATATCTCTTCTTTTAATGTTCCGTTCAGGAAAGCTATTTTTTACATCCATCTGATGTACTTTCAAATCATACTGAACTGCCAATAATAATATAAATCTGAAACTTGCGATCCTGGCAACGGGAGCAAATGTTTCTTCATAATCAATTTGGTATTTCTGAGTGAATTCTCTTGCAACCAATCTAGCTTTGAGTTTTATTGGTATTCCATGTACATTATAATTAATGGAAAATACCCATCTACTACCTACAGTATTTTTATCAGTTGGCTTTTCTACAACTGTCCAGGTGTTATTAATCTCATGGGCATTCAACTCTGTACTTATTGCTTCCTCCCATTCAGATCTATCGTTTCTATGTTTTATTTCATCAAATATAGTTGAGACTTCATCAAATATTCTGTGAGCATTTAAATCAAGTTTGTTTGGACTATTATCATCATTATCAAAATAGGATACTCAAGGCTTGTTCTTAAGCCTTTCACTTTTTTCTATTTGGAACATTGGTATCCTCATTATTGTCAACACAATTACCAGGTTGGATCAGCAGTTTTACAATCCTTACTCTCATTCGGGATATTTATTTCCTTACTGTCATTCAGGAGATTAGTTTTTTTCTTTTTTACTTTCTTTCGAAAAATTCAGTTTTTCACCTTCCTTACTATCATTTGGGAATTTTGTTTTATCATTTTCCGTACTATCATTCTGGAAATTAAACTGATCATATTCATTACTCTCATTCGGGAATTTGGTTTTATCATTTTTCGTACTATCATTCTGGAAATTAAACTGATCATATTCCTTACTCTCATTCGGGAATTTTGCTTTATCTTTTTTCGTACTTTCATTCTGGAAATTAGACTGATCACATTCCTTACTCTCATTCAGGACTTCTTTTCCAATTTTTTCTGCTCTAGAATTAACCATATTGGTTTCGTCTACAACAACGTCCCTTGCAACTGTCCAGGTGTCATTAATCTCATGGGCATTCAACTCTGTACTTATTTCTTCCTCCCATTCAGATCTATCGTTTCTATGTTTTATTTCATCAAATGTAGTTGGGACTTCATCAAATATTCTGTGAGCATTTAAATCAAGTTTGTTTGGACTATTATCATCATTATCAAAATAGGATACTTTTAGGCTTGTTCTTTAGCCTTTCACTTTTTCTATTTGGAACATTTGTATCCTCATTATTGTCAACACAATTACCAGGTTGATCAGCAGTTTTACAATCCTTACTCTCATTCGGGATATATATTTTCTTACTGTCATTCAGGAGATTAGTTTTTTTCTTTTTACTTTCATTCGAAAAATTCAGTTTTTCACATTCCTTACTATCATTTGGGACTTTTGTTTTATAATTTCCGTACTATCATTCTGGAAATTAAGCTGATCATATTCCTTACTATCATTCGGGAATTTTGTTTTATCATTTTCCGTACTATCATTCTGGAAATTAAACTGATCATATTCCTTACTCTCATTCGGGAATTTTGCTTTATCATTTTTCGTACTTTCATTCTGGAAATTAGACTGATCACATTCCTTACTCTCATTCAGGTGTAGCATGCGTACAAACATATATACATACATATGAATAAGGCAGCAATACTTTGTTGTTATGCCAATAGAATGCAAAACTTTGTTGTTATGCCATTAACAAGCAGCGACTTTGTCGCAGCGCGTTCAATGCTAAGTGCCCTCTGCACATATTCAAGTGCAGATGATATATGATCCGCACTTGATGGCAACGACCGCCCAAATAGTCAAAAGTCAGCATTCTCACGCTTGACCGTCGCTCTAAATATATATGTGCGCGCATGGCTCTCTCAGACCCTCTTTATATATATAATTCATAATAAGCAGAAGTCTCTCTGCAAAACTAAACTGGACTATCAATTATCTTTGGAAACATTTCCACTACATGGCGACCGTGACAGTGGTCACTAAGCTGAGTGACCTGGACCTGGACCTGGACCGATCTGGAGGACAAGAGGCGCTATAAGGAAGCTTTTTTGGCAGCTCTTTGTGGGGAAAATAGGCGGAAGAAAATCAACAACAAAAAGAAATCTGAGTGAGTAGAGTATTGTGAGTGTTATGGGTCGCGGTGGCCGGGTGAAAAAATTGAATAAAGAAATTGCCCATATTAAATGGCAATTATATTCACCCAAGGCCAATACACCGTGGAAATCAACAACAAGGCTACAGGCCATGCTTGACTTTTATCAGCAACAGCTGATGCAAATAAAAACAAGAAAGAATGCTAAAGTCGCCTCGCGACTCCCTATGGGAGCTATACAATATAGTTGTCCGATTTGAATCAAACTTGGTCAGTATATGTACTCCCTAGACGTATACTTTCTGTGTCAATTTAGTTAAGATAGGATTGCTATACTAAAACATGCTATTTTTACCTGTTTTTACCTTTGTATGCACATAGGACGCCCTAAAGTGGGCGTGTCAAAAAACAAAAACAAACTTGTACTGCTTGGGCATTTTATCTTTCGTTTGCGACCACTCGGGCCTTCCTAGTTCTTATAATCTCTGAGATCCTTTTATTCACACAGACGGACAGACGGAGAGACGGACGGACGGACAGACGGACAGGCGGACATGGCTATATCGACTCGGCTAGTCATGCTGATCAAGAATATATATACTTTATGGGGTCTGCCAAGTCTCCTTCTCCCTGTTACATACATTCCAACGAATACAATATACCCTTTTACTCTACGAGTAACGGGTATAAAAATTAGGCAGGTTACTATGTAAAAACAAGAAAGAATGCTATAGTCGCCTCGCGACTTTAGGATACCCGTTACTCAGTTTAATTATATATTAACAATTTAATATATTATTAATAATATTAATAATATTACAATCGGTTAGGTAATCGACCCTATTGATTTTAATTCAGATGACTTGAGAAACGCAGAAAATTTTCATACAAAATCATATTTACAGCGTATTTTTGACCGATCGTCCCTATGGGAGCTATACGATACAATCGTCCGATTTGGATGAAACTTAGTCAATATGTTTATATTATTGACAGATATATTCTGTGTAAGTTTCACTTCGATTGGTCGGCCAACGCAAAAGTTATTCATATAAATTCATATTTGGAGCGTATTTTTGACCGATTGTCCCTATGGGAGCTATATGATATAGTTGTCCGATTTGGATCAAACTTAGTCAATATGTTTATATTATTGACAGATATATTCTGTGTAAGTTTCACTTCGATTGGTTGGCCAACGCAAAAGTTATTCATATAAATTCATATTTAGAGCGTATTTTTGACCGATTGTCCCTATGGGAGCTATATGATATAGTTGTCCGATTTAAATCAAACTTGGTCAGTATACGTAATCCCTAGACGTGTACTTTCTGTGTCAATTTGGTTTAGATAGCATTACTAACAAAAAAGTTTTCTATACTAAAACATGCTATTTTTACCTGTTTTTACCTTTGTATGCACATAGAACGCCCTAAAGTGGGCGTGTCAAAAAACAAAAGCAAACTTGTACTGCTTGGGCATTTTATCTTTCGTTTGCGACCACTCGGGCCTTTCTAGCTCTTATAGTCTCTGAGATCCTTTTGTTCACACAGACGGACAGACGGACAGACGGACGGACGAACAGACGGACAGACGGACATGGCTATATCGACTCGGCTACTCATGCTGATCAAGAATATATATACTTTATGGGGTCTGCCATGTCTCCTTCTCCCTGTTACATACATTGCAACGAATACAATATACCCTTTTACTCTACGAGTAACGGGTATAAAAACAAGAAAGAATGCTAGAGTCGCCTGGCGACTTTAGGATACCCGTTACTCAGTTTAATTATATTATTAACAAGAAAGAATGCTATAGTCGCCTCGCGACTTTAGGATACCCGTTACTCAGTTTAATTATATTATTAACAATATAATATATTTTTAATAATATTAATAATATTACAATCGGTTAGGTAATCGACCCTATTGATTTTAATTCAGATGACTTGAGAAACGCAGAAATTTTCATACAAAATCATATTTAGAGCGTATTTTTGACCGATCGTCCCTATGGGAGCTATACGATATAGTCGTCCGATTTGGATGAAACTTAGTCAATATGTTTATATTATTGACAGATATATTCTGTGTAAGTTTCACTTCGATTGGTTGGCCAACGCAAAAGTTATTCATATAAATTCATATTTGGAGCGTATTTTTGACCGATTGTCCCTATGGGAGCTATATGATATAGTTGTCCGATTTGGATCAAACTTAGTCAGTATGTTTATATTATTGACAGATATATTCTGTGTAAGTTTCACTTCGATTGGTTGGCCAACGCAAAAGTTATTCATATAAATTAATATTTGGAGCGTATTTTTGACCGATTGTCCCTATGGGAGCTATATGATATAGTTGTCCGATTTGGATCAAACTTGGTCAGTATACGTAATCCCTAGACGTGTACTTTCTGTGTCAATTTGGTTTAGATAGCATTACTAACAAAAAAGTTTTCTATACTAAAACATGCTATTTTTACCTGTTTTTACCTTTGTATGCACATAGAACGCCCTAAAGTGGGCGTGTCAAAAAACAAAAGCAAACTTGTACTGCTTGGGCATTTTATCTTTCGTTTGCGACCACTCGGGCCTTTCTAGCTCTTATAGTCTCTGAGATCCTTTTGTTCACACAGACGGACAGACGGACAGACGGACGGACGGACGGACGGACAGACGGACAGACGGACAGACGGACATGGCTATATCGACTCGGCTTGTCATGCTGATCAAGAATATATATACTTTATGGGGTCTGCCATGTCTCCTTCTCCCTGTTACATACATTGCAACGAATACAATATACCCTTTTACTCTACGAGTAACGGGTATAACAATGGGATATGATAATAATAATAGTACAATCGTTTAGGCAATCGACCCTATTGATTTTAATTCAGATGACTTGGGAAATACAGAAAATTTTCATACAAATTCATATTTACAGCGTATTTTTGACCGATCGTCCCTATGGGAGCTATACGATATAGTCGTCCGATTTGAATGAAACTTGGTCAGTATGTTTATATTATTGACAGATATATTCTGTGTAATTTTCACTTCGATTGCTTGGCCAACGCAAAATTTATTCATATAAATTCATATTTGTAGCGTATTTTTGACCGATTGTCCCTATGGAAGCTATACGATATAGTTGTCCGATTTGGATCAAACTCGGTCAGTATATGTACTCATTATACGTGTACTTTCTGTGTCAATTTGGTTTAGATAGCATTGCTAACAAAAAGTTTTCTATACTAAAACATGCTATTTTTACCTGTTTTTACCTTTGTATGCACATAGAACGCCCTAAAGTGGGCGTTTCAAAAAACAAAAATATATAAAAATCTTTTTCTTAAATTAAATTAATAAATAAATCCCAATCTTAAACTCCTAATAAATTTGAAATTAAAACAAGAAAGAATGCTATAGTCGCCTCGCGACTTTAGGATACCCGTTACTCAGTTTAATTATATTATTAACAATATAATATATATATATTATTAATAATATTTATAATACTACAATCGGTTAGGTAATCGACCCTATTGATTTTAATTCAGTTGACTTGAGAAACGCAGAAAATTTTCATACAAAACAAGTAAGAAAGGCTACAGTCGAGCGAGCCGACTGTAAAAGACCCCGTACTCACAGAAGTGCGCATTTTCCATACGAAAAAGAAGAAAAGTGGAGTGATTCACATTTTATATACATACATATTTATATACAAATGTATGTAAATATATACACAATTAAATGCACAATTTCCTTACTTGGCTTATTTTAAAAATAAGCCATGTCTTACAATTTGAAATTATTATTTTACAATTCTAAATTATTATTTTAAATTTAAATTGAAATAAAAAAAAAACTATAATTAAAATAATTCACTGACGGGAATCGAACCTCGGACTTCACACACACGCGTCAGAGCCCTAACAGCTGCACCACGCCCCTCTCTTAAAAGCGCTCGACTATCTGCATTTACATATAATATTTTTTTGTTATTTTGTTATATAACAAAAATTAATAAAACGTCCCTGACGGCGCTCGAACACATGATCCCGGGCTAACATACAAGTGCGAAGAATTAGAACAGGCATCTTTACTACTTAGACCACACTCCACTTTGAAGTTTATGTAAATAATTAAAATTTAAAAAGTAAACAAATAGCATATTTTACTGACTGGATTCGAACCCGGGATCCCTGTCTAACAAACACGTACGAAGCGCGCATCTCTACTACCTAGACTACGCTCCTTATTGAAGATGCAGTAGCTAAACGTAGAGTTAAAACTTTTATTGCAAGCAAGTGTAAACAAACAATTTATTCATAAAACTCAGCATTTTTGATTAATTTGTTTTATATGTTGTTGTTGTCCGATTTGGAACAAATTTGGTGAGGATATTTTTAATAATAATACACACATCCTCTGTGAGTTTGGTTGCGATCGCTCAAGCAACACTACATGTCTTCATACAAATTTTTTATTTTTGACCGGTTTGTCCTATGGGAGCTATAGGCTATAGTTGTCCGATCCGGATCAAACTTGGTGAGGATAGTTAAATTGGTACCATACACATAATGTGTAAATTTGGTCTCTCTAGCTCTAGTCGTTTTCAAGTTATGGTCATGTGAAAATAGTTTTTTCCAATTTGCGGGGGCGGTAGGGGGCGTGGCGAAAATTTGAAATAAACTTAACCTGCCTGACATATAGACGGACTTTCATTCCAAATTTGGCTGCTCTAGCTCTTGTAGTTTAGAAGATCCAGGTGTTCATACGGACGGACAGACAGACAGACAGACAGACGGACAGACGGACATCGCTATATCGACTCGGCTGTTGATGCTGATCAAGAATATATATACTTTATGGGGTCGGCCACGCCTCCTTCTGCCTGTTACGCACATTTCGCTTCAGACAAACTTAATAGACCCCTCTACTCTTTTTTAGAGTACGGGGTCTAATCATATTTACAGCGTATTTTTGACCGATCGTCCCTATGGGAGCTATACGATATAGTCGTCCGATTTGGATGAAACTTAGTCAATATGTTTATATTATTGACAGATATATTCTGTGTAAGTTTCACTTCGACTGATTGGCCAACGCAAAAGTTATTCATATAAATTCCCTATGGGAGCTATATGATATAGTTGTCCGATTTGGATCGAACTTGGTCAGTATACGTAATCCCTAGACGTGTACTTTCTGTGTCAATTTGGTTTCGATAGCATTACTAACAAAAAAGTTTTCTATACTAAAACATGCTATTTTTACCTTTGTATGCACATAGAACCTAGAAGTGGGCGTGTCAAAAAACAAAAGCAAACTTGTACTGCTTGGGCATTTTATCTTTCGTTTGCGACCACTCGGGCCTTTCTAGCTCTTATAGTCTCTGAGATCCTTTTGTTCACACAGACGGACAGACGGACAGACGGACGGACTACATATACAGACCAAGTTTGATCCAAATCGGACAACTATATCGTATAGCTCCCATAGGGACATTTGGTCAAAAACACGCTCCAAATATGAATTTATATGAATAAATTTTGCGTGGGCCAAGCAATTTTAGTGAAACTCACACAGAATATATCTGTCAATAATATAAACATATTGACTAAGTTTCATCCAAATCGGACAACTATATCGTATAGCTCCCATAGGGACAATTGGTCAAAAGTACGCTCCAAATATGAATTTATATGAATAACTTTTGCGTCGGCCAAGCAATTTTAGTGAAACTCACACAGAATATATTTGTCAATAATATAAACATGCTGACCAAGTTTCATTCAAATCGGACGACAATATCGTATAGCTCCCATAGGGACGATCGGGTAAGAATACGCTGTAAATATGAATTTGTATGAAAAATTTCTGTATTTCCCAAGTCATCTGAATTAAAATCAATAAGGTCGATTGCCTAAACGATTGTACTATTATTATTATCATATCCCATTGTTAATAATATAATTAAACTGAGTAACGGGTATCCTAAAGTCGCGAGGCGACTATAGCATTCTTTCTTGTTTATGAATAGTAATGCAATAAGTAAATTTTCCGAAGATTTTTCTTTCGACCCAAATCATAATTCTAAACAGAACTCCAAAATGGGGTTATTAGACGTTAAAGCAGTAGATTCCACTGCTAACGTTATAAATAAAGTTGAATCAAACAGCATAGACTTAGAATTCACAAATATACTACTGGTAATCATTGTTGTTATAATGTGTGCGAATTGTTTTTATAAATTGTATAAACTGCATAACAAATGCCTAAAGAAAATTTACATGAGCCAAGCAAATGACTTGGACAAAATTTAAATTCGCGCCGCACAAACAATAATCCCAGAATATTCTTGAAAAACAAAAAAAGCTTGTCAATATTATGGAATGGCCAGAACTTTCTGAGCGGATCCAATATTTTAAAACAACATTTGAAAAGCGTATAAAGTGTCTAAAAACTATATAGTTAATAGCACTTATTTTAACGAAGCGATTATTGTATATAACATAAAGTGTATAACCGATGAACATTGGTCAGAAAGATCAAGATTGCTAACAAAACTGAGAAATAATATGAAAACTGTTAAAGATAAGCATAATTTAGCTATAACACTACCTTCTATTTTGAATACACCTGCAAAGTTGGAACTCAATGAAAACCTTGAAGTTCGGACTGGGGACATTCCATTAGAAGAAGAAGATTTAACAACTCTAACAATCCCTGCTGTCATCACACTGGATTCCAAAAAATATTTTATTAGAAAGCGAAGAAAGTGCTGATGACAGCCTCATAATGACCGACGCAGCCGCTGCCCAGAGGGCATATATTAGGGAAATTGCACAAGCTGTCCCAGAATTTGACGGAAAGAAAAACCGTCTTCTTAACGGCATTAAGACTTGTCAACCTAACAAAGGAAAATTATGAGGAAATTGCCATAGAGTTAATTAAATCAAAAATAACGGGAACAACTCTTTATAAAATAAAAAATGAAACCACAATAGATGGAATCATTTCAAAATTAAAAGCCTTAGTTGTCGGTGAAACACCCGCCAACATAAAGGCAAAACTGGACACTTTAACGCAGAAAGGCAAAACAGCCACTCAGTTCACAACTGAACTAAAAAATCTGCGACAGCTTCTTGAAGCTGCTTATATCGACCAAGGTATACCATCTGAAAATGCTGACGAGATCAGCACTTCAGACGCCATTAACATCATGATTAGTAAAACTAGTCACGAAAGTGTTAAAACCGTTATGGAGTCTGGTATTTTCACTACCATGGATCCTGCAGTTAGTGCATACATCCGTACTAGTACAAGACTTACTGGTAGTGTGAATACAGTGATGTACTCTAAAAGAGGTAATAACAACTACCGCGGTAGTAACAATCGTGGTAACTATCGTGGTAGAGGCAATGGTAACAACCAAAACAGAGGAAATTTGAACTATGGTAATCAATACAAAAATCACCATAGAGGCCGAGGAAATGGAAACAACAATTCCAACCGAGGCCGAAATTACCAAAATAAAAACAATACAAACAATGTTAGAGAAGCCCAGAACAATCAGGGAAACTCTCAACAACCCTCAGATGTTCAACAGTAGGAAATTTTGCGGTTCATACCATCAATCTTAGTTTGAATATATTTGTAGACTTTTTATACCCGTTACTCGTAGAGTAAAAGGGTATGTTGTATTCGTTGCAATGTATGTAACAGGGAGAAGGAGACATGGCAGACCCCATAAAGTATATATATTCTTGATCAGCATGACTAGCCGAGTCGATATAGCCATGTCCGTCTGTCCGTCCGTCCGTCTGTCCGTCTGTCCGTCTGTGTGAACAAAAGGATCTCTCCCGAGTGGTCGCAAACGAAAGATAAAATGCCCAAGCAGTACAAGTTTGCTTTTGTTTTTTGACACGCCCACTTTAGGGCGTTCTATGTGCATACAAAGGTAAAAACAGGTAAAAATAGCATGTTTTAGTATAGAAAACTTTTTTGTTAGTAATGCTATCTAAACCAAATTGACACAGAAAGTACACGTCTAGGGATTACGTATACTGACCAAGTTTGATCCAAATCGGACAACTATATCATATAGCTCCCATAGGGACAATCGGTCAAAAAATACGCTCCAAATATGAATTTATGTGAATAACTTTTGCATTGGCCAAGCAATCGAAGTGAAACTTACACAGAATATATCTGTCAATAATATAAACATATTGACTAAGTTTCATCCAAATCGGACGACTATATCGTATAGCTCCCATAGGGACAATCGGTCAAAAATACGCTCCAAATATGAATTTATATGAATAAATTTTGCATTGGCCAAGCAATCGAAGGGAAACTTACACAGAATATATCTGTTAATAATATAAATATGTTAACCAAGTTTCATTCAAATCGGACGACTATATCGTATAGCTCCCATAGGGACGATCGGTCAAAAATACGCTGTAAATATGATTTTGTATGAAAATTTTCTGCGTTTCTCAAGTCATCTGAATTAAAACCAATAGGGTCGATTACCTAAACGATTGTACTATTATTAATATTATTAATAATATATTATATTGTTAATAATATAATTAAACCGAGTAACGGGTATCCTAAAATCGAGAGGCGACTATAGCATTCTTTCTTGTTTTATTTCAATTCAAATTTAAAATTAAATTTAAATTTAATTTCAAATTGTAAAACACGGCATATTTTTAAAATAAGCCAAGTAAGGAAATTGTGCATTTAATTGTGTATATATTTACATACATTTGTATATAAAAATGTATGTATACAAAATGTGAATCACTCCGTTTTTCTTGTTCAATATAAAGACAAGTTAAAAACTTGTATTTTTAATAGATACTGGTGCAGACATATCTCTGATAAAGGAAGATTCTGATATCTTTCATGATATCCAAGTAAATAAGAAGATTAATATTCAAGGCATAGGCCTAGACATAATACAGTCTAAAGGACCAATTTCAATAGAGATACAGACAGGTAAATACATAATTCCACATGATTTTCACTTAGTAGATTTGCATTTCGCAATACCTTGTGATGGAATAATAGGCATTGACTTCATTAAGAAATTCAATTGCCTGCTAGATTTTAAACCAAATGAAGATTGGCTCATAATGAGACCAAATAATCTAAATTTCCCAATTTATGTTCCAATAACATACAGTTCTGGTAATAATTCCATTGTTCTACCAGCAAGATCCCAAGTAGTCAGAAAAATTCACCTATCATCAGAAGAAGATAGTGTCCTAATTCCAAATCAGGAAATTAAAGAAGGCATTTACGTTGCAAACACAGTTGCAACAACCAAAAATGCATTTGTCCGATTACTGAATACAACCAGTACCGATCAAGTAGTAGACATTAAAAATTTGTCATATGAACCACTTTCGAACTACGACATAGTTCAAAACAATCCAGAAAATAGAGAAAAAACTGTCTTATCTCAATTAGCTAAAAATTTTCCACCACAATTCAAAAACGAATTAACCAATCTATGCACCCAGTTCAGTGACGTATTCGGACTCGAAACCGAACCAATCACTACCAATAACTTCTACAAACAAAATCTAAGATTGAAGGATGATGAACCAGTTTACATAAAAAGCAAGAAAGAATGCTATAGTCGCCTCGCGACTTTAGGATACCCGTTACTCAGTTAAATTATATTATTAACAATGGGATATGATAATAACAATAGTACAATCGTTTAGGCAATCGACCCTATTGATTTTAATTCAGATGACTTGGGAAATACAGAAAATTTTGATACAAATTCATATTTACAGCGTATTTTTACCCGATCGTCCCTATGGGAGCTATACGATATAGTCGTCCGATTTGAATGAAACTTGGTCAGCATGTTTATATTATTGACAGATATATTCTGTGTGAGTTTCACTAAAATTGCTTGGCCCACGCAAAATTTATTCATATAAATTCATATTTGGAGCGTGTTTTTGACCAAATGTCCCTATGGGAGCTATACGATATAGTTGTCCGATTTGGATCAAACTTGGTCTGTATATGTAGTCCCTAGACGTGTACTTTCTGTGTCAATTTGGTTTAGATAGCATTGCTAACAAAAAAGTTTTCTATACTAAAACATGCTATTTTTACCTGTTTTTACCTTTGTATGCACATAGAACGCCCTAAAATGGGCGTGTCAAAAAACAAAAACAAACTTGTACTGCTTGGGCATTTTATCTTTCGTTTGCGACCACTCGGGCCTTTCTAGCTCTTATAGTCTCTGAGATCCTTTTGTTCACACAGACGGACAGACGGACAGACGGACGGACGGACACAAATTTTGCCGACTATGCTCGTCACATAACAAGATTATGTAAAAACAAGTAAGAAAGGCTACAGTCGACCGAGCCGACTGTAAAAGACCCCGTACTCACAGAAGTGCGCATTTTCCATACGAAAAAGAAGAAAAGCGGAGTGATTCACATTTTGTATATATACATATTTATATACAAATGTATGTAAATATATACACAATTAAATGCACAATTTCCATACTTGGCTTATTTTAAAAATAAGCCATGTCTTACAATTTGAAATTATTATTTTACAATTCGAAATTATTATTTTGGATTTAAATTGAAATAAAATATAAAAATAATCAAAATAATTCACTGACGGGATTTGAACCTCGGACTTCATGCTCACGCGTCAGAGCCCTAACAGCTGCACCACGCCCCTCTATTAAAAGTGCTCGACTATCTGCATTTAAATGTAATATTTTTTTGTTATTTTGTTATATAACAAAAATTAATAAAATGTCCCTGACGGCGCTCGAACCCATAATCCCTGGTTAACATACAAGTGCGAATAATTAAGTCAGGCATCTTTACTACTTAGACCACACTCCGCTTTGAAGTTTATGTAAATAATTAAAATTTAAAAAGTAAACAAAAAAACATTTTTCACTGACTGGATTCGAACCTGGGATCCCGGTCTAACAAACACGTACGAAGCGCGCGTCTCTACTACCTAGACCACGCTCCTTATTAAAGTTGCAGTAGCTAAACGTAGAGTTAAATCTTTTATTGCGAGCAAACAATTTATTCATAAAATTCAGCATTTTTGATTAATTTGTTTTATATGTTGTTGTTGTCCGATTTGGACCAAATTTGGTGATGATACTTTTAATAATTATACACACATCCTGTGTGAGTTTGGTTGCGATCGGCCAACTAACATTACATGTCTTCATACAATTTTTTTATTTTTGAGAGATTTGTCCTATGGGAGCTATAGGCTATAGTTGTCCGATCCGGATCAAACTTGGTGAGGACAGTTATATTGGTACCATACACAAAATGTGTGAATTTGGTCTCTCTAGCTCTAGTAGTTTTCAAGTTATAGTGATGTGAAAATAGTTTTTTTACAATTTGCGGGGGCGGTAGGGGGCGTGGCAAAAATTTGAAATAAACTTAACCTGCCTGACATATAGACGGACTTTCATTCCAAATTTGGCTGCTCTAGCTCGTGTAGTTTAGAAGATCCAGGTGTTCATACGGACGGACAGACAGACAGACAGACAGACAGACAGACGGACAGACGGACATCGCTATATTGACTCGGCTGTTGATGCTGATCAAGAATATATATACTTTATGGGGTCGGAAAAGCCTCCTTCTGCCTGTTACGCACATTTCGCTTCAGACAAACTTAATAGACCCCTCTACTCTTTTTTAGAGTACGGGGTCTAACAAGAAAGAAAAGTACAGTCGAGCACGCCCGACCGTAGAATACTCTCTGCATTTTATTCCCGATCATTTTAATAAAGTCGGTATCCGAGAATATCAAGTGGTACTTGCAACAAAACACGTTGAAACAAAAACATCTGGTTGTATGAATACACACACATATACATTTGACATTATATGTATGCACGCACATATGTATGTGTGTATATGTTATACATACACAATTGGTTGGCTCAGCCAGCATTCGCGGGCAGCGCTGCCGGTAGCAAGCAGCGAAAACGTTCGCTCACATGTTTGTATGTTTCTATCTCGCTCGCACACATGCATTGGCATTGCGTTCAATTATCAACTTTATTATATGTCTAGCTCTTTTGTTTATTGTCCGATTTATCTGCAACTTTCAGGATAGTTTAATATATTTTGTCTTCAAATGAATGCTAAATAACAATACTGTACGATAAGAACATATGCCTTAAAATCGGCATTGAAGTTTGCAAATTATTTTATTTCTTGTGGGAAAAGGGGGCGTGGCAGTCCAAAATTTTTGATGATAATACAATTATGCCGTCTCTAGGAACCTGGGTACCGAAATTGGTGTTCCTACGTGCCATAGTTACTGAGATATTCGCCTAAAACTTTAAATTTTTAGAAGGAGACATGGCGGACCCCATAAAGTATATATATTCTTGATCAGCATGAGTAGCCGAGTCGATATAGCCATGTCCGTCTGTCCGTCTGTCCGTCTGTCCGTCCGTCCGTCTGTCCGTCTGTGTGAACAAAAGGATCTCAGAGACTATAAGAGCTAGAAAGGCCCGAGTGGTCGCAAACGAAAGATAAAATGCCCAAGCAGTACAAGTTTGTTTTCGTTTTTTGACACGCCCACTTTAGGGCGTTCTATGTGCATACAAAGGTAAAAACAGGTAAAAATAGCATGTTTTAGTATAGAAAACTTTACTGACCAAGTTTGATCCAAATCGGACAACTATATCGTATAGCTCCCATAGGGACATTTGGTCAAAAACACGCTCCAAATATGAATTTATATGAATAACTTTTGCGTTGGCCAATCAATCGAAGTGAAACTTACACAGAATATATCTTTCAATAATATAAACATATTGACTAAGTTTCATTCACGACGACTATATCGTATACCTCCCATAGGGACGATCGGTCAAAAATACGCTGTAAATATGATTTTGTATGAAAATTTTCTGCGTTTCTCAAGTCATCTGAATTAAAATCAATAGAGTCGATTACCTAAACGATTGTACTATTATTAATATAATTAATAATATATTATATTGTTAATAATATAATTAAACTGAGTAACGGGTATCCTAAAGTCGCGAGGCGACTATAGCATTCTTTCTTGTTTTACAGTCGAATATCTGAAGGGATGCGTTATCAAGAATAACCTTTCAACAGCTACAAAAAATTAACAGATCAATAAAGAAAGTCACTACAAGATATCAAAGTAGACAAAATTCCTGCGCAGAAAAAGAAAAAATAGAATTGCCTTGGCAATCTATAGAAAAAGCTTTAAAGCCCAACGTATATAAAGTCATTAACAATGACGAAGTACGTAAAGTAGTGACCGTGCATGTAAAAAATGTGCTATGTTTTTTTAAACATGGTAAGAAAATTACTGCAAGATATGATGTTAGCGATTTATATACCAATGGAACTCTTGACTTAGGTCAATTTTTCCAAAAGGCTTGAAAAGCAAGCCGGTATAAATAAAATCAGCCAACACAAAGTGGCACCGTGAGAAAATATCTTTCAACACGTTTCAATTGATAATTTCAAAAATATGGGCAATAAAATATTAATTTCATTGAGAGTAGCGCTACTCAAGCCGGTGACCCTATTATCAAACAAGTAGGAAAGGCTACAGTCGAGCTAGCCGACTGTAAAAGACCCCGTACTCATAGTATTTGCAATAAAACACTTTGAAACAAAACCATCAGTTTGTAATAGGGATGCAAATCGCCAAGAAAATGCCGATATCGATATTAATTAAAATATCACATCAAATCAAATATCAATATTATCAACAACTGAATTCAAATACGCTAATAGATATGGACATAATGAGCAAATATCACATTCGATATCATATCGCAATTATAATTACTATTGTATTGAATATCGATATATGATTTATCGTATCGTATGCATACATGTGCGTGCATCGTCCGCGAGCAGCGCTGTCGCTACACAAGCAGCGAAAACGTTCGCTCACATGTTTATATGCTTCTGTCTCGCTTGCACACATGCATTGACATTGCGTGAAATTGTTAACTTTGTTACGTGTCTAGCTCTTTTGTTTATTGTCCGATTTGTATGCAACTTTCAGGTTAGTTTGTGATACTTTGTCTCCAAACAAATTTCAAATTACAATACAGTACGATTAGTGCAAATGCCTTATAAATGGCATTGAAGTTTAAAAATTATTTCATTCGTGTGGGAAAACGGGGAGTGGCAGTCCAAAAATTTTAATGACAATGCACTTATGCTGTCTCTACCAACCTGCCAGGTGTTCATACGGAGAGACGGACATTGCTATATCGTCTCGGCTGTTGATGCTGATCAAGAATATATATACTTTATGGGGTCGGCCATGCCTCCTTCTGCCTGTTACGCACATTTCGCTTCAGACAAACCTAATAGACCCCTCTACTCTTTTTTAGAGTACGGGGTCTAATAATGATAAAGAAAAAGAAGCTCTATTGTCTACATTCCATGATGATCCAATACAAGGAGGTCACACAGGCATCTCAAAAACCTTGGCCAAGGTCAAAAGACATTATTATTGGAAAGGTATGACTCGAGATATTACTGAGTACATACGAAAATGTCCAAAATGCTAAAAATCAAAAGTGACACGAAAAATAAGAACTACTTTAACAATTACTCTTACGCCAATACACGCTTTCGACAGTGTTATAGTAGACACCATTGGTCCACTACCCAAGTCTGAAAATGGAAATGAATACGCAGTCACATTAATTTGTGATCTGACTAAATATCTAGTGACGATTCCAATTCCAAACAAAAGTGCTAGTACAGTAGCAAATGGAATTTTTGAGAATTTTATTCTAAAGTACGGTCCAATGAAGACGTTATTACGGACATGGGAACAGAATACAAAAATTCTATAATAAATGATTTGTGCAAGTATCTACGAATAAATAACATAAATTCAACTGCACACCACCACCAGACAGTTGGAACAGTCGAAAGAAGTCACAGAACTTTTAATGAATACATACGTTCATATATATCGGTTGATAAAACTGTTTGGGACGTATGGATCCAATATGTCGTATACTGTTTAAACACAACCCCATCTATGGCACCTGACTATTGTCCATATGAACTTGTTTTCGGTAAAGCAAACAATTTATCAAAACATTTTAATCGCACAGACAACATAAAACCTTTATATAGTATAGATGATTACGCTAAGGAAAGTAAATAAAGATTAGAAATAGCATATAAAAGAGCTAGAATTATGTTAGAAGAAAATTAGAAAAAAAACAAGAAAGAATGCTATAGTCGCCTCGCGACTTTAGGATACCCGTTACTCAGTTTAATTATATTATTAACAATGGGATATGATAATAATAATAGTACAATCGTTTAGGCAATCGACCCTATTGATTTCAATTCAGATGACTTTAATTCAGATGACTTGGGAAATACAGAAAATTTTTCATACAAATTCATATTTACAGCGTATTTTTGACCGATCGTCCCTATGGGAGCTATACGATATAGTCGTCCGATTTGAATGAAACTTGGTCAGCATGTTTATATTATTGACAAATATATTTTGTGTGAGTTTCACTAAAATTGCTTGACCGACGCAAAAGTTATTCATATAAATTCATATTTGGAGCGTACTTTTGACCAATTGTCCCTATGGGAGCTATACGATATAGTCGTCCGATTTGGTTGAAACTTAGTCAATATGTTTATATTATTGACAGATATATTCTGTGTGAGTTTCACTAAAATTGCTTGGCCCACGCAAAATTAATTCATATAAATTAATATTTGGAGCGTGTTTTTGACCAAATGTCCCTATGGGAGCTATACGATATAGTTGTCCGATTTGGATCAAACTTGGTCAGTAAAGTTTTCTATACTAAAACATGCTATTTTTACCTGTTTTTACCTTTGTATGCACATAGAACGCCCTAAAGTGGGCGTGTCAAAAAACGAAAACAAACTTGTACTGCTTGGGCATTTTATCTTTCGTTTGCGACCACTCGGGCCTTTCTAGCTCTTATAGTCTCTGAGATCCTTTTTTGTTCACACAGACGGACAGGGACGGACAGACGGACAGACGGACATGGCTATATCGACTCGGCTAATCATGCTGATCAAGAATATATATACTTTATGGGGTCTGCCATGTCTCCTTCTCCCTGTTACATACATTCCAACGAATACAATATACCCTTTTACTCTACGAGTAACGGGTATAATAAGGAATTATATGATAAGAAAGTAATAAACATAGATATATCGGTAGGAGATACTTAAGAATGAAACGGGACATAAGCTAGATCCAACTTATTTAGGACCATACACAGTAGAAAAGTTAGAAGATAACGATAATATAATTATTAAAGATACTAAAAAGAAGAAACAACAAGAAAGAAAAGTACAGTCGAGCATGCCCGACCGTAGATTACTCTCTGCATTTCATTCCCGATCATCTTAATAAAATCGATATCCGGGTATATCAATTGATACTTGCAACAAAACACGTTGAAACGAAAACATCTGATTGTATGTATACACACACATACACACTTAACATTATATGTATGCACGCACATAAGTATGTGTGCATATGTAATACATACACAATCGATTGGCACGGCCAGCATTCGCGGGCAGCGCTGCCGCTAGCAAGCAGCGTAAACGTTCGCTCACATGTTTATATGTTTCTGTCTCGCTTGCACACATGCATTGGCATTGCGTTCAATTATCAACTTTCTTACATGTCTAGCTCTTTTGTTTATTGTCCGATTTAGATGCAACTTTCAGGATAGTTTAATATATTTTGTCTTTAAACGAATGTGAAATAACAATACTGTACGATAAGAACATATGCCTTAAAATCGGCATTGAAGTTTGCAAATTATCTTATTTCTTGTGAGAAAAGGGGGCGTGGCAGTCCAAAATTTTTGATGACAATACAATTATACCGTCTCTAGGAACCTACATACCAAAATGGGTGTTCCTAAGTGCCATATTTACTGAGATATTCGCCTAAAACATCAATTTTTTACGAGGTGTTTCTAGTTTTTTGCTCATTGTGGGCGAACGGGGCGTGGCATCGGAAAAAAAAAAGATTCTTGTATTGACTGACTTAATATCGAGTCGATAGAGACCAAATTCAAACTTGTAGCTCTTACCATCTCTGAAATCTGTTTGTTCATACGGACAGACAGACGGACAGACAGACAGACGGACATGGCTATATCGACTCGGCTTGTGATGCTGATCAAGAATATATATACTTTATGGGGTCTGCCACGCCTCCTTCTGCCTGTTACATACTTTTTTTTTTGCACAAACCCAATATACTCTCTCTTGCAGAGAGTATAAAAAGTACATAAGGATAGATTAAAACCTTATAATAATTGAATTGAAAATTTAAAAAAAAAAACAAGAAAGAATGCTATAGTCGCCTTGCGACTTTAGGATACCCGTTACTCAGTTTAATTATATTATTAACAATATAATATATTATTAATTATATTAATAATAGTACAATCGTTTAGGTAATCGACTCTATTGATTTTAATTCAGATGACTTGAGAAACGCAGAAAATTTTCGTACAAAATCATATTTACAGCGTATTTTTGACCTATTGTCCCTATGGGAGCTATACGATATAGTCGTCCGATTTGGATGAAACTTAGTCAATATGTTTATATTATTGAAAGATATATTCTGTGTAAGTTTCACTTCGATTGATTGGCCAACGCAAAAGTTATTCATATAAATTCATATTTGTAGCGTATTTTTTACCGATTGTCCCTATGGGAGCTATACGATATAGTTGTCCGATTTGGATCAAACTTGGTGAGTATATGTACTCCCTAGACGTGTACTTTCTGTGTCAATTTGGTTTAGATAGCATTGCTAACAAAAAAGTTTTCTATACTAAAACATGCTATTTTTACCTGTTTTTACCTTTGTATGCACATAGAACGCCCTAAAGTGGGCGTGTCAAAAAACAAAAGCAAACTTGTACTGCTTGGGCATTTATCTTTCGTTTGCGACCACTCGGGCCTTTCTAGCTCTTATAGTCTCTGAGATCCTTTTGTTCACACAGACGGACAGACGGACAGACGGACAGACGGACAGACGGACATGGCTATATCGACTCGGCTTGTCATGCTGATCAAGAATATATATACTTTATGGGGTCTGCCATGTCTCCTTCTCCCTGTTACATACATTCCAACGAATACAATATACCCTTTTACTCTACGAGTAACGGGTATAATAAATATTTTTTTGTTCGAACAATATAATACAAAACAATGAATTGAAAAGTGGAATTTAAGAAAAGGAAATTAAACAAGTAAGAAAGGCTACAGTCGAGCTAGCCGACGGTAGAAGACCCCGTACTCATAGTATTTGCAATAAAACACTTTGAAACAAAACCATCAGTTTGTAATAGGGATGCTAATCGCCAAGAAAATGCCGATATCGATTTTAATTAAAATATCACATCAAATCAAATATCGATATTATTATCAACTGAATTCAAATACGCTATAGATATGGACATAATGACCAAATATCGCATTCGAGATCATATCGCAATTATTATTACTATCGTGTTCAATATCGATATATGATTTATCGTATCGTATGCATACATGTGCGTGCATCGTCCGCGAGCAGCGCTGTCGCTACACAAGCAGCGAAAACGTTCGCTCACATGTTTATATGCTTCTGTCTCGCTTGCACACATGCATTGACATTGCGTGCAATTGTTAACATTGTTACGTGTCTAGCTCTTTTGTTTATTGTCCGATTTGTATGCAACTTTCAGGTTAGTTTGTGATACTTTGTCTCCAAACGAATTTGAAATTACAATACCGTACGATAAGTGCAAATGCCTTAAAAATGGCATTGAAGTTTGAAAATTATTTCATTCGTGTGGGAAAACGGGGCGTGGCAGTCCAAAAATTTTAATGACAATGCATTTATGCTGTCTCTAGCAACCTGTATACCAAAAACGGTACTCCTAAGTGCTATAGTTACTGAGATATTCGCTGAAAACCTCAATTTTTTCGTAGGTGACCATAGTAATTTACAATTTGCGGGGGCGGTAAGGGGCGTGGCAAAGATTTGAAATAAACTTGATCTGCCTGACATAAAGACGGACTTTCATTCTAAATTTGGCGGCTCTAGCTTTTGTAGTTTAAAAGATCCAGGTGTTCATACGGACAGACGGACGGACGGACAGACGGACATTGCTATATCGTCTCGGCTGTTGATGCTGATCAAGAATATATATACTTTATGGGGTCGGCCACGCCTCCTTCTGCCTGTTACGCACATTTCGCTTCAGACAAACTTAATAGACCCCTCTACTCTTTTTTAGAGTACGGGGTCTTAAAAAAACAAGAAAGAATGCTATAGTCGCCTCGCGACTTTAGGATACCCGTTACTCAGTTTAATTATATTATTAACAATGGGATATGATAATAATAATAGTACAATCGATTAGGCAATCGACCCTATTGATTTTAATTCAGATGACTTGGGAAATACAGAAAATTTTCATACAAATTCATATTTACAGCGTATTTTTACCCAATAGTCCCTATGGGAGCTATACGATATAGTCGTCCGATTTGAATGAAACTTGGTCAGCATGTTTATATTATTGACAAATATATTCTGTGTGAGTTTCACTAAAATTGCTTGGCCGACGCAAAAGTTATTCATAAAAATTCATATTTGGAGCGTACTTTTGACCAATTGTCCCTATGGGAGCTATACGATATAGTTGTCCGATTTGGATGAAACTTAGTCAATATGTTTATATTATTGACAGCTATATTCTGTGTGAGTTTCACTAAAATTGCTTGGCCCACGCAAAAGTTATTCATATAAATTCTATAGCCTATAGCTCCCATAGGACAAATCGGTCGAAAATTCGTGATTTGTATGGAGACATGAAGTTTTAGTTGAGCGATTGAGACCAAACTAACACATTATGTATAAGGTACCATTATAACTATCCTCACCAAGTTTGGTCCGGATCGGACAACTGTAGCCTATAGCTCCCATAACGACAAATCGGTCGAAAATTGGTGATTTGTATGGAGACATGAAGTTTTAGTTGAGCGATTGCAACCAAACTAACACATTATTTATATGGTACCAGTATAACTATCCTCACCAAGTTTGGTCCGGATCGGACAACTATAGCCTATAGCTCCCATAGGACAAATCGGTCGAAAATTGGTGATTTGTATGGGGACATGAAGTTTTAGTTTAGCGATTACAACCAAATTAACACATTATGTATATGGTACCATTGTAACTATCCTCACCAAGTTTGGTCCGGATCGGACAACTATAGCCTATAGCTCCCATAGGACAAATCGGTCGAAAATTGGTGATTTGTATGGAGACATGAAGTTTTAGTTGAGCGATTGCAACCAAACTAACACATTATGTGTATGGTACTATTATAACTATCCTCACCAAGTTTGGTCTGGATCGGGCAACTATAGCCTATAGCTCCCATAGGACAAATCGGTCGAAAATTGGTGATTTGTATTGAAAAACGCGCACTAGAAGGAGTACGGGGTCTTTTACAGTCGGCTCGCTCGACTGTAGCCTTTCTTACTTGTTAAATACATATAGTTCTAAGCCTATACTTTACACCTACATATTAAGAACAAGTAAGAAAGGCTACAGTCGAGCGAGCCGACTGTAAAAGACCCCGTACTCACGGAAGTGCTCATTTTCCATACGAAAAAAAAAGAAAAACGGAGTTATTCACATTTTGTATATATACATATTTATATAAAAATGTATGTAAATATATACACAATTAAATGCACAATTTCCTTACTTTGCTTATTTTAAAAATAAGCCGTATTTATATAAGTATGTAAATGATTTAAATAACGAAATACTTCTTCTTATTATTCAATGTTTTGGGAACAGGTTTTAAAATAAAAGAAATATAATTTATTTAAAATAGTGCTTATAATTAAAATAGAAAATTTATATATTAACTTTGACTGGGACTCGAACCTGCGACCCATGCCGATTTGCAAATGAACGAACCGTAACCCTACCAACTGGTCCACGCTCTACTTCCAAATCGCGTTGATTATTCTCATTGACATTTAATATAAGGCGGGAGTGCATTTTAAAATGTGTTATCATGCGAGACAACAACTATACAAATAAGTATGTATTAGAATTGAAATCTTTTATTCAAAATGGTAAAAATTAAAACAATATCTGCGTTCAGTAGCATTGTATGAATCTGTATAGTAACAGAATTTATTTTTGGCGCGTCCCAAAATCAGTTCGGAACAAGTACCAATGAGCGCTAAATGCAGATCAACTGAACAACTTACTTCAATTGAACTACGTTAAGCAGTTCAAAGCAGTTGAACAAGTGCAAAGCATAAGCAAAAATATGTATGCATGTATGTATGAATGTGTATGTATATACACATTAATAAATGTATGTACGTGCAAGGGAGTTTTCTGAATTGTTTTGGAATTTCGTATTACTTTTTTTTAGCGTACCATGTTACGCAAATACATTTTAAATACAAATAAACGTTATTATTATTTAAAATAGTTTTACAATTTGTGTTAAAATTAAAAAATTTGTATTTAACTTTGGCTGGACTCGAACCTGGGACCCACGCGGATTTGCAAAATAATGAACCGCGACCCTACCAATAAGACCACGCTCTGCTGATAAATCAGTTGGATTATTTTCGTTCACATGCAATAATTGCTTGTTTAACACAGTACACTGCTTGCTGCAGTTTGTGTAGGTAAACGTAGACTTTTCTATTGCAAGCAGTGCAAACAAACAATTTGTACATAAAATTCAGCATTTTTGATTAATTTGTTTTATATGTTGTTGTTGTCCGATTTGGACCAAATTTGGTAGGAATATTTTTAATAATTATACACACATCCTCTGTGAGTTTGGTTGCGATCGCTCAACCAACACTACATGTCTTCATACAAATTTTTTATTTTTGACCGGTTTGTCCTATGGGAGCTATAGGCTATAGTTGTCCGATCCGGAACAAACTTGGTGAGGATTGTTATAATGGTACTATACACATATTGTGTGAATTTGGTCTCTCTAGCTCTAGTCGTTTTCAAGTTATGGCGATGTGAAAATAGTTTTTTACAATTTGCGGGGGCGGTGGGGGGCGTGGCAAAAATTTGAAATAAACTTGCACTGCGTACACTACAGACGGACTTTCATTCCAAATTTGGTGTCTCTAGCTCTTGTAGTTTAGAAGAACCAGGTGTTCATACAGACGGACGGACAGACGGACAGACAGACAGACGGACAGACGGACATCGCTATATCGTCTCGGCTGTTGATGCTGATCAAAAATATATATACTTTATGGGGTCGGAAAAGCCTCCTTCTACCTGTTACGCACATTTCGCTTCAGACAAACCTAATAGACCCCTATACTCTTTTTTAGAGTACGGGGTCTAAAAATCTTAATATTAGCATAATAAACAAAAAAAAAAAAAAAAAAAAAAAAAGAATAATATTATCATGAATACTTAAAATAACTTCATTAATTACGTTATTTTTTTAAAAGGAGGGAGATGTAGCATGCGTACATACATATATACATACATATGAATAATGCAGCAACACTTTGTTGTTATGCCAATAGAATGCAAAACTTTGTTGTTATGCCAATAACAAGCAGCGACTTTGTCGCAGCGCGTTCAATGCTAAGTGCCCTCTGCACATATTCAAGTGCAGATGATATATGATCCGCACTTGATGGCAACGACCGCCCAAATAACTAAGTCAGCGATCTCACGCTTGACCGTCGCTATGTATATATATGTGCGCGCATGGCTCTCTCAGACCCTCTTTATATATATAATATATAATAAGCAAAAACCAATGTATGTAAAACGGCTGCTCACTGCTTCACGGTGGACAGCTCGAACTCCAAAAGAACATTCAATAAAGTTCGATCAGAGCAGAGAGAAGTCTCTCTGCAAAACTAAACTGGACTATCAATTATCTTTGGAAACATTTCCACTACACAGGACTTCTTTTCCAAATTTTACTGCTCTAGAATTAAACATATTGGTTTCGTCTAAAACAACGTCCCTTGCAACAATAAATTTTTCTTTAATGGCATCCCATAATTTAAGTCCATTTGGTTCATATCCTATAAATATGGATTTATATGATTTCTCATCAAATTGACCCTTTTTAATTTTATTGTGTACATACACAGTTGAACCAAACACTCTAAGATATTTTAAATTGGGCTTTCTATTGTGCCACATCTCATATGGGGTTTTTGTGCCGTTACCAAGTGCTTTGCCTGGGGTTCTATTTATTAAATATGTTGCCGTAAGGACAGCTTCACCCCAGAAGCTTTTGTCTAGTTGTGCACCACTTACCATGGCACGAGCTTTCTCTGTAATGGTCCTTATCATTCGTTCCGACACACCATTCAACTGAGGTGTGCGTGGCACGGTTAAATGATAACTCAACCCTTTTGATACGCAGAATTCGCGCATCTTATTCGAAAGGTACTCTCTACCATTGTAAATATACAAATTGACAATCTTAAGATTAAAATGAGTTTCGCTCTTTGCCACAAAATCTTTGAATGCGTTGAATACATCTGATTTGTATTTCAACAAATAGGTTACACAATAATGTGTAAATTGGTCTATAAAAATTACAAAATAATTTTTATCATCTATTGTTACTGGTGTAATTGGGGCACAAACATCAGAATGTACAACAAGGGTCGTTTAATATAACTTTTATCTTTATACTGTTTAAGTGGCAGCCTAGCCTGTTTTCCATTCAAACAATGTTCACAAATTTCATCTGATATTTCTAAGTCACAAAGAAGACTGCTGTCACAAAATAAATTATTTTTCTTTATTTCAATATATATTATATTATATGTCCCAATCTCTCATGCCATAACCGATATTTATTTTTATTCCTTGCATCTGCGCTGTATGCTTGGAATTTAACTACAGGTATATTATTGAACATACCTGACTCCTTAATAACGATCACTCCATTTTTGGATATTGACACAGCGTCACTTTCAAACTTAATCGTCATCCCAGCCTGTTGCAGGCGATTGACGGACGTGAGGTTTTCTGCTGCCTCCTCGCAATAAAGCACATCCTCCAAAGTGATATTGTGTGCATTGTGCAGTCGCACAATTCCACGCTTCGTAGCATGAATATATGCGCCTTCTTTTGCCACTGCGATTTTAATGGGCTGCTCCAAAACCACGTAATCAGCAAACAGTGATTCGTCATTGATTAAATGATCAGCTGCGCCCAAATCAAGTATAAAAACACGTTCATAGTTTTTATACCCTTGCAGAGGGTATATTAATTTTGTCACGAAGTTTGTAACGCATTGAAGGAGGCATCTCCGACCCCATAAAGTATATATATTCTTGATCAGCATCAACAGGCGAGTCGATATAGCCATGTCCGTCTGTCTGTCCGTCTGTCCGTCTGTTTCTATGCGAACTAGTCTCTCAGTTTTAAAGCTATCTTGATGAAACTTGGTACAGATGTGTATTCTCTCTGCAGGCAGATCATTTGTTAAAATCGGCCGGATCGGATGACTATATCATATAGCTCCCATAGGAACAATCGGTTGCAAAAAAATTTTTTTTGAGCTATTTCAACCAAATTAAGCCTATATGCATTTAGTACCAAATCCCATGTGCAAACCAAATTTCATCCGAATCGGACCACTATATCATATAGCTGCCATAGGAACAATCGGTTCAAAGGCTTAGTATGAAAATTTTTAATGTCTATTGATCGATTTCAACCAAATTCACGCAGTACGCATAAGCTATCATTCCCTATATGCTGACCAAATTTCATCCAATTCGGACTACTATATCATATAGCTTCCATAGGAACAATCGGTTGATAATGATGAAAATGCCTAGTATGAAAATATTCAGTGTCGATTGAGCGATTTCAACCAAACTCACGCCATAAACATTTGCTATCATTCCCTAGCTGTTGACCAAATTTCATTCGGATCGAACCACTATATCATATAGCTGCCATAGGAACAATCAGTTTAAAGGCATGGTATGAAAATCTGTAAAGTCTATTAAGCGATTTCAGCTAAATTCACGCACTACTCCTTTGCTATTATTCCCTATATACTGACCAAATCTCATCTAAATCGGACTATTATATCATACAGCATCCATAGGAACCACTGGTAACTGAATCCAATGAACGCAACATGCATGACTGCAAGGGTATTTAATCTTCGGCGAGCCGAAGATAACCTTTCTTTCTTGTTTTTATTACAGTTGCAAGTTGAGCTTGATTTTTATCTTTATTATTGTTTTCTTTATTATTTTCTGCTTTGTTTTTATTAATCCTAATAAAATGGTAACAATTTTTCTTTAAATGCCCCTCTTTTCTACAATAATGACATTTCATATTATTTTTAGCTTTTCCCTTAAACAATTTTTTTTGTTGTGCGTTTCTAGCCTTAAAAACATTATTATACCCGTTACTCCTAGAGTAAAAGGGTATATTGTATTCGTTGGAATGTATGTAACAGGGAGAAGGAGACATGGCAGACCCCATAAAGTATATATATTCTTGATCAGCATGAGTAGCCGAGTCGATATAGCCATGTCCGTCTGTCCGTCTGTCCGTCCGTCTGTCCGTCTGTCCGTCTGTGTGAACAAAAGGATCTCAGAGACTATAAGAGCTAGAAAGGCCCGAGCGGTCGCAAACGAAAGATAAAATGCCCAAGCAGTACAAGTTTGCTTTTGTTTTTTGACACGCCCACTTTAGGGCGTTCTATGTGCATACAAAGGTAAAAACAGGTAAAAATAGCATGTTTTAGTATAGAAAACTTTTTTGTTAGTAATGCTATCTAAACCAAATTGACACAGAAAGTACACGTCCAGGGATTACGTATACTGACCAAGTTTGATCCAAATCGGACAACTATATCATATAGCTCCCATAGGGACAATCGGTCAAAAATACGCTCCAAATATGAATTTATGTGAATAACTTTTGCATTGGCCAAGCAATCGAAGTGAAACTTACACAGAATATATCTTTCAATAATATAAACATATTGACTAAGTTTCATCCAAATCGGACGACTATATCGTATAGCTCCCATAGGGACAATCGGTCAAAAAATACGCTCCAAATATGAATTTATATGAATAACTTTTGCATTGGCCAAGCAATCGAAGGGAAACTTACACAGAATATATCTGTCAATAATATAAATATGTTAACCAAGTTTCATTCAAATCGGACGACTATATCGTATAGCTCCCATTGGGACGATCGGTCAAAAATACGCTGTAAATATGATTTTGTATGAAAATTTTCTGCGTTTCTCAAGTCATCTGAATTAAAACCAATAGGGTCGATTACCTAAACGATTGTACTATTATTAATATTATTAATAATATATTATATTGTTAATAATATAATTAAACTGAGTAACGGGTATCCTAAAGTCGCGAGGCGACTATAGCATTCTTTCTTGTTTTTTTTTAAATTATAATTTCTTTTTCCAACTGCACTCATAACCTTTTTAGTTGTATCTGTACTTTCACTTCTTAATTTTATTTCAAAATCTAACAACTTATTTTTTACAAAACCTAACGATAGAGTGCCGTCCGATACAGTTTCAATTGCAGTTATTACGCTGTTGTGAGATGAAGGCATAGTATTCAGCAAATACGCAACCTTTTTCATCTCTTCCATTTTTGCGCCAGCCGCTAATAACTTACTCACTATTTCGTCAAACACAATAAAATGACTCGAGAGCGTCGTTTCACTTAACAGTTTCAGTGAAATCAAACGTTTGTGTGCAGCTAACTGCGACGCAAGGCTTCTGCGCTCATATATGGGGTCTAAATTCTGGAGAATTGCACGCGCCGAAATGTCGCCTTCTGCAAAGCTAAGGAATGAGTCACTTAAATGGTTAATTAACAAGCTCTTTGCAGTTCGATCTGCCTGTTTTCAAGTATCGTCAACCTCCTTAGGAATTTCGTCATCCACCACTTTAAGTATATTTAATTCACTTAATAAAACCCTGACTCGGAATTTTCATACGGAATATTTTTCTCCATTAAAAGGTTTAATATTGTTCTTGTTCTTCTTCATATTGTGTTTTTGACCCCGTACTCTAAAAAAGAGTATAGGGGTCTATTAGGTTTGTCTGAAGCGAAATGTGCGTAACAGGTAGAAGGAGGCTTTTCCGACCCCATAAAGTATATATATTTTTGATCAGCATCAACAGCCGAGACGATATAGCGATGTCCGTCTGTCCGTCTGTCCGTCTGTCTGTCTGTCCGTCTGTCCGTCCGTCTGTATGAACACCTGGTTCTTCTAAACTACAAGAGCTAGAGACACCAAATTTGGAATGAAAGTCCGTCTGTAGTGTACGCAGTGCAAGTTTATTTCAAATTTTTGCCACGCCCCCCACCGCCCCCGCAAATTGTAAAAAACTATTTTCACATCGCCATAACTTGAAAACGACTAGAGCTAGAGAGACCAAATTCACACAATATGTGTATAGTACCATTATAACAATCCTCACCAAGTTTGTTCCGGATCGGACAACTATAGCGTATAGCTCCCATAGGACAAACCGGTCAAATATAAAAAATTTGTATGAAGACATGTAGTGTTGGTTGAGCGATCGCAACCAAACTACCAGAGGATGTGTGTATAATTATGAAAAATATTCCTACCAAATTTGGTCCAAATCGGACAACAACAACATATAAAACAAATTAATCAAAAATGCTGAATTTTATGTACAAATTGTTTGTTTGCACTGCTTGCAATAGAAAAGTCTACGTTTACCTACACAAACTGCAGCAAGCAGTGTACTGTGTTAAACAAGCAATTATTGCATGTGAATGAAAATAATCCAACTGATTTATCAGCAGAGTGTGGTCTTATTGGTAGGGTCGCGGTTCATTATTTTGCAAATCCGCGTGGGTCCCAGGTTCGAGTCCAGCCAAAGTTAAATACAAATTTTTTAATTTTAACACAAATTGTAAAACTATTTTAAATAATAATAACGTTTATTTGTATTTAAAATGTATTTGCGTAACATGGTACGCTAAAAAAAAAGTAATACGAAATTCCAAAACAATTCAGAAAACTCCCTTGCACGTACATACATTTATTAATGTGTATATACATACACATTCATACATACATGCATACATATTTTTGCTTATGCTTTGCACTTGTTCAACTGCTTTGAACTGCTTAACGTAGTTCAATTGAAGTAAGTTGTTCAGTTGATCTGCATTTAGCGCTCATTGGTACTTGTTCCGAACTGATTTTGGGACGCGCCAAAAATAAATTCTCTAACTATACAGATTCATACAATGCTACTGAACGCAGATATTGTTTTAATTTTTACCATTTTGAATAAAAGATTTCAATTCTAATACATACTTATTTGTATAGTTGTTGTCTCGCATGATAACACATTTTAAAATGCACTCCCGCCTTATATTAAATGTCAATGAGAATAATCAACGCGATTTGGAAGTAGAGCGTGGACCAGTTGGTAGGGTTACGGTTCGTTCATTTGCAAATCGGCATGGGTCGCAGGTTCGAGTCCCAGTCAAAGTTAATATATAAATTTTCTATTTTAATTATAAGCACTATTTTAAATAAATTATATTTCTTTTATTTTAAAACCTGTTCCCAAAACATTGAATAATAAGAAGAAGTATTTCGTTATTTAAATCATTTACATACTTATATAAATACGGCTTATTTTTAAAATAAGCAAAGTAAGGAAATTGTGCATTTAATTGTGTATATATTTACATACATTTTTATATAAATATGTATATATACAAAATGTGAATAACTCCGTTTTTCTTTTTTTTTCGTATGGAAAATGCGCACTTCCGTGAGTACGGGGTCTTTTACAGTCGGCTCGCTCGACTGTAGTCTTTATTACTTGTTTTTAATGTTATATATATACACACACTGCTATATATAGTTATATATCGACAACCCACTACACACACACAAAACACATTATACTTATATTACAAACACTTATGCTGTAAACATAAATCCCCGAGCTATGAACATAGACTCCCGAAAAATCCTAATGTAAACATTCCCATTAAATAACTTAAACATAACAAGAAGGAAAGGCTACAGTCGAGCGAGCCGACTGTAAAAGACCCCGTACTCCTTCTAGTGCGCGTTTTTCATACAAATCAACAATCCTTAACCGATTAGTCCTATGGGCGTTATAGACTACAGTTGTCCTATCAGGACCAGACTTGGTGAGGACAGTAACAATGGAATCATACACATAATGTGCTAGATTGGTTGCAATCGCTCAACTAAAACTTCATGTTTCCATACAAATCACCAATTTTCGACCGATTTGTTCTATGGGAGCTATAGGCTATAGTTGTTCGATTCGGACCAAACTTGGTGAGGATAGTTTTAATGGTACCATATATATAATGTGTTACTTTGCCTGCAATCGCTCAACTAAAACTTCATGTCTCCATACAAATCACAAATTTTCGACTGATTTGTCCTATGGGAGCTATAGGCTATAGTTGTCCGATCCGGACCAAACTTGGTGAGGATAGTTATAATGGTACCATATACATATTGTGTTAGTTTGGTTGCAATCGCTCAACTAAAACTTCATGTCTCCATACAAATCCTTTCGTTGTCCTTGGGGCGCCGGGTAATATTGTGTTAGTTTGGTTGCAATCGCTCAACTAAAACTTCATGTCTCCATACAAATCACCAATTTTCGACCGATTTGTCCTATGGGAGCTACAGGCTATAGTTGTCCGATTCGGACCAAGCTTGGTGAGGACAGTAACAATGGCATCATACACATAATGTGTTAGTTTGGTCTCAATCGCTCAACTAAAACTTCATGTCTCCATACAAATCACCAATTTTCGACCGATTTGTCCTATGGGAGCTACAGGCTATAGTTGTCCGATTCGGACCAAGCTTGGTGAGGACAGTAACAATGGCATCATACACATAATGTGTTAGTTTGGTCTCAATCGCTCAACTAAAACTTCATGTCTCCATACAAATCACCAATTTTTGACCGATTTGTCCTATGGGAGCTATAGGCTATAGTTGTCTGATTCGGACCAAGCTTGGTGAGGACAGTAACAATGGCATCATACACATAATGTGTTAGTTTGGTCTCAATCGCTCAATTAAAACTTCATGTCTCCATACAAATCACCAATTTTCGACCGATTTGTCCTATGGGAGCTGTAGGCTATAGTTGTTCGATCCGGACCAAACTTGGTGAGGATAGTTATAATGGTACGATACACAAAATGTGTGAATTTGGTCTCTCTAGCTTTAATCGTTTTCAAGTTATGGTGATGTGAAAAAAGTTTTTTACAATTTGAGTGGGCGGTAGGGGGCGTGGCAAAAATTTGAAATAAACTTAACCTGCCTGACATATAGACGGACTTTCATTCCAAATTTGGAAGCTCTAGCTT
>JAEIGM010000279.1:0-44957 GCA_018903735.1 Drosophila cardini
GAACGCTACATTCGTCTCTTTCTTTCGCACGTCAAGAGATACTCACCAAAAAAAATGTACAAGCGAACGTACATAAGGAATTGAAAAAAACCATTAAATTCTTGGAAACGCGCTTGGTGGATATATAAAACGTTTATCTTATATCCATTTCGAACAACGCAATACGCAATTGCGTAGAGGATTATGTTACCTGAAGGTGGACGAACAAAAGAATCTTCTTCGCCAACGACAATTGCCTGCAACTTGATCACGAAATCAGTCGATACAACGCCTCAGCGAACAAGAGGAATCCGAAGAAATCGAAATGTCGCTCAACGAAGATCAAGCAACAGAATTGTTGCTGTTATCTTAAGAAAGTGTCAACCAACTACGTGGGTTGTTAATGCAGGTATTGGAATCGCTAAATGTATACAATATTAACGCCCAGTCGAATGTCAGAAACGCCAGCGAGAGTGAATGTGAAACGCTTTCGTCACCTAACCCGTCACCAAACTCAAACGTCGGCACACGCCACGTATCTGTAAAGGAAATAGCCGGATCTTTGGCTAAAATCGACCCAACAAATTCTGAAGAGATCTCGGTGGACCAATTTATTGATCGAGTCAATAAAGTTATTGCAGCTTACCAATGAGAAGATAAATATTTGTTGATCGCCATTAACATCTGTCTCAAAGGTGCTGCGAAGATGTGGCTTGATGCCTCACCTGTTCTGCATACTACGTGGAAGGATTTCCCCGTGCTTTACGCGATAAATTTGGATCGACTCCAGATGAAGCAGAGAAGCATTATGCAATGACCGCTGCAGTACGTCGTCCGATAGATACCATAAAGGAATATTGCTTCCGAATGACAGCTTTGTGAAATAGATATGGTCTAAGCAAGGCAGCAATTATACGCTACATACGAGCTGGCCTCACACATCGAGAGTTTCAGCAGAGCATTGCTGCTCTCACATTTTCTAGCATTAAGGGGATGCGAGATGCAGCGGAGAACTTCTTTGCAAGTCGACAAGGGTTACGTGATTCAAAGCTTGAATCAGAGTACAAGAAGGATGACTCAAAACCAAATCGAGACGATTCATTAAAAGCGGATAGGAAAAATCAAGTGAAATGTTATAATTGGGGCGCTGTCGGGGACCTATCGATCAATTGCCCTCAACCACAGAAACGACAACGTTGCACAGCCTGTAACAAAATACACCCAACCGGAAAATACTCGTCGCCTCGGAGCAGCTAACAGAGATGCCTGTTTTAGCAAAGTGATTGAGATCATCTCGAGTCGATATTATGCTTTCATTGATACTGGAAGTCAGTGCAGTATGGTGCGCCAGTCTGTTGCTGACATGATCAACGTTAAACGGAGCAAATGTCTTATGCAAATTTAAGGTTTAGTGGAGTTCGTATCTTGAAAGAATCCATTATCGTAAATATTGTGATCGACAATGCTTCCGTCCCTGCGCAAATCTATATTGTCGATGATGAGATCATAAAAGAGGACTTTCTTATTGGCCAAGTCGTGCTTGTAAATGCCAACTTACCTTGAATTTGAATGCGAACGAGTGCAGCAGCAAACGTGTGAAGAACGGCAGAATAAGTTAAAAAATCTGTTATGTAATCTCAACACAGAAACAGATTAAGCCCAAATTTTAGCACAATTGGAGAAGTACGATGATGTCTTTGCTACGGGTTTGCAGGGAATAGGCAAGACAAACGTTGTTGAAGCTAAAATCGAACTAGAAGACAACAAAGTCGTTACTGATTCAGCGTACCGCGTATCGCAACCAAAGCAAGATGTTGTGAATCGCATAGTAAACGAATTGCTAGAGCGGGATATAATTACTAAATCAACATCTAACTACGCCAGCCCAGTCGTGCTCATAAAGAAAAAGAATGGAAGCAATCGCCTTTGTATCGATTATCGTCGTCTTAACAAGCTTATTAAAAAGGAAAATTTTCCAATTTCTAACATCGAGGAACGTCTCCAGGAAGCAAAGCGATATAAATAGTTTTCGTCGCTAGACCTAAATAGCGGGTACTACCAAATTGCTTTATCACCAGAAAAACAAATATATACAGCTTTCATTACAACCGAAGGCTTGTTCGAATTTAAACGAATGCCATTCGGCTTAAAGAACGCGCCTGCTGTTTTCAATCGTGAATTGTTTAAAGAAACAATAACATTCCTTGGACAGGAGCTACATCCGTTAGGCATTAGTCCTGAAGAAATAAAAGCAAGAGCGATTAAACTCTTTTCACAGCCAACAAACATTACCGATGTACGCTGGTTCCTCGGGTTGAGTGGATACTTCCGTCAATTTATTGCTTGATTCGCAATAATCTCCGCACCGCTTCGTGAATTGCTACGTCAAGGACACATCTTCAAATGGGAAACCTCCCAGGACAGAGCTTTCAATGAGTTAAAACAAAAATTGTCACCAAAACCAATAATTGTTGGTTATCGCCTTAATGCTGAACATCAACTTCATACGGGCGCCAGTTCAATCGGACCTGAAGTTGTCCTCATGCAGAGAGAAATGGACCAATAGAAGCCAGTCTGATATTTTAGCAGATCAACTACTGTCAACGAGAGATAGTTCTATAGCTATGAGCTGGAAGCTTTAGCTGTCGTCGAGTCCTTAGAAAGGTTCAAATACTACATCTACGGCAAGAAAGTAAGCGTTGTCACTGATTGTAGTGCGCTTCGTACCACGATAGAAAAGCGGGATTTGATTCCGAGGATTGCTAGATGGTGGTTAAGAGTTCAAGAGTTCGACATCGAAATATTACATCGAGCAGCTACACGGATGGAACACGTGTATGCTCTGAGTAGAGCACCAGTAGAAAACGCTTGTGAGTATGACACTGCACATATGAAAATATCGAAGGCATTAATTGATGAAGCAGACTGGTTGTTTGCGATACAGCTGCAGAATGAAAACATTAAGCAAATAGTTGCAGACATGAAAATGAGCAAATCAAAGAATGTAGCTGACTATAAAATCGAAAACGGACGTTTGTTTAGACAATAGAACGTAAAACTGCTATGGGTCGTGCCAAAAGCTTTGCGGTTTCATGTGCTTCGACAATGTCACGACAAAGGAGGACATATGAGCGTTGACAAGACCATAAGTCGAATTTTACAGTTTTTACCAAGAATGAGAAATTTTGTTAAGGGATATATCAAATCTTGTATTGGGTGCGCTCTCAACAAACATCCAGGAGGTAAAACTTAAGGAAGGTACCATTATGATGACGCTAAACCAATCCCGTTTGAAACCATACACATTGACCCTTTTGGTCCCGTTTCCAAAAATAAAAAAATTACAAGTATAAAAAGTTTCCTTTCATTATTAGCAACATTTGTAGCTAATCGACGTGCAGGCATCAAAGTGATGGCCAATCATGTATCTTGGAGACATGGAGCGACACTATCAAGAGAGTGTGACGTTCCAAAACTCAAATTTTGTCGTGAACTGGTAAAAATGGATACATTAAGATCAAAATTCAATATAAAACTACAAACTGTCGAACTAGACAAGAAAAGACATAGATTCGCTTTGCTGATATTGCTGAAATCAGCTCAGCGACCAGAGCGCAGTGACATTTGAAAGGCCAAAAAGAATGATATCGTGAATCCAAATTTGCCATCGCTGACTCCATTGATTCACAATTCAAACGATTTAGGAAGACGAATCACTTTGACTCAGTTAGGAGTATATTTGTGTGGTTCCCCAAATGTTACCGCCAAAATAATCCTCTAATGCTTCTATTAGAATCCAGAACAGCTTCTGCACTACACATGTCATCCTAGTCTGGCGGTACTTGGACAAGGCGACACATTTTGTGGTAACGGGGAACCTTGTGATGGATTTCCAGGATGCATTCTATCGACAGCAGCGCCGTCTTCCGTTCGCAGCGGAACGAGTGATGGAGTGGAGGCTCATCCCTTCGAGAGGAATGTTCAAGGTGGTAGGACAGCCAGGACTAACAAAGCATTGAAGGCGAGCCCTTCAAGGTGGCCGGAATGTTGGATCATAAGCATAGGCTAATAGTATAAGGAATTATTATGAATTGTTAGTGTAGAAATTAAATGGAACTAGTGAATTGTCTAGAAGTATAAGCAAATCTCTTATATATATTGTTTTCGGCAATGCAGCTGTCACGAGTGGTAGGCAGTTCATTGTTTAATATCGTTGTAACCACACGCACGCTGCCAAGCCTTTTCGCGATTGCTAAGTCCCAAATAAATTGTTATTTATACGAAATTGCAATTTGTTTTTTTTTTGTTGTTTTCGATTTTTGAATGGCTGTAAAATGAAAACCCTTTAGATTTAGTAGACAGGATGTGAGCTATGTTCTATACATTGCATCTCATCTTGACTATTTAATTAACAGAGAATATTCTTTACTTTTAATTCCATTTAATTCATTACTAGCTCATATACGACAAACTGGTCGAAAATGAAACATTTGTATGAAGACACGTAGTGTTAGAAGAGCTATCGCAACTAAACTCATATATAATGTGTATACGATGATTGTTACTTTTCTTACCAAGTTTGATTTGAATCGGACAACATTATCCGATAGCTCTCATAGGACAAATCGGTAAAAAATTACTTATTTGTTTGGTTTAATGCCACCTAGAATGAGTACGGGTTCTTTAACAGTCGAATCGGTCGACGGTTTTATCGATATCAATATTCCAAATAATGAGTACTTTACCAATCGATATCAATATCAAGCGCAATTTTTGTATAAACAAACAAAACACATATTTACATGTTGATAACTGGAATTTATATAACAAAACAACACATAATATATTGCGGATTTACTTCTCAGAATTTTCTACTTCAGGATTGATGTAGAGATGAAAATTATTTTTAGTGCTTTTGATTTTGAGTTTAATCGTTTTCTTCAAACTTACAGAATTGACTATAATGATCATTTTTATTAAACTGTAACGCAAGCGAAGCTGCTTGTGTAATATAAAATCGGGAATAAAATGCAGAGAGTATTATACGGTCGGGCGTGCTCGACTGTACTTTTCTTTCTTGTTATACCCTTGCAGAGGGTATATTAATTTTGTCACGAAGTTTGTAACGCATTGAAGGAGGCATCTCCGACCCCATAAAGTATATATATTCTTGATCAGCATCAACAGGCGAGTCGATATAGCCATGTCCGTCTGTCTGTCCGTCTGTCCGTCTGTTTCTATGCGAACTAGTCTCTCAGTTTTAAAGCTATCTTGATGAAACTTGGTACACATGTGTATTCTCTCTGCAGGCAGATCATTTGTAAAAATCGGCCGGATCGGATGACTATATCATATAGCTCCCATAGGAACAATCGGTTGAAAAAAAAATTTTTTTTGAGCTATTTCAACCAAATTAAGCCTATATGCATTTAGTACCAAATCCCATGTGCAAACCAAATTTCATCCGAATCGGACCACTATATCATATAGCTGCCATAGGAACAATCGGTTGATAATGATGAAAATGCCTAGTATGAAAATTTTCAGTGTCGATTGAGCGATTTCAACCAAACTCACGCCATAAACATTTGCCATCATTCCCCAGCTGTTGACCAAATTTCATTCGGATCGAGCCACTATATCATATAGCTGCCATAGAAACAATCGGTTCAAAGGCTTAGTATGAACATTTTTAATGTCTATTGAGCGATTTCAACCAAATTCACGCAGTATGCATAAGCTATCATTCCCTATATACTGACCAAATTTCATCCAAATCGGAGTACTATATCATATAGCTTCCCTAGGAACAATCGGTTGAAAATGATGAAAATGCTTAGTATGAAAATTTTCAGTGTTGATTGAGCGATTTCAACCAAACTCACGACATAAACATTTACTATCATTCCCCAGCTGTTGACCAAATTTCATTCGGATCGAACCACTATATCATATAGCTGCCATAGGAACAATCGGTTCAAAGGCTTAGTATGAAAGTTTTTAAAGTCTTTTAAGCGATTTCAGCTAAATTCACGCACTACTCCTTTGCTATTATTCCCTATATACTGACCAAATCTCATCTAAATCGGACATTTATATCATACAGCATCCATAGGAACCACTGGTAACTGAATCCAATGAACGCAACATGCATGACTGCAAGGGTGTTTAATCTTCGGCGAGCCGAAGATAACCTTTCTTTCTTGTTTCTTTTAGATTTTCAAAATTTTACACATTATATGCGAGTTAGTTAATGTTAGCAATAATTACTTTTAAAAATAATAGCAATAATCGATAGAAAGTAAGCAATGTCATATCGATATATCCACAAGCGGGTAGTATCGATATTGTCTGCCGGCAATATCGATACGACAAGCTTGAATACGCACTTGAATTGCGACGCGCAACCTGAAAAGAGTGTAAAACCTTAATTGTGAAATAAAAAAAAAGAATAGAATTGGAAACTTTACATATCAGGTGTGGGGTATGCCCAATGCTCTTAGTGACTGATCAAAGTATAAAATACAGTGAACCACACGGTCAAACCAAACCTGTACAAATATATAGACACAAAGCTTTTATTTTCATTTAAAAAGAAAAACCCAAAAGTTTAGCAATAGAAAATGTAGACAGTTTAATTGATGATGAAAATCAGTTTCAATCGGCAGAAGCCGCTGCATTACTACCACAATTTGTTGTAGGTGACGCCGATAACTTGGCGCCAACATCTTTTGAAATTCACGAGAAAAACAAGATGGCTGAACAACCGTTACTTGACGCTGAAAATCCGGCAATTTCACAATGTCGCGAAATCAAAGCAAAGATTTCGAATGAATTGCAATACTTGGAGGACTTGGAAAAACTTTATATCACTCAAAAGCGGGTTGCTGACCTTCAGGCTACCTTTGAGCACAGTGAAAAGTTCACTACGCCAGATCGAAAAGAGGCCTTGGATGTGAAAGATGTTGAAGCGTTGGTGCGGCCTTTTTCAGGTGATGACGACTACGCCGTGTTAATGTGGACTCGAGACTTCGAGGAGGTTATGGACGTATACAATGTTAGCCCAATGAAGCGATTCATTTATGCTAAACGTCTATTAACCGGATCTGCCCAGTTGTATATGCACAACACCGGCATTTTAAACTGGAAGGACTTAAAGGAGGAGCTTATTCATATTTTTAAGCACAAAGTTTCATCCTGGGATGTCGGCAAGCAACTTCAAGCGCGCAAAATCCAAAAAGGAGAGAGTGCGCTGCGTTACTTTGTTGCTATGTGCAGCATTGCCATGCAAGCTGATATAGCAGTGAGTGATGTCGTCCAGTTTATTGTAAACGGACTACAGGATTCAACAGGCGCTGCAGCGTCTCTGATGTATTGCACATCGCTGGATGAGCTGCGTGAGAAACTCATTGTATATGATCAGTTTCGTATAGTACCACAAGCACCTTGTACAGCAGCAACTGAGAATTCGGGTAAGCGTTCTGAAGACATAAGGTGTTTTAATTGCCGTCAGATGGGCCATAAGATGTCAGATTGCAAGAGGCCCAAAAGACCTCAGGGAGCCTGCTTCAAGTGTCTCAGCACCGATCATCAATTTCGTCAGTGCCCACAGAAGAGTGCCAGCACATGCATCGTCACACCGGAAGAAGAACCAAAGTCGGGAGCGGAGTTGGAGAGGTGTACCACAGTTTCTGTTACACCGTTAATTGATTTATGAATTGTACCTGGTGAGCATAGACGTAAAATTCGTGTTTTTATTGATACTGGTAGTCCTGTTAGTTTTATTGATGAATCATTAATACCTAAAGATTTAGTTTTAAGACCATGTTTTGAAAAATATTATGGATTAGGTGGAAAAAATATTCCTATTAAGGGCCAAATTGAAGGTCATATTAATTTTGTCATGAAGACACGTGTAATTTTTAGACCCCGTACTCTAAAAAAGAGTAGAGGGGTCTATTAAGTTTGTCTGAAGCGAAATGTGCGTAACAGGCAGAAGGAGGCGTGGCCGACCCCATAAAGTATATATATTCTTGATCAGCATCAACAGCCGAGTCGATATAGCGATGTCCGTCTGTCCGTCTGTCTGTCTGTCTGTCTGTCCGTCCGTATGAACACCTGGATCTTCTAAACTACACGAGCTAGAGCAGCCAAATTTGGAATGAAAGTCCGTCTATATGTCAGGCAGGTTAAGTTTATTTCAAATTTTTGCCACACCCCCTACCGCCCCCGCAAATTGTAAAAAACTATTTTCACATCACTATAACTTGAAAACGACTAGAGCTAGAGAGACCAAATTCACACATTATGTGTATGGTACCAATATAACTGTCCTCACCAAGTTTGATCCGAATCGGACAACTATAGCCTATAGCTCCCATAGGACAAATCTCTCAAAAATAAAAAATTTGTATGAAGACATGTAATGTTAGTTGGCCGATCGCAACCAAACTCACACAGGATGTGTGTATAATAATTAAAAGTATCATCACCAAATTTGGTCCAAATCGGACAACAACAACATATAAAACAAATTAATCAAAAATGCTGAATTTTATGAATAAATTGTTTGCTCGCAATAAAAGATTTAACTCTACGTTTAGCTACTGCAACTTTAATAAGGAGCGTGGTCTAGGTAGTAGAGACGCGCGCTTCGTACGTGTTTGTTAGACCGGGATCCCGGGTTCGAATCCAGTCAGTGAAAAATGTTTTTTGTTGACTTTTTAAATTTTAATTATTTACATACACTTCAAAGCGGAGTGTGGTCTAAGTAGTAAAGATGCCTGATCTAATTCTTCGCACTTGTATGTTAACCCGGGATCATGGGTTCGAGCGCCGTCAGGGACATTTTATTAATTTTTGTTATATAACAAAATAACAAAAAATATTACATGTAAATGCAGATAGTCGAGCACTTTTAATAGAGGGGCGTGGTGCAGCTGTTAGGGCTCTGACGCGTGAGCATGAAGTCCGAGGTTCAAATCCCGTCAGTGAATTATTTTGATTATTATTATATTTTATTTCAATTTAAATCTAAAATAATAATTTCGAATTGTAAAATAATAATTTCAAATTGTAAGACATGGCTTATTTTTAAAATAAGCCAAGTATGGAAATTGTGCATTTAATTGTGTATATATTTACATACATTTGTATATAAATATGTATATTTACAAAATGTGAATCACTCCGCTTTTCTTCTTTTTCGTATGGAAAATGCGCACTTCTGTGAGTACGGGGTCTTTTACAGTCGGCTCGGTCGACTGTAGCCTTTCTTACTTGTTTTATTTTATGTAGTTCGATCAAGAACATTACCGGCTTTGGCGTTACTAGGCCGTGATGCTTTGCGAAAAATGAAGATTAAGTTAGTTTATATAAACGAAATAAAAAGCACGAATAATACAAATAAGTCTTTGTTCACCACCATTACAGAAAACATAGATATAAAAAACATTTTAAATAACCCGTTAGATACAAATCCACCACAGATAGTGTTAAAGGAGGAAACACAAGTGGCTGAAAACCGTAACGAATTTCGTGACTTCTGTGCTAATTTTGATGTAGAAGAAAGTCATGAATATAACGTAGGATTAGGTTTTGGTAGGCAAGTATTTGAGGAATGTTCCGCATTAATGAGATCTAGATATTTGACTAATTCCCGTAAAAATTTAATGAATCCAGGACAACAAATGACAATAAGACTAACTGACACAACTCCTTTTCATTGCTCACCTAGACGTTTAAGCTATTATGAGAGAGAGAAAGTGGCAGAAATTATTGAAGACCTGTTAGAAAAAAAGATAATACGACCTAGTGAATTCCCATACGCGTCTCCAATTGTACTGGTAAAAAAGAAATCTGGTGAAATTCGTATGTGCGTCGATTATAGAGGATTAAACAAGCCCACTGTTCGTGACAATTTCCCCTTGCCCCTTATAGAGGATTGCTTAGAGTATCTAGAGAATAAACAGTGTTTTTCGGTAATTGACCTCAAGCAAGGCTTTCATCAAATAGCAGTCGAAGAGAAATCAGTGCAGTATACATCCTTTGCCACTCCTCATGGCCAGTATGAATATGTAAGAATGCCATTTGGCCTTAGGAACGGCTCAGCTATTTTTCAAAGATTCATATTTAGTGTATTTAAAGACCTTATTAGAGCAACTAAAACCGTAGAGGAGCATTTAGACATTTTGGGCAGACTTATGGATCGAATAAGTGAATATAATCTGGAGATTAACCTTAAGAAATGCATATTTGTGCAGCAAGAATGTGACTTCCTAGGATATAGAGTTAGTAAAAATGGTATATCGCCAAACAATTCCCATCTTGAGGTTCTAAGGGAATATTTATTTATTTATTTATTAACGCAGACTAAAGCAGTCGCGAGTATTTAATTGTATGATTACGTAGTAAATAGATATATAATTTAAATTTAGACAATATTAAAAATAATTATTAAAAATTTTAAATTTAAATTAAACTGAAATTAAAAAAAGATAATAATTAGACCATTAATCTGGGAATAACAAGCAAAAAATTGATCCAACATTTGTTGCAAGGGTTGGGAAAAACCCAGAAAACCCAACCAGATCAATAAAAATATGCCAAAACTAACACGAAAGATCTCTGATTTAAGGGGAAGAATGAATGGCAGAGACTCCATTCTTACTGCCCTTGGAAATCAGAGATATAACGGAGTTGGCTGTAAAGAGAAGCTTTAAGATGGGAGAGAGAGAGAGATGTGTCAATCAATCTATAATGCTCATTATAATTAGCGCATAATACCCGAAAACGATTGTGCAAAGCGTAGTCAGTAGTGCATGTAGGAAGAGTTAAAGGATGTAGTACCTAGTGGTCCTGGTGGGAATATTAAATTTAAGGCGTTCTAAAAGAAAGGGGGAGCAGATATCACCGATTATTAATTTATGGAGGAAGATTACTCCAAGAACTCTTCTTCGAATAGTAAGGGATGGCAGATTCAGAAGCAAGAGTCTGCTAGTATAAGATGGAAGGCGAAGGTTGGGGTCCCAATTAAGTCCACGAAGCGCGAAGAGTAAAAACTGCTTCTGCACTGAGTCAATTAATGATTGACTATTAGCATGTTGAGGAGACCAGACACATGAGCAATACTCAAGAATGGGACGGACAAGGGATGTGTAAAGAAGTTTGGTGACAAATGGATCATTAAATTCTTTAGACCAGCGTTTAATAAATCCAAGAGTTCCCTTAGCTTTATTAACTATAGTGGAAATATGATGTGTGAAACTTAATTTATTATCAAAAAGAACACCGAGGTCATCGACTGATAATATACGTTTTAAAGGTATATTGTCAATATGATAGTTGGCTAAGTAAGGAGTCACCCTGTTAAACGTCATAAACAGGCATTTAAAAAAATTTAGGTTCAAGTGATTAGTTATGCACCAGTTGTGCATTGAATTTAAATCATCTTGAAGAAGCGTATGATCTGGGGGGATCCTTATAAGACAATAATAATTTCACGTCATCGGCATACATAAGTGTACGACAATGGGCTAGTGAAGAAGGAAGGTCATTTATAAAAAGATTAAAAAATAGGGGGCCTAGGTGACTACCCTGGGGAACTCAAGAAGTAACGAAGACAGATTTAGATATGGCTGATCTAAGCATAACCCTTTGGGTCCTACCAGTAAGATATGATGATATCCACAGAAGAAGGGAAGGTGGGAAGCCTAAAATGCATAGTTTATGCAGAAGGAGGTTATGATTAACAGAGTCAAACGCTTTACTGAAATCAGTATAGATGACATCAGTTTGCATTCTATTAAGGAATGCCTCATTTACAAAAGAGGTAAATTCCAATAGATTGGTCGAAGTCGACCGACTCTTAACAAAACCGTGTTGGGCAGGGGGAGATAATTGACTTGCAGAGGTGTTGCAAAGTCGAAGTAATTATCTTTTTCAAAGAGCTTAGGGATTGCGGACAACTTCGCAATTCCCCTGTAGTTGGATATATCCGACTTGCAACCTTTTTATGCAGAGGGATAATGTAAGATTCTTTCCAAAGGGAAGGAAAGACAGAGGATTCCAAAGAGAGGTTAAAAAGAATTAAAAGAGGTTTAATTATAGAAGAACAGCACTCCTTAAGCACGCAACTAGGAATGTTGTCAGGCCCAGGAGAGAAGGAAGATTTCAAGTTGCTAATGGACGAAAGCAGACAACTATCAGAAATATAAGGAAAAAATACGGAATTAGAGGATGGGAGTTTAAAGGGGTAAAAGAAGTTAGTAGGCAAACTAGGGGAATACGTAGATTGAAAAAAAGTTAGCAAAGAGATCGGAAGCAGCCGAGTCGTCACTTACTTTAGCAGTATTGAAGAAAAAAGAATTGGGTAAAGTAGAAGATTTACGTTTAGAGTTAACAAAGTTATAAAATTGTTTAGGATCGCGCGCAAATTGATTCTTGCATCGAACGAGATAATTTTCATAGCATTGAGAATTAAGAAGGGTAAAGGCTGCTTTTGCTTTAGAATAATTTAAAAAGTCTAAGCTAGAACCTGTCTGCTTAAACTTTTTAAAATATTTTGATTTTTTATTTTTTAAGTTAGATAGCCTTGGTGAGAACCAAGGAGATTTATGTGAAACGGACTTTACAACACTATATGGAATACAGACATCAAAGATTGAATTTAATATGTTGTAAAAATACTCGACAGCTATGTTAATATCATTCGTGCTGTATAGTATAGACCAGTCAGTAGCAACAATCAGTTGATTTAGCAAAGAAAAATTTCCATTGCGAAAGCAACGGCGCGACTTGGAAGAGGATAAAGGAGGTGAACGGATGAAGTTAGGGATAGACAGGGAAAGTTCTAGAGTAGGATGAAAAGAATCTTCAGGAGCAACTACAGGAGAAGATCTAGTGACAATGGCACTGGATGAATCATTAACGAAGATAAGATCCAGCATCCGGTTCAGACGATTAGATATATGATTGATTTGAAAAAAAGGAAGATCAATCAAACTATCTAAAAAGTCGTTATTGGGTGTGGGTATGTAATCAAACTTGTCGAAAAACGTCCAGGAAACGTTTGGCAAGTTAAAATCTCCTAGTATCACAAAGAAATCACAATCACGAATGTGACTAAATATTTCTTTGATAAAATTGAAATGCTGTAAATAAACTGACATTTCTGAGGAAGGAGGAATGTAAGAGCAAGTTACATAAAGGGCAAATGACGAAAAAGTAACCTTAACGGCAACAAATTCAATTTCGTCCAGTGGTGAAACATCTATTAATTCAGCATTAAGGGAGGATTTTACTGAAATAAGAACTCCACCACCGCGTCGATTAAGACGATCGCGCCTGAAAATGTTATAATGAGATGACATTATTTCATTATCAGATATGCTAGAATTCAGCCAAGTCTCTGAAAATGCAATAATGTCAGAATCAAAAGATAAACTATTTTTATGCAACTGTTTTAACTTAGACCCAAGACCCCTAACATTCTGATACTGAATGAAAAGTTGGTCAGAGCCTAGTTTTTTGAAGTTATGACTGGGGCCGCTTGAGTCGAACCACTAGTCGGAAGGATGACTGGAGTTGAACGAGATCTATTTTTCGGTTTGAACTCATGTACAATCATATGTGGGGGCCAGAACTTTGGATCACATATGATAGGAAATATGTCAGGGGACACACTAATCTTAAATGATGAAATTTCTCTTGGCTCAGAGAAATTAAATTTAGAAATTGAAACGCTACCTGGAGTTTTGGTAGCGATAAAAGCTGCAATAGACTCAATAGTCGTATCTGCAGATAGTCTAGATATAAATACCTGCTTACGTGGAGCCACGACCGTAAACAGGGGAGGCTGAACTGCTATGGGAGTAGCAACGGGGTGACTATTACGTCGACTTGGAGGGCTTTTGGTGTTTTTACTTGTTACATTAGAGTTGACTACAGGTAACACCGGAATTATTGGGGTGAAGGGGGAGCAGCGGGGGCGGCAACAGAGCGACTGTTACGCCGAAAGGGGGACTCTTCGAGTTATTACTCGTAGCCACTGCACCATTTACAGCCACAGATTTGATCACTGGTGATGGGGCGACTACGGGAGAGGCAGGCATAGCCGGGGAAGTATGGTTGCATAAGGGCCGATCGGGTACTGGGGAAGTAGCGGGAGGAATGGATGAATTGGGAGGTAAGGAGTTACAGGGGGAAGGAGAAAAAGACAAAAGGGGAGGCCCACTATGCAACGGTGATGTACCGAGAGAAATAGGCGGAAGAGGTAATGAAAGATGTTGAATATCCAATGCCCAATAATCTGAAAAGCTTGCATTCATGTTTAGGACTCTTTTCATATTTTCGCCGTTTTGTATTCTCGTTTGCTAGTATAGCCAAACCACTAACGGAATTGTTAAAGAACGGAGGTCCTTTCCCTTTTAACAACAAGCAAGTGGAGGCTTTCAACACATTAAAGTCAGCATTGTCCAATCCTCCGGTATTAGCAATATTTAGAGTTGCACACTGATGCCAGTGCACACGGTTTTGGAGCTATTTTGATGCAGAAACAGGATGATGGAAAAATGCACCCTGTAGCATTCTTTTCAGGGAAAACTACAGCGGCTGAATCTAGGTACCATAGTTTTCAGCTTGAGACTCTTGCCATCATCTATGCATTGCGTCGTTTTAGGGTTTATTTAGAGCATAGATCGTTTAAGATAGTGACAGATTGTAATTCGTTGGTACAAACCCTTAGCAGGAAAGCCATTAATCCAAAGATTGCTCGATGGTCTTTAGAATTAGAGAACTATGACTACCGTATTGAACATAGACCTGGAAGCAACATATCGCATGTTGATGCATTAAGTAGACAGACGGAATTGATTGAGAACAGTAGTGAAAATTATAGTGAATACCGTAGTGAGCACCATAGAAGTAACCGTAGTGACAACCATAGAAGTAACCGTAGTGACAACCATAGAAGTGACCGTAGTGAGAGCCCTAGTGACAACCATAGAAGTGACCGTAGTGAGATCCCTAGCGATAACCATAGAAGTGACCGTAGTGAGAGCCCTAGCGATAACCATAGAAGTGACCGTAGTGAGAGCCCTCGGGAAAAACCAAAGAAGGGACCTTAGGGGGAGCCCTTGCTATAAACCTAAAAGTGGCCCCGTAAAAACAATGTAGGGGGAAATATAGTATTACCCAAGGAAAAAACAAAACCAAAAACCATAATGAAAATTGGAGAAAAAAAGCAGGGAAACCCCAAGGGGAAACAATAGTGACAAAAGTTATAACCTAAGGAAAAAAAAAAACAAAAACAAAAGGGGTAAATAAAGGAGACAATTGAGAAACCCTTTTTTTTGGCCAAAAGTGGAACTTAAATAAAAAACAAATAAAAAGCCCTATACCACTTCTCATAGTCAAAAAATAAAAAAAAAAGGGTTGGACGAAAGAAAAGAAGCCCGGGGAGGAAATAAAGTAAAAAATAAAAATGAGAAAGTTGTAGAGAAATCTTGTAGGGATAAACGTATTGAAAAACTAGACTGCCTAAAGGAATCCCTAGTATGTTTGTTGGAGCGTAGATTAAGTTAGGTTAATTAAGAGAAAACGCATTGAATTTGTAGTTTAAGTAGTAAGAGAAATAGTAAGAGAAAACAATTGAAGTCATAGAATAAGTAGCTTAAGTCATGCACGTGAAATTTCTCTTATACTAAGTTAGCTTAAGAGCTCTGCGCAAATGTAAGCGCAGCAGCAGTAGTCAGTTTCGTTTTCGTTGTCGTATCGATCGCTTGCGTTAGCCACCAATTCCCTTTCCGTCAACCGCTGTCCCATAGTTTTAATAATAAATTGTAATAATCATTGAATTGCAATCGCGTTATTATTTTGTGTATTTTTCGATTTTTCATTGGCGCCCGAGCAGGGACTTCGGTTGCGGTCGTAGTTTAAATAGTTTAAACATTTTGTCAAGGCTTGGTGGCTGCGCGTATTTCGTGGTCGGTTCCCTTATTTTTTTGATATATAGCGTTGCTGCTGGTGCTGCTGCTGTTCGCCGCTGGACTTGGAGTTCGAAGACTTTGCCGGTGCTTGTGATGTTGATGATCGAGGAAATGAGCGACACATCCGACGACCAGGTAACAGTGCCCAAACGAGTCAGTGCATAAAATCAGTGCAGTGATATGTAATCACATACATACATATTTGTATGAAGTCGCGCTCTAAAAAAAAAAATTACCCAAAAAATAATCTAAATTGCTGGCACAAGTGACATTTCGTTTCGGCACTGAATTAATAATTTTTTTGTTGTAGTGAATACTTGAAGCAAAACTGCAAACGGCAATAATAAATACACTAAACCATATTCGTGCATTATTTATTCATTTATTTATTAAATTCGCAACATTTTGATCTGTGTACATACAAACATACATATATATGTGCATTTGCCGTTCTCTTGCATTCCGCTATTCGTTCATCTGCTGAATTCGGTGGTGGTTTTTGACCCTTGTGTTGCTAGGCACGCGAACATACATACATACGGACATACATATGTGCACTTGCCGTTCTTTCGCATTCCGCTATTCGCTCATCCGTTGAATTTGGTGGTGGTTTCTTTTTGTTTGTTCGACCGTTGTGTGTCGCTAGGCACGTCATATACATACATACATACATATGTTCAAGCAAGCGCGCGCTTAACACACATACATACGATCAGTTGATTTGGCGCCGGTTTCCACTTGTTTCTTTACACACTTATATTCGAGCGCCAGCTGGCAGACGCATACATCTTAACATATCTATGTACATGCACACGTACGCAAAATAAATGCAAGCTTGTCGCTATCTGTTTTTTTTGGTTTTTGTTGTTGTCGCGATCTTGCTTATGCATTTCGTTTAATGCTTGCGTACTTATACCCTGTGCAAGAGTATATTGAGTTTGTATATTGAACGGTTAAGTGTTACTGGATCAGCGATTAGTAGCTCGGTTAGCATTTAATTATTGGTAGTCAGTGCTCAATTAACATTCGGCGTATTTTTTGTCAGCTGATTCCTGTTGTCAGTGTAGGTGTTTTGAGTTGTATAGACATACATATACTCTTGTAAAAGGAAATAGTGATTACAAATCAATATGGAAAACAAAGGAAATTTCAATGAGACTGTTGAGGATGTTGACGGAAATTGCCTTAGTGCGCGTTTAACGCAATTGTTCTCACAACTAGAGAAAGTTGAAGCTGACATCGAGCGTCAGCGGATGTCGTTAGCCAATAAAATGGTAAACCCTAGTAAGTTCGAAATACAGTGCCGACTTGATTTGTTGAATACATATATTTCCAAGGCAATGGATTTGCAGTCGCAAATAGACGTGATAGACCCAGACAATGATAGCCGAGCAATGCTGGAAGAAACATGCATTCTTGCACGGTCTTCATATATGGCTGCTCTGAGCAAATTTGAAGTTGTTGACAGTGTTCCAGTGTCGCATCATTCGCACTTACCCAAACTGAAGTTGCCTAGTTTCAGCGGCAAGCATTCAGAATACAAGCAATTTATTAGCCTTTTCGAAAGTTTGGTAGATTCTGATCGTTCTTTATCGAATATCGAAAAGTTCAATCACCTAATATCGTGTCTATCAGACGAGGCTCTGGGAACGATAAAGGCTTATCAGGTCTCTGATGCAAATTATTCGAAAGCATTAGAGAATCTGAAGCGGGTCTACGACAATAAGTGCCTCATTTTCTTCGACACACTTTCCCAGTTATTTGACATTGAGCCGATGAATAAACCATCTGCTCTAGGAATTCGCACGATCATTGATTCAGTGTCTGCAATTTTTGAATCATTGATGTCAATTGGGAATGAGAAAGATTTTGCCAATGCAGTCCTAATTCATCTTGTAATGTCGAAAGTAGATCACAGTACAAGGACTAAATATGAGGAGCAGCTAGATTACAATACTTTACCACAATGGTCAGATTGTGTTGTAGCTTTGAATAGGCGATACCAGCATCTGTCCGCTGAAGAAAGCTCCAAATCCAGGTTGAAATTCAAGTCAGATTTAAAGCCTGTGAAAGGAAAGTCGTCTTTTGCATTGACCAACGCTGAGACACAAGTTGAGCCCACCTGCAAATTATGTAAGGCCAACCATGTACTTGGAAGTTGTCAGAGGTTTGCCTCTTTGCCAGTTGACGAAAGATTCAATTTCGTGAAATCGAGTCAACTGTGCATAAATTGTTTGCAGACAGGACACAGAGTGTCCACTTGTACTGCGTCAAAGTGCAGAGTATGTTCTCGGCCCCATCATACGCTCCTGCACAAATTCTCTGAAGAACAGCAAGCAGCGGCTTCTCCTGCTCATGTGAACCATGTTGCAAGCGAGGTTGACGAAGTAATTCTTGCAACAGCTGTTGTGACTCTGCGCGATAGATTTGGCCAAGAGAGAACTGCCAGAGCTTTATTGGATTCAGGGTCACAAGTCAATTTCATGACGGAGCAATTGGCTCAGTCGTTGAGGCTTCAACGAAAAAATAAATGTTTAACAGTGACCTCGGTTGGGCAGGCAAGCTTAGTTGCAAAAAGTGAGGTATCAACTGTGGTGTCGTCTCGCGTAAACGCTTACAAGTTCAACTCCGATTTCTGGGTGTTGAAGTCCATTTCGAGCAGGCAGCCAGACCATGACCTTCCCATTAAACGGTGGAAGGTTCCAACGAATGTAGAGCTGGCTGATCCTGAATTTTATAAGCCTCAGCGAATAGATCTGCTATTGGGAGCAGATTCATTCTTCGATTTGCTGTGCACTGGACAAGTAAAGCTGTCAGACAATGGTCCAGTGTTGCAAAAAACCTTGCTAGGTTGGGTAGCATCAGGGAGGTGTAAGAAATTACGATCCAACAACCCTGTATGCTGTGCTATAATGCACCCAACAGAAGAGACGAGGCTTGAGGCCCTAGTTAATCGATTTTGGGAACTAGAATCTATACCGGAATCGAGTATAGAAGTAAAGTACTCAGCAGAACACCTGGCATGCGAGAAGCATTTTAAGGAAAATGTTTGTAGACTGTCGTCAGGACACTTCGAAGTGGGTTTGCCATTCAAGAGCGACCCGAAAACTTTGGGTTCGTCCTTTGAGATAGCAAAAAAACGGTTTTTGTCGTTAGAGCGTAGAGTCTCCAGGGACGGAGAATTAAAAGAAATGTATACAAGTTTCATGAAAGAGTATCTCGAACTTGGTCACATGTCCGCCATAGGTTCAGAAGTTCCACCAGGACCACATTACGTCATTCCACACCAGTGCGTCCTGAGACCTGAAAGTAGTTCCACCAAGCTCAGAGTAGTATTTGACGCGTCGTGTAAGACAACTTCGTCGCAGTCGCTGAATGATTTGCTCATGGTGGGACCTACTATTCAGAGGGATCTTATGTTGTCTCTTCTTCGGTTTCGTCTAAACCGGTATGCCCTTACGGCAGATATAAAGAAAATGTACCGTCAAGTCAGCATGTCCGAAGACGATCGACAGTTTCAGCTAATCATTTGGCGCGAGAACCCATCGGATGAGCTTATGATATATAGACTGAACACGGTAACGTATGGTACTGCATCCGCACCGTTTTTAGCCATCCGATGCCTTCAGGAACTGGGATTGCGTCATAAAGACACCCATGTTCTTGGTTCTAAAGTTATTTGCAATGACTTTTATGTCGATGACATGCTCACTGGGGCTGACGATTTAGCTACATTAAAAGAAATATGTACCCAAGTGCCCGAAATTCTGGAATCGGGCGGGTTTCAATTGGCGAAATGGTTCTCGAACCATCCAAATTTAATGGAAGACAGTGAAACTGCTAAACTTTTGAGTTTCAATGATGCCGATTCGACGAAAACGCTTGGCATGAGGTGGACACCGAAGTTGGATACGTTTCAGTATCATTTGGATGACAGTTTCACCCAATTAGTTCCGACCAAGCGGAACATATTGTCAGTTGCTGCACGCATGTTTGACCCACTTGGCTTGTTAAGTCCGATTAGCATCCGGGCAAAAATTCTTCTTCAGGAGCTGTGGCGCATGCAATTGTCATGGGACGAGACAATGCCTATGGAATTGCATAGCAGATGGGAAAATTTCAAAGAAACTCTTCTTGACTTGAATCACATTGAAATCCCTAGATACGCTCACGCCAGCTCTGACACAAGCATACAAGTGCATGGATTCGCGGATGCATCCAGTCAAGCATATGGGTGCTGCATTTATGTTCGTGCTAACGACGGTGCCAGTACCGTCTGCCGATTGCTGACTGCAAAGGCAAAGGTAGCTCCACTGAAAACAAAGTCGATCCCCAGACTTGAATTGTGTGCAGCACACCTGTTAGCCCAACTATGGTTCTCCATAAAACATATGCTGAACCACTGTCGAATTGAGAGTGTGAATTTCTGGACAGATTCAGAAATCACACTACATTGGATAAACACGTCTCCGTCATTATTAGCAACATTCGTGGCCAATCGTGTTGCAGCCATCCAAGAGATGGCCATTGATGTATCTTGGCGGCATGTACCAACATCGTTAAATCCAGCAGATTTATCTTCGAGAGGGTGTGACACTCGTGAACTAGTTCATTCTATTTGGCTAGAAGGCCCATCATTCCTCTGCAGGGAGCAGGAACATTGGCCTCAAAATCGACATTTTTCCATGCCTGAAGACCTTGAGAAGATTGAGTATAAGAAGTCTGCAATCGTTTGTTTGGCCACCAGCTCTGACTGGTTATCGAAGTTCGTGTCTCGATTTTCGTCATGTCAGAAAATTGTGAGAATCTTAGCGTATATGTATCGATTCATCAGGAAATCATCCAGGAAGATACAAACTGTCGTGCTTAGACCCAAGGAGTTAGATTACGCATTCTTAAAGTTGCTTGAATTGGTCCAGCGATCGGAGTTCAGCGTGGAGTATGACAAGCTGAAAAAGGGCCAAATGGTTCAACCTGGTTTTCAGTCGCTGACTCCGTTCATACACAAGTCTGACGAGTTCGGAAGACAAGTTTCATTGATTCGGGTAGGAGGAAGATTGCTAAACGCGCCGTTAGAATACGATGCTAGATTCCCGATTTTGATGCCAAAGAATTCGCTGGTGGTGGGTTTGTATTTGCGAGAGCTGCATACTAAGAATTGTCATGCTGGAGCTAAGACCATGATTGCATTACTTAGGCAGCGCATGTGGCTCGTTAATGCTCGTCGTGAGTGCACGCAGATAGTGCGAAAATGCGTGCACTGTTTTAGATACAAACCAAAGCTAATGGAGCAAGTAATGGGTAACTTGCCGGCGGATCGCCTTTCCGGCGTCCGCCCGTTTAATATTTGTGGGGTGGATTTTTGCGGGCCTATAAATGTTTCATTGCGAATTAGAGGAAGAGGGCCATTAAAGATGTACGTTGCAGTTTTTGTGTGTTTTGCTTCAAAGGCTGTTCACCTGGAACTTGTGCCTGACCTATCGACTAATGCGTTTATTTGTACCCTAAACAGCTTCATCGCGCGGCGTGGCGTTCCAGTCCGGCTATACTCGGACAACGGGACCAACTTCGTCGGAGCGAGCAACCTAGCGAGGGAGTTCCACCAGTCGTTCAGCAGCCAGCAGACGAAGCTGCAGTCGTACGCAGCAGAACGCGGGATGGAATGGAAGTTCATCCCCCCACGAGCTCCACACTTCGGAGGCCTGTGGGAGGCCGCCGTGAAGTCGGCAAAACACCTGCTCCTGCGGCAGATCGGCAGCGCGTCCCTAACCGAAAGCGAGGTCAGAGGGCACCTGGCCGAAGTGGAGGCCATTCTCAACTCGCGGCCGCTGACGCAGCTCGGCAACGATCCGAACGACGGAGAGGCCCTAACCCCAGGCCATTTCATCATCGGCCAGCCGCTTCGTTCGCTGCCGCGCGGGTCAGAGCAGGACACGTCAAGCAGCGGAACTTCGTGCTGTCGCAGGTGGCAGCTGTTGTGCACGCTCAGACAGCGCTTTTGGCAAGCGTGGTCGAAGGACTACGTCCTGAGCCTGCAGCAGCGAGCGAAATGGGCGGAGGATCGCGAAGACGTGGAGGTCGGCGATTTAGTCGTTATCCACGAGGACAACACGCCGCCCCAGCGATGGATCATGGGGAGAGTTGTGGACACGATGCCAGGCGGAGATGGTCGCATCAGGGTGGCCGGCGTTAGGACCGCAGTGGGCGTTCTCAAGCGCCCAATACATAAGATGGCGAGGCTGCCAGTGTGTTGAAGGCGAGGCCTTCAAGGTGGCCGGCATGTTGGAGCGTAGATTAAGTTAGGTTAATTAAGAGAAAACGCATTGAATTTGTAGTTTAAGTAGTAAGAGAAATAGTAAGAGAAAACAATTGAAGTCATAGAATAAGTAGCTTAAGTCATGTACGTGAAATTTCTCTTATACTAAGTTAGCTTAAGAGCTCTGCGCAAATGTAAGCGCAGCAGCAGTTGTCAGTTTCGTTTTCGTTGTCGTATCGATCGCTTGCGTTAGCCACCAATTCCCTTTCCGTCAACCGCTGTCCCATAGTTTTAATAATAAATTGTAATAATCATTGAATTGCAATCGCGTTATTATTTTGTGTATGAAATTTGTAAAACTATTCCCAGTCAACAGTACAAGTACACGAGAAGCTAGGGACGCACTAACTAAATACTTTGAATTCTATAGTCGGCCTAAACGAATAATATCCGATCGCGGAACATGTTTCACTTCCTTGGAGTTTAGTTCCTTTTTGACTGAAAGAGATATAGAGCATATTAAGGTAGCAACCGGTGCACCACAGGCTAATGGTCAAGTTGAGCGGGTAAATCGAGTGCTAACACCCATGCTAGGAATGCTATCAGAACCATTGCTTCAGGCGGACTGGCATAAGTTAATGTATAGGGTAGAATATGCTATTAACAACTCTGTCCATAGTAGTACCCAGAAGTCCCCTAGTATGTTGTTATTTGGAGTTGATCAAAAGGGTCCCATTGTGGATGAGTTAGCGGAATATTTGGAAGATAGAGTTAATAACGTAGGCTGTAGAGACTTAGAGCAAATTAGGAAGACCGCTGGTGAAAAGATAGTGCAGTCACAAATACGAAATGAGGATATGTATAGAAAAAAACATAGGGCGCCTTTAAAATATAAAGTTGGTGATTATGTGGCAATACGGAATGTAGACACAACACCAGGCATTAATAAAAAGTTTGCGCCCAAATACCGTGGCCCTTATAAAATAAGTCGAATATTTGATAATGATCGTTACGAGGTTACCGATATTGATAATTGTCAATTAACCCAATTACCATTAAATAATAGTATGTTAGTCGTGGTCGACTATTATTGTCAGGTTGGCAAAATGTAATGTTAGCAATAATTACTTTTAAAAATAATAGCAATAATCGATAGAAAGTAAGCAATGTCATATCGATATATCCACAAGCGGGTAGTATCGATATTGTCTGCCGGCAATATCGATACGACAAGCTTGAATACGCACTTGAATTGCGACGCGCAACCTGAAAAGAGTGTAAAACCTTAATTGTGAAATAAAATAAAAGAATAGAATTTGAAACTTTACAATACAAATGTTCCATTTTCGACCAATTTGTCGTATATGAGCTAGTAATGAATTAAAACGAATTAAAAGTAAAGAATATTCCAAATTTGGTGGCTCTAGCTCTTGTTGTTTGAGATCAGGATGCTCATACAGACGGACGGACAGGCAGAAAGACGGACATTGCTTTATATACTCGGCTGTTAATGCTGTTCTAGAATATACATACTTTATGGGGTCGGGTACGCCTCCTACTGCTGCTATGCACATTTCGCTTCTGGAAACCTTATTGACTCCTGGACTCTATTAGAAAATACAATGCAAAAGGGTTAGAATAATTTCTGTGTTGACTGTAGTAATAAAGCCAATTTGTTTTTATCGTTCATGAACAATCGAGGCGTGAGTCAAATCAATTTTCGGTGAAGTAAAAACTGAAGTAATAGTAGTGAATTAAAACGAGTTAAAAGTAAAGAATATTCTCTGTTATTACAGCCATTTAATTGATTTTTCACCTATGTTACAAATGCAGGTGTATTAAATAGTGTTCCGATCGTAACCAATTTTGGTTAAACTGTGTAAATTAATACCATGCATGTATTCTGTGAGTTTGATAAAGATATCTTTTACTCTTATATTTACCTGTAATTTCTATGTTAGGTGTATGAAAAAATAGTCTGATCTTAACAAAGGTTTGTCAGCTAGTACAAAACGATAATTTACAAGTTTCCTGTAAATTTGGTTATGACAGCTTCAAAAATAACAAACTTTCTTATACTAATTTAACCCCCTTCCAATCAAAATTTTGCCAAACGCCGTCTTATTGCACGATAAAGTTATGAGACCTACGTTGTGTTGAAATTTATTTCAATAGGACCTTTGGTTTGGTGTGTAGAGTGATAGGTCAGTCAATCTGTCAGCGAATGAGGACAAACAGTTTTATATATATAGATATATACGATTGTTCAGCACGGCCAGCATACGCGAGCAGCGCTGCCGCTACACAAGTAGCGAAAGCGTTTTCTCACATGTTTGTACGTTTCTGTCTCGCTTGCACATATGCAGTGACATGGCGTTCAATTATAAACTTTGTTACGTGTCTCTTTTGTTATAGTCCGATTTATATGAAACTTTCAGGATAGTTTCATATATATTGTCTGCAAACGAATTTCAAATAACATTTATGTACGATGAGATCAAATGCCTTTAAATCGGCATTGAAGTTTGAAAATTTGAAGATTTCTTGTGGGAATAGGGGGCCGTGGTCGTTAAAAATTTTCAATGTCAATGCATTTATGCCGTCTCGAGAAACCTGCATACCAAAATTGGTGTTCCTAAGTGCCATAGTTATTGAGATATTCGCAAAAAACATAAATTTTTTACAAGGTGTATTTAGTTTTTTGCTCATTATGGGCGAACAGTGCGTGGCTTCGAAAAAAAAATGATTCTTGTATTGTCTTAACATGAAAAATTTGTAAGAATAAGTATTTAAGTTTTTTTTAAATGATCTGATTGGGTTGTGTCTGGGTTTTCCTAACCCTCGCAGTGAATGTTGGATCATAATGTAATACTACCCAGAATACACATCAGCTACTGTAGGGAAAAATATTCACAATATTGTAATAATAATAATGTAATGTAAGTTTTGAAGGGGCGTGTTGGACATAAGATAACTCCCTTTCTCAACATGTATTAAACTTACATAACAGAAATCCCTATAATTAAGTTACGGGCACATTGAATTTAATCCAAAAATACTTACCTATGACATACCTGACAGCGTTAACGACGGAAACATTCTATTAATTAAAACATCCACTTAGGTTAATTATCACGAAAATATTATACTAATTGTATCCAAAATTTTGTTGTTTTTTGTTGTCATTTAGTGCATCGTTGTGCATATTGTGCAAGAAACTTCTACACACATAGCGGTGCGAAAGCCTTGAGGATTAAAATGCCGAGCATCCAGAAAACCACTGGTCGTGAGCCAAAGCACCAATTACAAAAGTGAATATTACATTTAGTCAATTCCGTGGAGGTTTTGATTAATATAACAATATTACTTTATGATCAATTAATTAATTATTCCTTTATTGCATTGATTTTTAAACAATTTTATTAAATTAAACCTTATGGGCTGTGGCTAATACATATAATACTTTAGAAATTTGTATGTAATTTTTTACTTTTAAATTTGAATATTTCATTTTACATCGCATAATAATGCAACACCCCGTAAAATCCAATGGTCTGGAGGCTTATTTGACTGTAGCCATAATGCACATATGTAATTTAAATCAGTTCGATTAATTTTCTTATATACTGGACAAGTGTAAAGTTTTGGATTTTTAGCAGCAGTTGAATATATTGCATAAATATGCACTACTGGCATTAATGTAAACAAAACTTTATTTGTAGACTCCACCAGACGTGAAGTTCGTCTATCCCATCCAGCTCCGTCTACATAGAGACCGTGTACAAAAACTCCTTCTTTTGGTGGTTTTTTGCACTCCTCTGGACCTACCTTTAGTGCATCGTTGTGCATCGTTACTTGATCTAAAGCCCATCCCTGATGAGCACGAGCGACTTCTTGGCGCATGGCCGTGAGAAAGCCTTGAGGATTAAAAAAGCCGGACATCCAAAAAACCACTGGTCGCGATCCAAAGCACCAATTATAAAACTGAGTATGACGATCAATCAATTCCGTAAACCAAAAGCCTAAACTCGATGAAACCCAACTGCCTCGCTTGAAAATGGTAGGGACCCGAGCATTAAAGATGTTGTCTAAAGCGTCTCTTAAGTTATCGCTCATTATTATTGTACCCTCAACAGCTAGAAGAAGATCTTTAAATGTAGAGCGTACTAATAATATTATCTAAAATAAAATATAAATTTTTAAAATGAATAATAATGTAAGGTAAAAATTTGTTACTCGTTGCATCCTATCAATCTCTTGGCGAAGGAATATGTTCATAGAGCTTGAAGCACCTGCAGCACTGAGAACTTGCTTAACATCAAATAAGTCAAATGCTGGAGGCGTTTTACTTAACATTTCACGAACTTGACGAGCGACACGATCCTCCCGCGTCTCTGAACTACCGCTAGATGACTCTTCAAATTATAAGAGTTAGAAAAAGTTATTCTACTTAATTTTAAAATACATACCTTTAGGTTGGATAGCCATTATTTCTTCTAAAATATTTCGCATTGTGTTAGTTTGGTACGTTATCTCGGCATTGGAATTAAAACCATATACTTGAGGAGGGTCTACATTAAACATATTATCGATTGCTGATAAATAAGCTTCTCGTTCCTTAAAACTGTATACGGTGTATCCTTTAAAAAACTGAAAGCTTTCATCGAAAAGACCATCATGAAACCAAACACGCGTAAATGTGTTAAGAAGCCTCTTGTCATAATCATCAGTTACACGTCCTCCGTATTGAACTTCACCCAGCATGTAACGTACAGTAACCCAGCTTATTCCTTTTCCGGGCTCAAGATCATCTAAGTGATTTTGCACAAATAAACAACTGGCATACCAATCAGAAGAATTAAATTCATATGGAATGTTCCAACCAAGAGGACCAAATTTCCGGCGTTCTTGTACTACAGTATGAAGAAATGATATTGAATACACAAGAGATAAATAAAAAGGCGACTGTGAATAGTCTAAAAAGTCTTGAGACAAATTTGTATAAGTTCGTTTGAGGCCAGCCCGAATTCCAGCAGGTGGCTCATTTGTATACTTTAGAGACATCTGCAAAAGTGTTATCGGAAACATTGGATGAGGTTCAGTAGTTATCCAGACCCGAAATCCAGAACTTATATTTTGTAAATTTTGGCGTTCTAGCTCTAGAATTTGCAACATTAGTTCATTCATATAGTCCAAACCTAAGTGACAGTTTTGCAGGAGTACCCATCCTCCTTCTTCCATGCAAGTTGAAATTAGTTTGCGTGCATGTATCTCTTGACCTTGTCCCATTGATATTGGGTGACACTTTAATTCATTCTTTTTAGCTAATAATTCAATATTAGAAGATGGATCTGAGCCTAATGAAAGAAAACAAATCATTGGCACTAACTCTCGACTTTCTAGGAGAAGTTCTTCAAAATTTAGAACTACTGGCTCTGCAAAACGTTCTCCTAACGAATGGGATATATACTTTCGACTTTGGGCAATGGTTCGATCCATACACCAAGAGCGTATCAATAACATTTTTCGAAAGGGATCAAGAGAATTATATCCATCCGGAATAATTTCGTTTTCAGGAGAGTCTTTTTTAAACCATATAAACCACGCACGCTCACTTCCACTTACTTTAGAAAGAATGTTTACAAAGGGCGAAAGGTTTACAAGTTGAACAAGGTTTAACCATGTTTCGTCCGTTACCCACCGAAAGGGTACCGGTGGGCAGTCATTTAAATTAATTGCTGCTCCCCCTTTTATAAAAGTCTGAAATTCTTCAAAGGTTATGAGCTCCAATTGCCGATCAATACTTAATGCCATAAGAAGAACAAACAGAAATTTATCTTTTTCATACAAACCACGAGACTTGTACCGATAAATTTCCAGCGTAAGATAGTTAATAATTCGTTTGATACGCTTTTGCGTTATATGAGTTTTTGCTGAATTATGCATAGATGCATCAAATCGATCCAGAAACTGTACTAGAGAAGTTTGGTACATATTATTAACCATAGTCATGCTGCAAACAAGAAAGTATAACACACTTCCTCTCGTAGCCACAACACGATATTCTTCGCGCGCTGCATTTATCTTTCCTTCAGTAACTTTAGCTACCTCAATTTTTTCTTTGACATCAATAGCTGTATTTTTACTTGTGTTTAGCACTTCGATTACAGTTACGTCGTCAAGTAAGCTACCTTGAGTGGTGGATAGTTTGTGCAATAGATTTGCTTCAAGTTCTTTCATTTTTTTCATATTAATTGTAACTGTTTCTACTAGTTGTACCCGTTCATCTTCGAGTTCTTTTCTTTCGGTTAGAATAACACGACCTAATAGTTGATCTTCTAAGCCCCGCATGGTAACAGTGAAATCAATAATTGACGTTCGAGCAAAAATTTCTGGAGTATATGCAGGATTAGGCAATTTTGTTGTTATATAGCATCTGAAGTCTGGATTCCAGTCAACTTCTTTATCCCCTATTTTAACTTTAAATTGTGTTCCCACCTTAAGCAAGTTACGATCTAATAAGTTATCCAAACATGGGTCCAACTCCTCTGCCACATCTTCAATTATAATTGGTACACCAAAATTAACAGAGTCCTCAAGGTGGTTTCGGAAATATTTGTTGTTAAGTGTAGTAATTATCATTTGATTTTGTTTCTCCATATTTTTTATCCAAACTTTACCTTGAGATTGTGGATCAATTAGCAATGGAAATCGCCTTGCTTTCGTGGCAATTATTCCGTTTTGAATAGACAATTCATCCGTTGGAAGCCCTTGAATATTCCATTCACCTATTTGAGACCGATCTGATAAATTCTCAATCACATTCACGTTAGATGAGATCGGAATCATTTTTTCTATAATTTGTTTTGTCCAAATACTCAAAAAGTAGCTACGAAACTCTTGGTTAAATGGGCCAGTGTATGAAAGAAAAGCTGTAAGTAGTACAACATCCCCAACTAGACGCTCAGTTTCACTTTTAAATGACGCAATTTGCTCGGTCCATCGAATTTTCTCACCAACTAATCCCCCAATAAGGGCAGTAGCTGCATCCATTTTATCCTGACATTTTTTGGCTTCCGTTAACACAGTTTGTTTCTTTGATACAGCTTCTTCTAATGTACGCTGCACTTCGGCCAATTCGTTTTCTTTTTGTTGTAATAGTTCCTCTGCTTCACGAAGATCATCAGAAGCCCTTTGATATTTAGCCTCTTGAACTGCTAGATTTGCCTTTAACGGTAGCACCTCCTTATTTACTTCAAAATATTTGGCCATTGCCATAGTCCAGGATAGGAGGCCAGCGACATTTCCACAAGCTACTTTTGCAGCATCAAACGTATATTGCCTGCAAAAATAAAATTCCATTTTATTTTACATTTTAAAAAATTTTAATTTAAATTAAATATTTATTAACGTATATTTACAGACTGCCCTCTACAAACTATATAATCATGATATCATTATAAAATATATAATTAAGCAGGGCCGGATTTACATAGGAGACAGTGGGACCAGATTCTCCACAAGAAGAGGGCCTCCACCACACGCAAGGAAAAATGTTGTAAGTCCAGCGACTTTTATACCAAAAGGTAAAAAAATAAACATCTTAGCATTTTGTTCGTTTCAACATAGTGCAGTTAAAGACGACAAAGGTGACCGTAAATTGATCGACACAAAACTGTAATGGCTTGGAAAAAGAAAGTGGCTGCAGGAAAAAAAAAGCTGGTTTTGATACAGTGTTATCAGAGACTCGAAAATTCGACACTTTTAAACCCCGTACTCTAAAAAAGAGTATAGGGGTCTATTAGGTTTGAGATGTGCCTAACAGGCAGAAGGAGGCTTTTCCGACCCCATAACGTATATATATTCTTGATCAGTATCAACAGCCGAGACGATGTAGCAATGTCCGTCTGTCTGTCTGTCCGTCCGTCTGTATGAGCACCTGGATCTTCTAAACTACAAGAGCTGCAGCCACCAAATTTGGAATGAAAGTCCGTCTGTAGTCTTGCCTCACCCCCCACCGCCCCCACAAATTGTAAAAAACTGTTTTCACATCGCCATAACATAAAAACGACTAGAGCTAGAGACCAACACACATTATGTGTATGGTACCATTATAACTATGCTCACCCAGTTTAGTCCGGACCGGCCAACTATAGCCTATAGCTTCCATACGACAAATTGTTCGAAAACGGGTGATTTGTATGGAAGTACGCGCACTAGATGGAGTACGGGGTCTTTTACAGTCGGTCATATAAATTCATATTTACAGAGTTTTTTGACAGATCGTCGCTAACTGTCTGGCTCATTATCACTTAACGAGAGCGTGCCGCAGTGAAAGATGTTGGCGGGGGGAACAACCCCACAAACCAAAGCCCGCCCCCCCCCCCCCCGCCCCACCCCCCAAACCAAACACTCCCTTCCCTTCCTTTTTAATTACAACAACACCCCCACCAAAATCTTCTTTTTTTCCGCCCCCTACCCCCCCCCCCTTTCTGGTCAAGGTCCAAACCCATACACACATAAATATATATTGTGACATATTACGTAGACACTCTAACACGCACTTTTATTTTCATTACACATTCTTCTCCCACAGATTTAAGCCAAACATTATAAAATAATCAAATGGTGACAATAACAATTCTGGCTTCCCACGAACTTATCAAATATCATAAACAATTCGCCAGAATCGCTATTCCCACCATTGGGGTTGAAACTGCTGACGTTGCACAAATCCTGGCCGACAGAATTCTCTTAAAGCTCAATCTCTTCAAGATCGAGATCCCCCTTTATTTACATAAGAGCCAAAAGCTCCAGAAGTCTAAAGTCCAATTAATAAAAGCTCAAAGCCGAGGTTTGCTAAACGTCTTCAGAACATAGCATAAGTTAGTCTAGATTTGTATCTGTACTCCGTAGTATCGTGTTGTGAAATAAAATTATATTTTTTTAAATAACCGATCTTCGAACTACGTTATTGGCGCAGCCGGTAGGATATCGGAAAAATATCCTTGTAACAGTAATCGATCCTTTTCGATCCGCTAATAGAAATCCTTGTACGACCAAGTGACTTTCTAGGATTGAGCACGCGAATTTGCCGCAAAAAGTGATTCGGTTCAGAACATTACAATTTTGGAAAAAACTTTCTGATATCCGCAAAAGAATCAACGCGTGTGTTTTAAAACTTAACAAACCAATTATCAATAGTGGCCCACAGTAAAAGTGCGACCGCCACCAAAAAATAATTGCCATATTAAGAATACCGCGCAACACAATACTTGCAATACACCAAACAGTGTTATGCTAATAAATAGATCCTTTGGACTATTTTGAACAACTGTACTTAAAGGACTTATTTTCGGGCTTTACACATCATTAAATTGATCCCTGTAAACAGTAAGCTCCTTACAATCCACCAAAAGAAAACCGAACCTGAAGTGAAAAAAAAAAAATTTTTGTGAAGGAACAAATTTTTATTTTACAAAGAACAATTAAACAATACAAACAACATCATGACAGCAGCACAGCAATGGAACTATCTGGGATGCACCTCAAACAAGCCTTAGGACAGATACGTCAAGTGCCAATATTTGACGGAAAAACAGTGGAACTGACAGCGTTCATAAGAAGAATCGTCTTCATCATGCAGCTTTACCTAACACAAGATGTGAGTCAGCACAGCGTTTTATTTGGAGCCATCGAGATGCAGACATCTGGATCAGCACAACGAGTTTCCCAACTCACAGCAGGTACAACCTGGGAAGATCTAAGGAATACCCTCATCGACGAATTCAAAACACAGGCACCCTACGAGGAACATCTAAGACGTTTATATAACACCAATTACAACCATAGTATACGTAAGTTCGTAGAAGAACTAGAATATAAGTCTTTTGTAATTTCAATAAAAAACTCATGTTAGAAAATCAGCCACAAAACACAATATTGTACACAAACGCCATGAATAATACAATTAAAGATGTAATTACTAGGAAACTACCCGACAGAATATTTATGACTTTAGCTAGACATGACATTACAACTGTTTCAAAACTTAAACAAGTCGCTCAACGCGAAGGACTTTACGAAAACAATTTTAATGAACGTACTAACCAAAGTACTGAAAACTCAAAACCCAGCAAAACTAATAATGACAATCGTGGAAAAGGAAATAATCAAAATTATTATCCAAGTCCCAATTATTCAAACAATACAAACCAAAGTAATAAACCAAAAGAAAATGCTGAAAATAATCAGGCATTATATAAAGAATTCAAACAAAACCTTGATCAAGCTAGATCACAAAACCCAATGAATTACCAAAATCAAAGCCAAAGATCTTCAAATCCTCCAGTCAAAAGACAGCGAGAAAGTACCAGTGGTCACTCTAAGATGGAAACTTCTGAAAATTTTCATCAAGGAGCCTCGGACCAAGAAGAACAAATCCCTTCATCAGATTAGTATTGAATGGGCAACATTTTAACTGTGTAATTGACACAGGTTCGTCCATCAATCTAATTAAACAAAATTTTCTAAATTTTCCTATCAAACCTTGCCAATTAAATGTACAAACAATAAATGGCATTGTTCAATTAAAAAATTACGTATCTTTTGCACCTAGTAAGCTTTGCCCTACTAATCAAATATTTTATTTACACAACTTTTCTGACAATTATGATATTCTACTAGGTAGAGAATATCTAGAATCCTGTGAAGCAAGAATTGATTATAAACAAAAAACAGTTATTCTTAACGAGCAATCATTTCAAATGAGATATGATCGTGAGGATTCTGTCAAGGACAAGACCGCATTTCAATGCCTTGATCCGCCCCAAACAAATGACATAGCAGTAAATTACGCTATAAATAATGAGTTAAATGAAACAAATCAATTCCGATTAGAACATCTAAACGATGAAGAAAAAACTAAACTAACCAAAATTCTTTTCGAGTTTAGTGACATTCAGTACAAAGAAAGTGAAAATTTGACTTTCACCAGTACAATTAAGCATGTCATCCAAACTAAACACGAAGACCCAATTCAAAAGCGTCCATACAAGTATGCGCAAACATTCGACGAAGAAGTCGACAAACAAATCAAAGAAATGATTGAACAAGGCATAATTCGCAAATCAAACTCGCCTTATTGCTCACCAATTTGGATTGTGCCAAAGAAACGTGATGCATCAGGTAAAGAAAAGTTCCGTATAGTTATTGACTATCGAAACTTAAACGAAATAACAATCGATGATAAATATCCTATTCCAGTCATGGATGATATACTAGACAAACTTGGAAAATGTCAGTATTTTACCACAATTGACCTCGCGAAAGGATTTCATCAGATACAAATGGACCCAAATAGTATACCAAAAACAGCTTTTTCAACTAAAAATGGACATTACGAATATACTCGAATGCCTTTTGGATTGAAAAACGCCCCAGCAACATTTCAACGTTGTATGAACAATCTATTAGAAGATCTAATTTATAAAGATTGTTTAGTATACATGGATGATATAATAGTGTATTCCACTTCATTGGAAGAACATCTATTATCATTAAAAAGGGTATTCGCTAAACTGCGTGAAGCCAATTTAAAATTACAATTAGACAAATGTGAATTCATGAAAAAAGAAACTGAATTCCTTGGACACATAATAACAACAGAAGGAATAAAAGCAAACCCAACAAAAATCTCTGCAATACAAAATTTTCCAATACCAAAAACGCCCAAAGAAATAAAATCATTTTTAGGTCTTTGTGGTTGTTATAGAAAATTCATTCCTAACTTCGCACACGTTGTAAAGCCAATGACTTTAAAACTAAAGAAAGGTGCAAGTATAAATATCAACGAACCAAATTACATTTCTGCTTTTGAAAAATTAAAAGTACTTATATCGTCCGATCCAATATTAGTTTATCCGAATTTCGAAAAACCATTTTGTCTCACAACTGATGCCAGCAACATAGCCATTGGAGCTGTTCTGACTCAAAATCAAAAACCAATTTGTTTCGCAAGTAGAACTTTAAACGAACATGAAATTAATTACTCAGCAATTGAAAAAGAACTTTTAGCCATCGTTTGGGCAACAAAATATTTCCGATCTTATCTCTACGGTAGAAAATTCGAGATCCTCAGTGATCACAAACCACTTGTTTGGCTTAACAATATTAAAGAACCAAATATGAAATTACAACGCTGGAAAATAAAATTAAATGAATTTGATTATCACATTAAATATGTACCAGGTAAAGAGAACCATGTTGCAGATGCTTTATCCAGAATAAAAATTGAAGAAAACTTGTTAGGAGAAACCTCTGACGTCACAGCAGCAACAATCCATAGTGCTCAAGAAGACAATCAATATTACATTTCATTCACAGAAAGACCAATCAATTATTTTAAAAGACAAATAGAATTTGCAAAAAGTAACTAAAATAACGTTAACGTCATTAACTACTTTCATAAAACAAAAATTTTAATAAATTATGTCGAAATGACACCCAATCCTGCCAAAGAATTAATTAAAGAATACTTATGTTCAAAGAAGAGTGTTATATACTTCAGCAACGAAGCCGATTTTCTTACTTTTCAGAATGCTTTCGTTGAAATAATTAGTCCTAATAATATTAGAAAAGTAATGAGATCAACTAAAAAACTAACAGATCTCCAAACTTATGCCGAATTCAAAGAATACATTATTAACACACACCAAAAGCTACTACATCCAGGAATAGAGAAAATGACATTATTATTTAAAGAAAAGTATTATTATCCAGATTACCAGAATTTAATTCAAAACATTATTAACGAATGTAAGATTTGCAATGTAGCAAAAACAGAACATAGAAACACTAAATTAGCCTTCGAATTAACTCCAGAAATCCATAATCCCAGAGAAAAATATGTCATTGATTTTTATATGGTAGACAACAAACAATTTCTATCTTGCATAGACTTATATTCCAAATACGCAACTTTAATCGAAGTAAATGGTCGAGATTGGTTAGAAGCCAAAAGAGCTCTCTTAAAAGTATTTAACGACATGGGAAAAACAATTGAAATTAAAGCAGATAATGACTCAGCCTTCTTGTGCTCCGCACTACAAATTTGGTTAAAATCAGAAGACGTAAATATAACCATCACAACTAGTAAAAACGGTATTTCGGACATAGAAAGATTTCATAAAACAGTAAATGAAAAATTGAGAATTGTCAATTCTGACACGAATCAAGAAGATAAACTAACTATAAACTTACCTATAAAATACGAATATCATTATCTAACAATTAATATAACAAAAACTGAAGAAACTTATAATAATCTAATAAAACAAACAAAGGAATTTGAAAGACTAACAAAAATTAAATATTTAATTGAGAAACTGGACCGAGAAATGAATGGTATAAGACTAGTAAAACGTAACAAAAGAGGACTTGTTAATTTCATGGGAACCTTTTATAAATATCTTTTCGGAACTTTAAACCAAGAAGACAAAGAAGAATTGCAATCAAAAATAGATAATCTTTCAGTAAATAGTGTGCAAGCTAATGAATTAAATGAAGTAATAAAAGCAGTTAATAGAGGAATAGAAGTAATGAACAGTTTAAGTATCACCCATGAGGTAGATCAAAGACTTGAATTATTAATTTTCAATTTACAAGAATTCACAGAATACATTGAAGACATTGAACTAGGAATGCAATTAACCAGGCTTGGTATATTCAACCCTAAATTATTAAAATATGACTCACTATCACATTTAAACGCAGAAAAAATAATAAATATTAAAACATCAACTAGTAAAGATTTAGTAATGAACAAATGTATTACTGGAATATTAAACCAAGATAAAACAGAATGTAGATATTCAAAAATACATAAAAACTATGAAATTAAGTATGTAGAACCAAATATTATGTTAACATGGAACTTACCTAAAACTGTATTAAATCAAAATTGTATCAATAGAGAAATAATTATTGAAGGAAATAATATGATAAAGGCCCTAAATTGTTCAATCCAATTAGATGAAATTTTAATAACCAATACTATGTTAGATTACACGCAAATAATTTACATAAATAATAATGTAACTAAATTAGAACCATTGTCATATGTCCAAACTAAAGAAATTATCTTACAACAAACTAAATTGTATAACACGTTCCAAATTATTACTATAACCACTTTAATAATTATTTTAATCGCATTAATTTTGTACATTATCTTTAAATATAAAAATATTCCAAGAAAAATTATTGTTAACTATAAGAACAAAAAAGAATCAACCCCAAACATACACTTAAATATTGAAAATGATATCGAACTAAATGTAAACAAAAATGAAACCGAAGAAATTGTAACAGACCCAACACTATACCCAAAATTATCCGCCTGAGGACAGGCTCATTTCTTAAGGATGGGGAAGTGACATATGTAGACACATATGTACCCATACATTACGCCTAGCACGCACTTTTATTTGTATTACACATTCTTCTCCCACAGATTTAAGCTAAACATTATAAAATAATCAAATGGTGACAATAACAATTCTGGCTTCCCACGAACTTATCAAATATCATAAACAATTCGCCAGAATCGATATTCCCACCATTGGGGTTGAAACTGCTGACGTTGCACAAATCCTGGCCGACAGAATTCTCCTAAAGCTCAATCTCTTCAAGATCGAGATCTCCATTTATTTACATAAGAGCCAAAAGCTCCAGAAGTCTAAAGTCCAATTAATAAAAGCTCAAAGCCGAGGTTTGCTAAACGTCTTCAGAACATAGCATAAGTTAGTCTAGATTTGTATCTGTACTCCGTAGTATCGTGTTGTGAAATAAAATTATATTTTTTTAAATAACCGATCTTCGAACTACGTTATTATATATAAAAAGAAAAAAATAATTAATGAAAGTAAATACAATAATTCCAGATCAACCAATAACCCGAATCACGATCCTCGTTATTTAACAACTCTAATTAAAACATTCATTCTACTTTATTTTATATGTCCAATAAAAGGTCAAAATTTAGAAATGAATCCAATTAACTGTTAAAACGGATATCTTATATTTTAAACAGGAGCAATAAACTTACTCATAAAATATGAATATCACTATTTATTAATAAATATAACAAAAACTGAAGAAACTTATAGTAACCTAATAAAACAAAGGAATTTGAAAGATTTCATGGGAACCTATTATAAATATCTTTTCGGAACTTAAAACCATTAAGGCAAAGAAGAATTTCAATCCAAAATATATAACCTTTCAGTAAATACGGTTCAAGCTAACGAATTAAATGAAGTAATAAAAGCAGTTAATAGGAGAATAGAAGTAATGAACAGTTTAAGTATTACCCATGTGGCAGATTAAAGACTTGGAATATTAATATTCAATTTACAAGAATTCTATGAATACATTAAAGACATTGAACTAGGAATGCGACTAACCAGGCTTGGAATATTGAACTCTAAAGTATTAAAATATGACTCACTATCACCTTTACACGCTGAAAAAATAATAAATATTAAAGCTCCCTATGGGAGCTATACGATATAGTCGTCCGATTTGAATGAAACTTGGTCAGCATGTTTATATTATCGACAAATATATTCTGTGTGAGTTTCACTAAAATTGCTTGGCCAACGCAAAAGTTATTCATATAAATTCATATTTGGAGCGTACTTTTGACCAATTGTCCCTACGGGAGCTATACGATATAGTTGTCCGATTTGGATCAAACTTGGTCAGTATATGTACTCCCTATAAAATATGAATATCACTATTTATTAATAAATATAACAAAAACTGAAGAAACTTATAATAACCCAATAAAACAAAGGAATTTGAAAGATTTCAAGGGAACCTTTCATAAATATCTTTTCGGAACTTAAAACCATTAAGGCAAAGAAGAATTTCAATCCAAAATATATAACCTTACAGTAAATACGGTTCAAGCTAACGAATTAAATGAAGTAATAAAAGCAGTTAATAGGGGAATAGAAGTAATGAACAGTTTAAGTATCACCCATGTGGCAGATTAAAGACTTGGAATATTAACATTCAATTTACAAGAATTCTATGAATACATTAAAGACATTGAACTAGGAATGCGACTAACCAGGCTTGGAATATTGAGCTCTAAAGTATTAAAATATGACTCACTATCACCTTTACACGCTGAAAAAATAATAAATATTAAAACGTCAAATTGGTTAAAGACAACTATTAACGAAATTTTAATCATTTGACAAATTCCACGTTATATTTTAAATACCGTCTGCCATGTCTCCTTCTCAATGTTACATACATTCCAACGAATACAATATACCCTTTTACTCTACGAGTAACGGGTATAACAAGAATGCTATAGTCGCCTCGCGACTTTAGGATACCCGTTACTCAGTTTAATTATATTATTAACAATGGGATATGATAATAATAATAGTACAATCGTTTAGGCAATCGACCCTATTGATTTTAATTCAGATGACTTGGGAAATACAGAAAATTTTCATACAAATTCATATTTACAGCGTATTTTTACCCGATCGTCCCTATGGGAGCTATACATTATCTTTAAATATAAAAATATTCCAAGAAAAATTATTGTTAACTATAAGAACAAAAAAGAATCAACCCCAAACATACACTCAAATATTGAAAATGATATCGAACTAAATGTAAACAAAAATGAAACCGAAGAAATTGTAACAGACCCAACACTATACCCAAAATTATCCGCCTGAGGATAGGCTCATTTCTTAAGGATGGGGAAATGACATATGTAGACACATATGTACCCATACAGTACGCCTAACACGCACTTTTATTTTCATTACACATTCTTCTCCCACAGATTTAAGCCAAACATTATAAAATAATCAAATGGTGACAATAACAGTTCTGGCTTCCCACGAACTTATCAAATATCATAAACAATTCGCCAGAATCGCTATTCCCACCATTGGGGTAGAAACTGCTGACGTTGCACAAATCCTGGCCGACAGAATTCTCTTAAAGCTCAATCTCTTCAAGATCGAGATCTCCCTTTATTTACATAAGAGCCAAAAGTTCCAGAAGTCTAAAGTCCAATTAATAAAAGCTCAAAGCCGAGGTTTGCTAAACGTCTTCAGAACATAGCATAAGTTAGTCTAGATTTGTATCTGTACTCCGTAGTATCGTGTTGTGAAATAAAATTATATTTTTTTAAATAACCGATCTTCGAACTACGTTATTATATATATATGCATTCTCCATGTACATATGTACTAACATACCAATATAAAATATATTGACTCAATATGAATCCGATCATCAAAGACAAGTCACCGTTTTTTCATTCAATAAAGTTGCTAGAATTTTACAGAACACCATTTTCGTCAATGCTCGTCATTTATACGTCCCAGCAGAGATGCAACTTTGAGCGCCTGGTCCAGCTGCTAGACCGCTGCCTGTTCCGGATTCCTCCCATGCGACTGGCTACGTAAGACCCTATCAGGCCATGGCTAGAGCTTTAATGAACAAAGTTGCGCAAATTATACTCTAGTCTCTTATGATCTTCTGACGGCGATACTAAAGGACAACTTTACGTTAAGTCCACATGCCGGATACCATGAGTTTCACAACCGAGTCCAGGGATCCAAAGAATCTTTAGATGATTTCCCAATGGACCTTCAGTGTTTGCGTCGCGCCGTGTTGGGAGAGCTTCCCACAGACAGTCGGGCATGGCTATATCGAGCCGGCTTGTAATGTTGATCTTTATGTTATATACTTATGTTACATACTTGTCACAGATTATTATACCCTTGCATTTGTAGTTATAAGTTCTGTTTCTTGTCCGAATGTCTTTGTATTTGGTGAAGAGGTTTGTTCCTAAGGGTTTAAATAATGGTCGAAAGTTCTGAGTTAGTTTTCTAATGACAATATTTTGTCTATCTTCGCCAATTTCCTGGACAGTCTAATAGTCACTTAGTCACTTTCCACTATTATTTTATTTAGATTTTTAGACCCCGTACTCTAAAAAAGAGTTAAAGGGTCAATTACGTTTGTCTGAAGCGAAATGTGCGTAACAGACAGAAGAAGGCTTTTCCGACTCCATAAACTATGTCAGGCTGATCAAGATTATTTAACATTTTTGCCCTCTTCCGCCGCCGCAAGTTGTAAAAAACTATGATCACCTCGGAAAAAATCGATGTTTTTGTCGAATATTTCAGTAACTATGGCACCTAGAAATACCAAATTTTGTTCGAAAGTTTCTAGACTCTTTCTCATTGCAATTCCGTTAAAAATTTTGGACTGCCACGCCCCGTTTTCCCACAAGAGAAGAAATAATTTTCAAATTTCAATGCCATTTTTAAGGCATTTGCACTTATCGTACGGTATTGTAATTTCAAATTCGTTTGGAGACAAAGTATCACAAACTATCCTGAAAGTTGCATATAAATCGGACAATAAACAAAAGAGCTAGAGACGTAACAAAGTTTACAATTGCACGCAATGTCAATGCATGTGTGCAACCGAGACAGAAGCATATAAACATGTGAGCGAACGTTTTCGCTGCTGGTGTAGCGACAGCGCTGCTCGCGGACGATGCACGCACATGTATGCATACGATACGATAAATAATATATCGGACACGATAGTAATTATAATTGCGATATGATCTCGAATGCGATATTTGGTCATTATGTCCATATCTATAGCGTATTTGAATTCAGTTGTTGATAATATCGATATTGGATTTGATGTGATATTTTAATTAATATAGATGTCGGCATTTTCTTGGCGATTTGCATCCCTATTACAAACTGATGGGTTTGTTTCAAAGTGTTTTATTGCAAATACTATGAGTACGGGGTCTTTTACAGTCGGCTAACTCGACTGTAGCCTTTCTTACTTGTCTTTCTTGTTTAGAGTACGGGGTCTAAAAATTTTCAATGAAACGGGAAAGCCATATTAAAAGACCCTTATTCGTAGTGCATTCAGATGTATGTGGACCAATTACTCCAGTTACCCTGGATGATAAAAACTACTTTGTAATCTTCGTCGATCAGCTTACACATTATTGTGTTACTTATTTAATCAAATATAAGTCAGAAGTGTTTAATATGTTCAAAGATTTTGTAGCGAGGAGTGAACCGCATTTTAATCTGAAAATGGTTAACTTATATATTGACAATGGTAGAGAGTACCTGTCAAATGAGATGCGTACTTTTTGTGTAGAAAAAGGGATATCCTATCATTTAACAGTGCCACACACACCACAACTGAACGGTGTATCTGAACGAATGATAAGATATATTACTGAAAAGGCTCGGGCTATGATAAATGGCGCTAAATTAGAAAAACACTTCTGGGGTGAAGCTGTCTTAACAGCAACATATCTTATTAACAGAATTCAAAGTAGGGCTCTCGATGAAGGCAGAATTACGCCATATGAAAAGTGGCACAACAGAAACCCCGATCTGAGTTATTTGAGAGTGTTTGGCTCACAATAAAAATAAGAATGGAAAATTCGATGAAAAATTATTTAAGAGTATCCTTGTGGGATATGAGCCAAATGGGTATACCAATGAAAAATTCATCGTTGCAAGAGATGTTGTCGTTGATGAAACTAATATGGTTAATTCAAGGGTTGTCAACTATGAAACAGATTTGCTTAAAGAAAGTAACAAAAGTGGTGATAAATGTTTTCCGAATGAAAGTAAGAAAATAAATTACCCTGATGTCCTGAATGAAAGTAAGGAGTGTGATAAAACTGAAATCCTGAAAGATAGTAAGGAATCTGACCACATAAATATTCCGAATGAAAGTAAGAAAAGAATTAAATCTGTTGACCTGAATGAAAGTAAGGAAACATGTTTCCCGAATGAGAGTACCGAAAATGAAGCAATCGAAGCAATAACCAGAAAAGTGAAAGATTAAAAGGCAATCCACAAATATCGTATAATGAAGACAATTGTGATATAAATATGTTTATATTGAATGCTCACACTGTTTTCAATGATGTTCCAAATACATTTGACGAAATAAAACACCGAAATGACAAACATCTTTGGGAAGAAGCCATAAAAATAGAGCTAAAAGCTCATGAAATAAATAATACATGGACAATGACGGAAATGCCAAAGAACAAAAACATTGTCGATAGCAGATAGGTATTTTCCATTAAGTATGATGAACTTGGAAATCGTTTAAAATACAAGGCTAGGCTTGTCGCACGAGGGTTTACTCAAAGATATCAGGTAGATTATGACGAAACATTTGCCCCTGTTGCCAGAATTTCTAGCTTTCGGTTCATTTTATCGCTAGCTGTGCAATATAATTTGAATGTTCATCAAATGGATGTGAAAACAGCTTTCTTGAATGGAAAGCTAAGTGAGGAAATATATATGCAACTTCCTCAAGGTACATCAAGCAATGGTCATAACATTTGTAAATTGAACAAGGCAATTTATGGACTCAAACAAGCAGCAAGGTGCTGGTTTGAGGTTTTTGAGCAGGCATTAAAAGAATGCCAGTTTGCGAATTCGCCAATAGATCGTTGTATTTACATTCTAGACAAAGGCGATATTAAGTCAAATATATATGTACTGTTGTATGTTGATGATGTTGTCATATTAACAGGGGATATGACAAGTATGATTGATTTTAAAACATACTTAAAGAACAAATTTCGAATGACTGATTTAGAAGAAATAAGACATTTCATTGGCATAAGAATAGAAATGTTACCTAATAAAATTTGCTTAAGTCAGTCCACTTATATTTCGAGAATTTTAAATAAATATAATATGGAAAACTGCAATGCAGTAAGTACCCCTTTACCGATCAAAATGAATTATGAATTGCTTAATTCAGATGAAGATTGTGGAGCACCATGTCGAAATCTTATCGGGTGTTTAATGTAAATCATGCTGTGTACACGACCTGACTTGTCTACTGCAGTATATATTTTGAGTAGATATAGTAGTAAGAATTACTCAGAGCTATGGCAATGCTTAAAGAGGGTCCTTAGATACTTAAAAGGAAGTGTCGATATGAAGTTGGTTCTTAATAAGAATGAAACATTTGAAAATATCCTAGTTGGATTTGTAGGCTCTGATTGGGGTGGGAATGAGATTGATAGGAAGAGTACCACAGGTTTTTTGTTTAAAGTATTTGATTCCAATTTGATTTGTTGGAACACCAAGAAACAAAACTCAGTAGCAGCTTCATCTACTGAAGCTGAGTATATGGCCCTGTTTGAAGCTGTGAGAGAAGCGCTATGGCTAAAGTCCTTAATAAACAGCGTAAATATTAATCTAGAGAAACCCATTAAAATGAATGAGGATAATCAAGGATGTATCTGTATTGCCAATAACCCATCATGTCACAAGAGAGCTAAACAGATAGACATTAAATATCATTTTGCTAGAGAGCAAGTGGAAAATAATATCTTTCTTCTCGAGTATATTCCTACAGAGAACCAAGTAGCTGACATCTTCACAAAGCCGCTGCCAGTCGGAAAGTTTATAGAATTTTGAAAGAAGTTGGGACTCCTGGAAGACAACTAAGAAAATCAACTGTTCCTCGATGCCAAGGAATTTTTAGACCCCGTACTCTAAAAAAGAGTAGAGGGGTCTATTAAGTTTGTCTGAAGCGAAATGTGCGTAACAAGTAGAAGGAGGCGTGGCCGACCCCATAAAGTATATATATTCTTGATCAGCATCAACAGCCGAGACGATATAGCAATGTCCGTCTGTCCGTCTGTCCGTCCGTCCGTCTGTCCGTCCGTCTGTATGAACACCAGGATCTTCTAAACTACAAGAGCTAGAGCCACCAAATTTGGAATGAAAGTCCGTCTGCTTCGCGAGCAGATCAAGTTTATTTCAAATCTTTGCCACGCCCCCTACCGCCCCCGCAAATTGTAAAAAACTTTTTTCACATCACCATAACTTGAAATCGATTAGAGCTAGAGAGACCAAATTCACACATTATGTGTATGGTACCATTATAACTATCCTCACCAAGTTTGATCCGGATCGGACAACTATAGCCTATAGCTCCCATAGGACAAATCGGTCGAAAATTTGTGATTTGTATGGAGACATGAAGTTTTAGTTGAGCGATTAAGACCAAACTAACACATTATGTATATGGTACCATTATAACTATCCTCACCAAGTTTGGTCAGGATCGGACAACTATAGACTATAGCTCCCATAGGACAAATCGGTCGAAAATTGGTGATTTGTATGGAGACATGAAGTTTTAGTTGAGCGATTGCAACCAAACTAACACATTATGTATATGGTACCATTATAACTATCCTCACCAAGTTTGGTCCGGATCGGACAACTATAGCCTATAGCTCCCATAGGACAAATCGGTCGAAAATTGGTGATTTGTATGGAGACATGAAGTTTTAGTTTAGCGATTGCAGCCAAACTAACACATTATGTATATGGTACCATTATAACTATCCTCACCAAGTTTGGTTCGGATCGGACAACTATAGCCTATAGCTCCCATAGGACAAATCGGTCGAAAATTGGTGATTTGTATGGAGACATGAAGTTTAAGTTAAGCGATTGCAACCAAACTAACACATTATGTATATGGTACCATTATAACTATCCTCACCAAGTTTGGTCCGGATCGGACAACTATAGCCTATAGCTCCCATAGGACAAATCGGTCGAAAATTGGTGATTTGTATGGAAAAATGCGCGCTAGAA
>JAEIGM010000131.1:0-90305 GCA_018903735.1 Drosophila cardini
AATAGAGAAATAATTATTGAAGGAAATAATATGATAAAGGCCCTAAATTGTTCAATCCAATTAGATGAAATTTTAATAACCAATACTATGTTAGATTACACGCAAATAATTTACATAAATAATAATGTAACTAAATTAGAACCATTGTCATATGTCCAAACTAAAAGAAATTATCTTACAACAAACTAAATTGTATAACACGTTCCAAATTATTACTATAACCACTTTAATAATTATTTTAATCGCATTAATTTTGTACATTATCTTTAAATATAAAAATATTCCAAGAAAAATTATTGTTAACTATAAGAACAAAAAAGAATCAACCCCAAACATACACTTAAATATTGAAAATGATATCGAACTAAATGTAAAACAAAAATGAAACCGAAGAAATTGTAACAGACCCAACACTATACCCAAAATTATCCGCCTGAGGATAGGCTCATTTCTTAAGGATGGGGAAGTGACATATGTAGACACATATGTACCCATACATTACGCCTAGCACGCACTTTTATTTGTATTACACATTCTTCTCCCACAGATTTAAGCTAAACATTATAAAATAATCAAATGGTGACAATAACAATTCTGGCTTCCCACGAACTTATCAAATATCATAAACAATTCGCCAGAATCGCTATTCCCACCATTGGGGTTGAAACTGCTGACGTTGCACAAATCCTGGCCGACAGAATTCTCCTAAAGCTCAATCTCTTCAAGATCGAGATCTCCATTTATTTACATAAGAGCCAAAAGCTCCAGAAGTCTAAAGTCCAATTAATAAAAGCTCAAAGCCGAGGTTTGCTAAACGTCTTCAGAACATAGCATAAGTTAGTCTAGATTTGTATCTGTACTCCGTAGTATCGTGTTGTGAAAATAAAATTATATTTTTTTAAATAACCGATCTTCAAACTACGTTATTATATATAAAAAAGAAAAAAATAATTAATGAAAGTAAATACAATAATTCCAGATCAACCAATAACCCGAATCACGATCCTCGTTATTTAACAACTCTAATTAAAACATTCATTCTACTTTATTTTATATGTCCAATAAAAGGTCAAAATTTAGAAATGAATCCAATTAACTGTTAAAACGGATATCTTATATTTTAAACAGGAGCAATAAACTTACTCATAAAATATGAATATCACTATTTATTAATAAATATAACAAAAACTGAAGAAACTTATAGTAACCTAATAAAACAAAGGAATTTGAAAGATTTCATGGGAACCTATTATAAATATCTTTTTCGGAACTTAAAACCATTAAGGCAAAGAAGAATTTCAATCCAAAATATATAACCTTTCAGTAAATACGGTTCAAGCTAACGAATTAAATGAAGTAATAAAAGCAGTTAATAGGAGAATAGAAGTAATGAACAGTTTAAGTATTACCCATGTGGCAGATTAAAGACTTGGAATATTAATATTCAATTTACAAGAATTCTATGAATACATTAAAGACATTGAACTAGGAATGCGACTAACCAGGCTTGGAATATTGAACTCTAAAGTATTAAAATATGACTCACTATCACCTTTACACGCTGAAAAAATAATAAATATTAAAGCTCCCTATGGGAGCTATACGATAAAGTCGTCCGATTTGAATGAAACTTGGTCAGCATGTTTATATTATCGACAAATATATTCTGTGTGAGTTTCACTAAAATTGCTTGGCCAACGCAAAAGTTATTCATATAAATTCATATTTGGAGCGTACTTTTGACCAATTGTCCCTACGGGAGCTATACGATATAGTTGTCCGATTTGGATCAAACTTGGTCAGTATATGTACTCCCTATAAAATATGAATATCACTATTTATTAATAAATATAACAAAAAACTGAAGAAACTTATAATAACCCAATAAAACAAAGGAATTTGAAAGATTTCAAGGGAACCTTTCATAAATATCTTTTCGGAACTTAAAACCATTAAGGCAAAGAAGAATTTCAATCCAAAATATATAACCTTACAGTAAATACGGTTCAAGCTAACGAATTAAATGAAGTAATAAAAGCAGTTAATAGGGGAATAGAAGTAATGAACAGTTTAAGTATCACCCATGTGGCAGATTAAAGACTTGGAATATTAACATTCAATTTACAAGAATTCTATGAATACATTAAAGACATTGAACTAGGAATGCGACTAACCAGGCTTGGAATATTGAGCTCTAAAGTATTAAAATATGACTCACTATCACCTTTACACGCTGAAAAAATAATAAATATTAAAACGTCAAATTGGTTAAAGACAACTATTAACGAAATTTTAATCATTTGACAAATTCCACGTTATATTTTAAATACCGTCTGCCATGTCTCCTTCTCCCTGTTACATACATTCCAACGAATACAATATACCCTTTTACTCTACGAGTAACGGGTATAACAAGAATGCTATAGTCGCCTCGCGACTTTAGGATACCCGTTACTCAGTTTAATTATATTATTAACAATGGGATATGATAATAATAATAGTACAATCGTTTAGGCAATCGACCCTATTGATTTTAATTCAGATGACTTGGGAAATACAGAAAATTTTCATACAAATTCATATTTACAGCGTATTTTTACCCGATCGTCCCTATGGGAGCTATACGATATAGTCGTCTGATTTGAATGAAACTTGGTCATATTATTGACAAATATATTCTGTGTGAGTTTCACACTAAAATTGCTTGGCCAACGCAAAAGTTATTCATATAAATTCATATTTCTAGCGTACTTTTGACCAATTGTCCCTATGGGAACTATACGATATAGTTGTCCGATTTGGATCAAACTTGGTCAGTATATGTACTCCCTAGACGTGTACTTTCTGTGTCAATTTGGTTTAGATAGGATTGCTAACAAAAAAGTTTTCTATACTAAAACATGCTATTTTTACCTGTTTTTACCTTTGTATGCACATAGAACGCCCTAAATTGGGCGTGTCAAAAAACAAAAACAAACTTGTACTGCTTGGGCATTTTATCTTTCGTTTGCGACCTCCGGCCTTTCTAGCTCTTATAGTCTCTGAGATCCTTTTGTTCACACAGACGGACAGACGGACATGGCTATATCGACTCGGCTAGTCATGCTGATCAAGAACATATATACTTTATGGGGTCTGCCATGTCTCCTTCTCCCTGTTACATACATTCCAACGAATACAATATACCCTTTTACTCTACGAGTAACGGGTATAACAAGTAATAAAGGCTACAGTCGAGCGAGCCGACCCCGTACTCATTCTAGTGCGCATTTTACCATACAAATAAGTAGTTTTCGAACGATTTGTCCTATGGGAGCTATAGGCTATAGTTGCCCGATCCAGACCAAACTATTACAATTTCTTCGGTTTCATTAGACCCCGTACTCTAAAAAAGAGTATGGGGGTCTATTAAGTTTGTCTGTGCGTAACAGGCAGAAGGAGGCTTTGCCGACCCCAAAAAGTATATATATTCTTGATCAGCATCAACTGCCGAGACGATATAGAAATGTCCGTCTGTCTGTCCGTCCGTCTGTCCGTATGAACACCTCGATCATTTAAACTACAAAAGCTAGAGCCACCAAATTTAGAATGAAAGTCCGTCTTTATGTCAGGCAGATCAAGTTTATTTCAAATCTTCGCCACGCCCCTTACCGCCCCCGAAAATTGTAAAAACTATGCTCACCTAGGAAAAAAATGATGTTTTAAGCGAATATCTCAGTAACTATAGCACATAGGAGTACCATTTTTGGTATACAGGTTGCTAGAGACATGCATTGTCATTAAAATTTTTGGACTGATACGCCCGTTTTTCCACAAGAATGAAATACTTTTCAAACCTCAATGCAATTTTTAATGCATATGCACTTATCGTACGGTATTGTAATTTCAAATTCGTTTGGAGTCAAAGTATCACAAACTATCCTGAAAGTTGCATACAAATCGGACAATAAACAAAAGAGCTAGACACGTAACAAAGTTAACAATTGCACACAATGTCAATGCATGTGTGCAAGCGAGACAGAAGCATATAAACATGTGAGCGAACGTTTTCGCTGCTTGTGTACCGACAGCGCTGCTCGCGGACGATGCACGCACATGTATGCATACGATACGATAAATAATATATCGGACACGATGATAATTATAATTGCGATATGATCTCGAATGTGATATTTGGTCATTATGTCCATATCTATAGCGTATTTGAATTCAGTTGTTGATAATATCGATATTTTATTTGATGTGATATTTTAATTAATATAGATATCGGCATTTTCATGGCGATTAGCATCTCTATTTGATGGTTTTGTTTCAAAGTGTTTTATTCCAAATACTATGAGTACAGGGTCTTTTACAGTCGGCTAACTCGACTGTAGCTTTTCTTACTTGTTTTTCTTTACTTTACATTCTTTTATGAACTATATATTGTATCATTTTTTTAATAATTCCAGCTACACTGTGACAATGGCAAGCCAAGGGCTAAATAAAGCTTTTGCGCAGTAAGCTTTAAAGCGCTTGCGGTAGCCACAGTAAGCATTCGAGAATCTCACCAGATGATCGACGAAGGCCTTCGAGAATTCTGCTTGGTGTGTGTGTTGTATTGTGGGAATGTGTTTGTATGCAGAATTATTGATTAATTGTGTGTGTGTTTTGTGTTGTGTGGGTGAGTTTTGTGTTGGGTTTATATTCACTATTGATTAATTGTGTGTGTGTTTTGTGTGGGTATTTGTGTGCAAAATTTTCTCATTGGCTTTTCTCTTTTAAAACAAAACTTAAAATTGATTAAATGTGCATTGCAATTTAACACTGAGAGAAAAAAAGATTTGAATAGTCACTAAGCACAATTTTTAATTAACCAAACTAATTTTTTTCTAGTACCAATTAATTCTCTCATATTATATAAGAGCAAGTTAAGCACAAAAAATGATTTTATATGTGAGACGGCGGTGGCACTGCGGCGGCCCTGCTGAGGCTGATCTGTTAGAGATAAACCCTAGTGGCACTGAACGGCAATGTTTCCTCTATGGATTGACAAGCGGAGAGCGGCGTTGTAGCTCTTGGCAGCAAGGGTTTTCTCTACAGCTGGGGGCCTATTGAAAACGGAGGCTGAGACTTCGGTGGGCCGCAACGCTGAGTGGTAGATGTGCCTGTGGATAGCATACGCTGCTGTGGAGGCTGCGCAGTAGAGGCTCCTGTGGGCCAGTAGCGACTGCATTGGGAACCACGGAGGCTCTCCTGTGGCTGCTAGGGCTGCGCTGGAAATCGAGGGTTTTCCCTTCAGCTGCGGCGGCGAGTATAGAACTTCTGGGGCAGCAGAACGTTCCAGAATTGAGAGTAGCTTTGATAGCCAAGGGCGGCTGCACAATCTGAGGGAATTTTTTTCCAGTGATGGACCATGTTACAGGCTTAAAAAACTTTTTTATGCGTCTGCACGCTGTGAGAGTTCAAACGTAAAAAGAATGAAGCCTGATGCAGGAGTTACCTTCCGGCTTGAAAGCTCTTTTTGTTAGCAGCTGCTGTAAAAAATTCATCTTTCAGCAACTCTGGGTTGCAGCATACTCAGCTAAAGCTTTATGCACTTTAAGCTTTTAGAGCGAAACAGCTGTTTTATAAGCTTTATGCAGATGATATCGGTAGAACTTAACGAAACTTGTTCTATTCAATTAATTATTTAAATCATACCAATAACGAACTATTTCAATTTCAATTAATTAAAAATTAATTTCAACGACGTATAATTGTATCGCATGCGATAAATATATCGTAAACCAAACTGCGATAACAAATAACGTCGGTTAATTCCAAAAAATAGTTTCTTTGACCATTACAACATCAACTTTTTTAAAGACAACCACTAACAAAATTTTAATCATTTCCGATATTACACGTGAAATTATAAATACCGCACAGTTCGAGAGTATTCCTTACCCTGACGAAAATAAAAACATTTACATCAACCAACAAGAAAGAATGCTATAGTCGCCTCGCGACTTTAGGATACCCGTTACTCAGTTTAATTATATTATTAACAATGCGATATAATAATAATAATAGTATAATCGTTTAGGTAATCGGCCCCTTTTGATTTTAATTCACATAACTTGGGAAATACAGAAAATTTTCATACAAATTCATATTTACAGAGTATTTTTGACCAATTGTCCCTATGGGAGCTATACGATATAGTTGACTGATTTGGATGAAACTTAGTCAATATGTTTATATTACTGACAGATATATTCTGTGTGAGTTTTACTATTCATATAAATTCATATTTGGAGCGAATTTTTGACCGATTGTCCCTATGGGCGCTATACGATTTAGTTGTCCGATTTGGATCAAACTTGGTCAGTATATGTACTCCCTATACGTGTACTTTCTGTGTCAATTTGGTTTAGATAGCATTGCTAACAAAAAAGTTTTCTATACTAAAACATGCTATTTTTACCTATTTTTACCTTTGTATGCACATAGAACGCCCTAAAGTGGGCGTGTCAAAAAACAAAGCAAACTTGTACTGCTTGGGCATTTTATCTTTCGTTTGCGACCACTCGGGCCTTTCTAGCTCTTATAGTCTCTGAGATCCTTTTGTTCAAACAGACGGACAGACGGACGGACAGACGGACGGACGGACGGACGGACAGACGGACGGACGGACAGACGGACATGGCAATATCGACTCGGCTAGTCATGCTGATCAAGAATATATATACTTTATGGGGTCTGCCATGCCTCCTTCTCCCTGTTACATACATTCCAACGAATACAATATACCCTTTTACTCTACGAGTAACGGGTATAATAAAGATTTAGTAATAAACAAGAAAGAAAAGTACAGTCGAGCACGCCCGACCGTAGAATACTCTCTGCATTTTATTCCCGATCAATTTAATAAAATTGGTATCTAAGTATTTCAATTGATACTTGCAATGAAAGACGTTGAAACAAAAACATCTGATTGTATGTATACACACACATATACATTTGACATTATAAGTATGCAAGCACATATGTATGTGTGTATATGTAATACATACACAATTGGTTGGCACAGCCAGCATTCGCGGGCAGCGCTGCCGCTAGCATGCAGCGAAAACGTTCGTTCACATGTTCGTATGTTTCTATCTCGCTTGCACACATGCATTAACATTGCGTTCAATTATAAACTTTGTTACGCGTCTAGCTCTTTTGTTTATTGTCCGATTTATATGCAACTTTCAGGATAGTTTGATAGATTTTGTCTTCAAATTATTTTCAAATTACAATACTGTACGATAAGAACATATGCCTTAAAATCGGCATTGAAGTTTAAAAATTACTTTATTTCTTGTGAGAAAAGGGGGCGTGGCAGTTAAAAAATTTTAATGTCATTATACCTATGCCTTCATTAGGAACTTGCATACCAAAAACGGTGTTCCTAAGTGATATAGTTACTGAGATATTCGCCTTGAACATCAATTTTTTATGAGGTGTGTCTAGTTTTTTGCTCATTGTGGGCGAATGGGGCGTGGCATCGAAAAAAAAAAAGATTCTTGTATTGACTGACTAAATATCGAGTCGATACTGACCAAATTCAAACTTGTAGCTCTTACCATCTCCGAAATCTGTTTGTTCATACGGACGGACAGACAGACAGACAGACGGACAGACAGACGGACAGACGGACATGGCTATATCGACTCGGCTTGTGATGCTGATCAAGAATATATATACTTTATGGGGTCTGCCACGCCTCCTTCTGCCTGTTACATACTTTTCACAAACCCAATATACTCTCTCTTGCAGAGAGTATAAAAACAAGTAAGAAAGGCTACAGTCGAGCGAGCCGACTGTAAAAGACCCCGTACTCACAGAATTGCGCATTTTCCATACGAAAAAGAAGAAAAACGGAGTGGTTTACATTTTGTATACATATGTACAATTTTATATACAAATGTATGTAAATATATACACAATGAAATGCACAATTTTTCTTACTTGGCTTATTTTAAAAATAAGCCGTGTTTTTATTTCAATTTAAATTTAAAATTTAAATTTAATTTTAAATTTAAATTGAAATAAAAAAAAAATAATAATAATCAAAATAATTCACTGACGGGATTCGAACCTCGGACTCCACGCACACGCGTCAGAGCCCTAACAGCTGCACCACGCCCCTCTCTAGAAATTGCTCGACTATCTGCATTTACATGTAATATTTTTTTGTTATATAACAAAATCTAATAAAATGTCCCTGACGGCGCTCGAACCCATGATCCCGGGTTCACATACAAGTGCGAAAAATTAGATCAGGCATCTTTACTACTTAGACCACACTCCGCATTGAAGTTTATGTAAATAATTAAAATTTAAAAAGTAAACAAACAGCATTTGTCACTGACTGGATTCGAACCCGGGACCCCGGGCTAACCAACTCTTACGAAGCGCGCATCTCTACTACCTAGACCACGGTCCTTATTGAAGTTGCAGTAGCTAAACGTAGAGTTAAATCTTTTATAATAATTGTTTAGTAAACACACTGCACTGCTTGCTGCAGTTTGTGTTCTTCTTCTATTACAAGCAGTGTAAACAAACAATTTGTACATAAAATTCAGCATTTTTGATTAATTTGTTTTATATGTTGTTGTTGTCCGATTTGGACCAAATTTGGTGGGGATATTTTTAATAATTATACACACATCCTCTGTGAGTTTGGTTGCGATCGCTCAACCAACACTACATGTCTTCAAACAAATTTAAATTTAAATTCGTTTGGAGACAAAGTATCATAAACTATGCTGAAAGTTGCATACAAATCGGACAATAAACAAAAGAGCTAGACACGTAACAAAGTTAACAATTGCACACAATGTCAATGCATGTGTGCAAGCGAGACAGAAGCATATAAACATGTGAGCGAACGTTTTCGCTGCTTGTGTAGCGACAGCGCTGCTCGCGGACGATGCACGCACATGTATGCATACGATACGATAAATAATATATCGGACACGATGGTAATTATAATTGCGATATGATCTCGAATGTGATATTTGGTCATTATGTCCATATCTATAGCGTATTTGAATTCAGTTGTTGATAATATCGATATTTTATTTGATGTGATATTTTAATTAATATAGATATCGGCATTTTCATGGCGATTAGCATCTCTATTTGATGGTTTTGTTTCAAAGTGTTTTATTCCAAATACTATGAGTACGGGGTCTTTTACAGTCGGCTAACTCGACTGTAGCTTTTCTTACTTTACATTCTTTTATGAACTATATATTGTATCATTTTTTTAATAATTCCAGCTACACTGTGACAATGGCAAGCCAAGGGCTAAATAAAGCTTTTGCGCAGTAAGCTTTAAAGCGCTTGCGGTAGCCACAGTAAGCATTCGAGAATCTCACCAGATGATCGACGAAGGCCTTCGAGAATTCTGCTTGGTGTGTGTGTTGTATTGTGGGAATGTGTTTGTATGCAGAATTATTGATTAATTGTGTGTGTGTTTTGTGTTGTGTGGGTGAGTTTTGTGTTGGGTTTATATTCACTATTGATTAATTGTGTGTGTGTTTTGTGTGGGTATTTGTGTGCAAAATTTTCTCATTGGCTTTTTCTCTTTAAAACAAAACTTAAAATTGATTAAATGTGCATTGCAATTTAACACTGAGAGAAAAAAAGATTTGAATAGTCACTAAGCACAATTTTTAATTAACCAAACTAATTTTTTTTCTAGTACCAATTAATTCTCTCATATTATATAAGAGCAAGTTAAGCACAAAAAATGATTTTATATGTGAGACGGCGGTGGCACTGCGGCGGCCCTGCTGAGGCTGATCTGTTAGAGATAAACCCTTGTGGCACTGAACGGCAATGTTTCCTCTATGGATTGACAAGCGGAGAGCGGCGTTGTGGCTCTTGGCAGCAAGGGTTTTCTCTACAGCTGGGGGCCTATTGAAAACGGAGGCTGAGACTTCGGTGGGCCGCAACGCTGAGTAGTAGATGTGCCTGTGGATAGCATACGCTGCTGTGGAGGCTGCGCAATAGAGGCTCCTGTGGGCCAGTAGCGACTGCATTGGGAACCACGGAGGCTCTCCTGTGGCTGCTAGAGCTGCGCTGGAAATCGAGGGTTTTCCCTTCAGCTGCGGCGGCGAGTATAGAACTTCTGGGGCAGCAGAACGTTCCAGAATTGAGAGTAGCTTTGATAGCCAAGGGCGGCTGCACAATCTGAGGGAAATTTTTTCCAGTGATGGACCATGTTACAGGCTTAAAAAACTTTTTTATGCGTCTGCACGCTGTGAGAGTTCAAACGTAAAAAGAATGAAGCCTGATGCAGGAGTTACCTTCCGGCTTGAAAGCTCTTTTTGTTAGCAGCTGCTGTAAAAAATTCATCTATCAGCAACTCTGGGTTGCAGCATACTCAGCTAAAGCTTTATGCACTTTAAGCTTTTAGAGCGAAACAGCTGTTTTATAAGCTTTTTTTTTTATGCAGATGATATCGGTAGAACTTAACGAAACTTGTTCAATTCAATTAATTATTCAAATCATACCAATAACGCGGTTAATTCCAAAAACTAGTTTCTTTGACATTTCAATTTAAAGACCCCTTACAAAATTTACATTTCATACGACGTATAATTGTAAATACCGCCCAGTTCGAGAGTATTCCTCCCGCAGAAAAAAAAAAAAAAATTTCAACCAACAAAAAAAAAAAATATCGCACTTTATGATACCCGTTACTCAGTTTAATTATATTATTAACAATGCGATATAATAATAATAATAGTATAATCGTTTAGGTAATCGGCCCCTTTTGATTTTAATTCACATAACTTGGGAAATACAGAAAATTTTTATACAAATTCATATTTACAGAGTATTTTTGACCAATTGTCCCTATGGGAGCTATACGATATAGTTGACTGATTTGGATGAAACTTAGTCAATATGTTTATATTACTGACAGATATATTCTGTGTGAGTTTTACTATTCATATAAATTCATATTTGGAGCGAATTTTTGACCGATTGTCCCTATGGGCGCTATACGATTAAGTTGTCCGATTTGGATCAAACTTGGTCAGTATATGTACTCCCTATACGTGTACTTTCTGTGTCAATTTGGTTTAGATAGCATTGCTAACAAAAAAGTTTTCTATACTAAAACATGCTATTTTTACCTATTTTTACCTTTGTATGCACATAGAACGCCCTAAAGTGGGCGTGTCAAAAAACAAAAGCAAACTTGTACTGCTTGGGCATTTTATCTTTCGTTTGCGACCACTCGGGCCTTTCTAGCTCTTATAGTCTCTGAGATCCTTTTGTTCAAACAGACGGACAGACGGACGGACGGACAGACGGACATGGCAATATCGACTCGGCTATTCATGCTGATCAAGAATATATATACTTTATGGGGTCTGCCATGCCTCCTTCTCCCTGTTACATACATTCCAACGAATACAATATACCCTTTTACTCTACGAGTAACGGGTATAATAAAGATTTAGTAATAAAAAACAAGAAAGAAAAGTACAGTCGAGCACGCCCGACCGTAGAATACTCTTCTGCATTTTTATTAACCAGATCAATATTTTAATAATATTGGTAATAGTCCAATCGTTTATTTATCAATTGATAACTTGCAGATGACTTGAGAGACGTTGAAATTCAAAAAAATCATATTTTGTATGTATGACGATCTCACATATACATTTGACATTATAAGATTTGCATGAACTTATGTCAATGTGTGTATATGTAATACATATACAATTGGTCTGGCACAGCCAGCATTCGCGGGCAGCGCTGCCGCTAGCATGCAGCGAAAACGTTCGTTCACATGTTCGTATGTTTCCTATCTCGCTTGGCACACATGCATTATTACATTGCGTTCAAACTTAGTAAACTTTGTTTACGCGTCTAGCTCTTTTGTTTATTGTCCGATTTATATGCCAACCTTTCAGGATAGTTTGATAGATTTTGTCTTCAAATGATTTTCAAATTACAATACTGTACGATAAGAACATATGCCTTAAAATCGGCATTGAAGTTTAAAAATTACTTTATTTCTTGTGAGAAAAGGGGGCGTGGCAGTTAAAAAAATTTTCTATCTAAAAATGTCATTTATACCTATGCCTTCATTAGGAACTTGAATACCAAAAAGCGGTGTTCCTAAGTGATATAGTTACTGAGATATTCGCCTTGAACATCAATTTTTTATGAGGGTGTTTCTAGTTTTTTGTCTCATTGTGGGCGAACAGGGGCGTGGCATCGAGAAAAAAAGATTCTTGTATTGACGGACATGGCTATATCGACTCGGCTTGTGATGCTGATCAAGAATATATATACTTTATGGGGTCTGCCATGCCTCCTTCTCCCTGTTACATACTTTTCAACAAACCCAATATACCTTTTACTCTGCAGACGAGTATAAAAACAAGTAAGAAAGGCTACAGTCGAGCGAGCCGACTGTAAAAGACCCCGTACTCACAGAATTGCGCATTTTCCATACGAAAAAGAAGAAAAAACGGAGTGGTTTACATTTTGTATACATATGTACAATTTTATATACAAATGTATGTAAATATATACACAATGAAATGCACAATTTTTCTTACTTGGCTTATTTTAAAAATAAGCCGTGTTTTTATTTCAATTTAAATTTTAAAATAAAATTTAAATTTAATTTTAAATTTAAATTGAAATAAAAAAAAATAATAATAATCAAAATAATTCACTGACGGGATTCGAACCTCGGACTCCACGCACACGCGTCAGAGCCCTAACAGCTGCACCACGCCCCTCTCTAGAAATTGCTCGACTATCTGCATTTACATGTAATATTTTTTTGTTATATAACAAAATCTAATAAAATGTCCCTGACGGCGCTCGAACCCATGATCCCGGGTTCACATACAAGTGCGAAAAATTAGATCAGGCATCTTTACTACTTAGACCACCCTCCGCATTGAAGTTTATGTAAATAATTAAAATTTAAAAAGTAAACAAACAGCATTTGTCACTGACTGGATTCGAACCCGGGACCCCGGGCTAACCAACTCTTACGAAGCGCGCATCTCTACTACCTAGACCACGGTCCTTATTGAAGTTGCAGTAGCTAAACGTAGAGTTAAATCTTTTATAACAATTATTTAGTTAACACACTGCACTGCTTGCTGCAGTTTGTGTTCTTCTTCTATTACAAGCAGTGTAAACAAACAATTTGTACATAAAATTCAGCATTTTTGATTAATTTGTTTTATATGTTGTTGTTGTCCGATTTGGACCAAATTTGGTGGGGATATTTTTAATAATTATACACACATCCTCTGTGAGTTTGGTTGCGATCGCTCAACCAACACTACATGTCTTCAAACAAATTTTTTATTTTTGACCGATTTGTCCTATGGGAGCTATAGGCTATAGTTGTCCGAACCCGACCAAACTTGGTGAGGACAGTTATAATGGTACTATGCACATACTGTGTGAATTTGGTCTTTCTAGCTCTAGTCGTTTTCAAGTTATGGTGATGTGAAAATAGTTTTTTACAATTTGCGGGGGCGGTGGGCGGCGTGGCAAAAATTTGAAATAAACTTGCACTGCGTACATTACAGACGGACTTTCATTCCAAATTTGGTGTCTCTAGCTCTTGTAGTTTAGAAGATCCAGGTGTTCATACAGACGGACGGACAGACAGACAGACGGACAGACGAACATCGCTATATCGTCTCGGCTGTTGCTGCTGATCAAGAATATATATACTTTATGGGGTCGGAAAAGCCTCCTTCTACCTGTTACGCACATTTCGCTTCAGACAAATCCTACTAGACCCCTATACTCTTTTTTAGAGTACGGGGTCTAAAAATGCATTACTGGAATATTAAACCAAGAAAAAACAGAATGTAGATATTCGAAAACACATAACTTTGATATTTAATATGTAGAACCAAACATTATGTTAAAATGGAACTTGCCCAAACTGTACCTAATCAAAATTGTATCAATAGAGAACTAATTATTGATGGGAATTATATGATAAAAGCCTTTAATTGTTCAATCCAATTAGATAAAATATTAATAACCAATACTATGTTAGATTAGACACAAATAATTTACAAAAATAATAATGTAACCAAAAACTAAAGAAATGGTTTTACAGTAAACAAAATTGTATAAAACCTTCCAAATTATAACTTTAACCACTTTAAAAATATTTTAATCGCATTAATTATATACATTATCTCTAAATATAAAAATATTCCAGGGTAAATTATAGTAAAATATATGAACCAAATAGAATCAAACCCAAACATACAATCAAATATTGAAAAAGATACTGAATTCAATCAAAACCAAAATGAAACCGAAGAAGTTCTAATAGACCCAACACTATATTGTAAGGCGGGATGATCCCGACCCCGTCTTACATATTTTGTAGAATTAAGTATTTTGTAGTATTAAGTATTTTGTACTATTAAGAATATTTGGTATCATTCAGGACATTTTGTAGCGTTTAGGAGTTTTGTTGTATTAGGGACATTTTGTAGTGTTTAAGGATAATCGAATATAATTATCGATAGTTGTTAATGATGCTGGAGGCGCCTTCCGTCGGGAGCGCGGGGAGCGGTCGGGTGCAACTCTGTGGTGAAGAGAGAGCATGCACTGAGGGACTAACACGCACAAACACCAGTGAGGGGTTTTTTTGGTCAAAGCCTTGTAGATAGAAAACGTTGTTGCCAAAGAGTTCCCAAGAGAAAACTTTTTTCAAAATATATATATATCGACAACCCACTACACACACACAATCCATTATTGTAAACAATTTTACTATAAACATAGACCCCCGAAATCTTAATTAACTTAAATATAACAAGTAAGAAAGGCTTCAGTCGAGCGAGCCGACTGTAAAAGACCACGTACTCCTTCTAGTGCGCGTTTCCCCATACAAATCAACAATCTTCGGCCGATTAGTCCTATGCTAGTTATAGACTATAGTTGTCCGATCCTGACCAAACTTGGTGAGGACAGTAACAATGGCATCATACACATAATGTGTTAGTTTGGTTGCAATCGCTCAACTAAAACTTCATGTCTCCATACAAATCACCAATTTTTGACCAATTTGTCCTATGGGAGCTATAGGCTATAGTTGTCCGATCCGGACCAAACTTGGAGACGGTATTGTTATAATGGTACCATATATATATAATGTGTAAGTTTGGCTGCAATCGCTCAACTAAAACTTCATGTCTCCATACAAATCAGCAATTTTCGACCGATTTGTCCGAACTATAGGCTATAGTTGTCCGATCCGGACCAAACTTGGTGAGGATAGTTATAATGGTACCATACACACAATGACTTAGTTTGGTTGCAATCGCTCAACTAAAACTTCATGTCTCCATACAAATCACCAATTTTCGACCGATTTGTCCTATGGGAGCTATAGGCTATAGTTGTCCGATCCGGACCAAATCTAGTAAGGATATTTATAATAGTACCATACACACAATGTGTTAGTTTGGTTGCAATCGCTCAACTAAAACTTCATGTCTCCATACAAATCACCAATTTTCGACAGATTTGTCCTATGGGAGCTATAGGCTATAGTTGTCCGATCCGGACCAAACCTGGTGAGGATAGTTATAATGGTACCATACACAAAATGTTTGAATTTAATCGTTTTCAAGTTATGGTGATGTGAAAAAAGTTTTTTACAATTTGCGTGGGCGGCAGGGGGCGTGGCAAAGATTTGAAATAAACTTGATCTGCTCGCGAAGCAGACGGACTTTCATTCCAAATTTGGTGGCTCTAGCTCTTGTAGTTTAGAAGATCCAGGTGTTCATACAGACGGACGGTCAGACGGACAGACGGACAGACAGACAGACGGACAGACGGACATCGCTATATCGTCTCGGCTGTTGATGCTGATCAAGAATATATATACTTTATGTGGTCGGAAAAGCCTCCTTCTGCCTGTTGCGCACATTTCACTTCAGACAAACTTAATAGACCCCTTTCCATTTTTTTAGAGTACGGGGTCTAAAAATTGTAAGACGATATTACTATAAACATAGACTCCCAAAAATCTTTATGTAAACATTCCCATCAAATAACTTAAACATAACAAGAAAGAAAAGTACAGTCGAGCACGCCCGACCGTAGAATACTCTCTGCAATTTATTCCCGATCATTTAATAAAATCGGTATCCAAGTATATCAATTGATACTTGCAATAAAACACGTTGAAACAATAACATCTGATTGTATGTATACACACACATATACATATGACATTATATGTATGCACGCACATATGTATGTGTGTTTATGTTATACATACACAATTGGTTGGCACGGCCAGCATTCGCGGGAAGCGCTGCCGCTAGCAAGCAGCGAAAACGTTCGCTCACATGTTTGTATGTTTCTGTCTCGCTTGCACACATGCATTGAAATTTCGTTAAATTATAAACTTTGTTACGTGTCTAGCTCTTTTGTTTATTGTCCGATTTATATGCAACTTTCAGGATAGTTTAATATATTTTGTCTTCAAATGAATGTGAAATAACAATTTATGCCGTCTCTATAAACCTCCCTACTAAAATTGGTACTTCTAAGTGCCATAGTTACCGAGATATTCGCCTAAAACATTCATTTTTTCCGAGCTGTGTCTAGTTTTTTGCTCATTGTGGGCGAATGGGGCGTGGCATCGAAAAAAAAAAGATTCTTGTATTGACTGACTTAATATCGAGTCGATGGAGACCAAATTTAAACTTGTAGCTCTTACTATCTCTGAAATCTGTTTGTTCATACGGACAGACGGACAGACAGACAGACAGACAGACAGACAGACGGACAGACGGACATGGCTATATCGACTCGGCTTGTGATGCTGATCAAGAATATATATACTTTATGGGGTCTGCCACGCCTCCTTCTGCCTGTTACATACTTTTCACAAACCCAATATACTCTCTCTTGCAGAGAGTATAAAAATTGTAAGACGATATCAGAATCGCCAGATCGTGAGAAATGCCTATTCAGCATCCTAGCAAGCCTAGAGTCTAAAGTCCAATTTGAATGTCACACGAAAAACTCACTAACACATACAAACAATCAGCGTATAAATATCCCCACACAGCCTTCTGTCAAATCAGTTCTAATCTTGCCGCCGAAGCCTGTACTCTAATATTTTATTACTTCGACTCAAATAGTGCTTGTAAGAAACTCCGACTGTAAACCTAAGTGTAAAAATAAAGTAAAGTGTAACCCACAAATAAAACTATATTTTTTGGGTATCTCGGCCGTGAAACATATAATTGGCGCAGCCGGTAGGATCAGTGCAAAAGTGAATGACTCCTTAATTAAAAGGGACAATTCCAAAACCGCAATACTGATCCACCAAAGAATTTACGTGACGCGTAATTAAACAAACAAGATTTCTACAAAAAATATAGATCCTTTGGACTATAAGAAATCCTGTACACAAAACTTATTTACGGAGCATTTAAGTGTCTTCATCAGAAGAGTCGACTACATTCTAACATATCCAACCCAAGATGTAAAACAACAGGTTCCTCAATAAATATCATGACCCAAAACTTTCTAAATTATCAAACTTATCCATGCAACTTAAAAGTCCAAACAATAAATGGAATAACCGAACTAAAAAATATTGTATCATTAGCACCAAGCAAAATATGTCCAGGACACCAAAAAATTTTCATTCACAATTTTTCAACAAATTATGACATGTTAATTGGTAGGAATTTCCTAGAAACTTGCAATGCCCAAATTGACTACAGTGAAAATTCAGTTACATTAGGTGAACACACTTTCAAATTTAGATACAACGACAAAACAATTTTCGATGTCGGTGAATATGAAAGTTTAGATCCTCCCTCAACTAGAGATTTACACATTGCATATCCCATTGATAATAATTTTCAGAAACTAACGATTACAGACTCGATCATCTAAACAACGACGAGAAAGAAAAGTTAAAAAAAAGTTCTCTATGAATTTAGTGATATACAGTATCGCGAAGGTGAAAATTTGACATTTACAAGTACTGTTAAACACTCAATTCAAACTAAACAAGAGGACCCAATACACAAACACCCTTACAAATACCCCCAAACATTTGACGAAGAAGTCAATAAACAGATTAGTTAAATGATACAGCAAGAGATCATCCGCAAGTCGAAATCTCCTTACTGTTCACCAATCTGGATCGTACCGAAAAAAAACGGACGCATCAAAAAACAAAAATATCGATTAGTCATTGAATATTGAGATTTAAATGAAATCACTATCGATGACAAATTCCCAAACTCGTATGCCATTCGGATTTAAAAACGCTCCAGCAACGTTTCAAATTTAGTTGCTTAGTTTACTTACTCCACTTCATTGGACAAACACTTAAAATCAATCTCAAAGGTATTCCAAAAACCAAGAGAAGCTAATCTTAAATTACAATTGGATAAATGCGAAGTCTTGAAAAAAGAAACCGAATTCCTAGGTCACATTATTACCACTGAAGGCATTAAGCCGAACCCAAACAAGAAAGAAAAGTACAGTCGAGCACGCCCGACCGTAGAATACTCTCTGCATTTTATTCTCGATCATCTTAATAAAATCGATATCCGGGTATATCAATTGATACTTGCAACAAAACACGTTGAAACAAAAACATCTGATTGTATGTATACACATGCATACACACTTAACATTATATGTATGCACGCACATATGTATGTGTGAATATGTAATACATACACAATTGGTTGGCACGGCCAGCATTCGCGGGCAGCGCTGCCGCTAAGCTACGCAAGCAACGAAAACGTTCGCTCACATGTTTGTATGTTTCTATCTCGCTTGCACACATGCATTGGCATTGCGTTCAATTATCAACTTTCATACATGTCTAGCTCTTTTGTTTATTGTCCGATTTAGATGCAACTTTCAGGATAGTTTAATATATTTTGTCTTTAAACGAATGTGAAATAACAATACTGTACGATAAGAACATATGCCTTAAAATCGGCATTGAAGTTTGCAAATTATCTTATTTCTTGTGAGAAAAGGGCAGTCCAAAATTTTTGATGACATTACAATTATACCGTCTCTAGGAACCTACATACCAAAATGGGTGTTCCTAAGTGCCATATTTACTGAGATATTCGCCTAAAACATCAATTTTTTACGAGGTGTTTCTAGTTTTTGCTCATTGTGGGCGAATGGGGCGTGGCATCGGAAAAAAAAAAGATTCTTGTATTGACTGACTTAATATCGAGTCGATAGAGACCAAATTCAAACTTGTAGTTCTTACCATCTCTGAAATCTGTTTGTTCATACGGACAGACAGACAGACGGACAGACGGACATGGCTATATCGACTCGGCTTGTGATGCTGATCAAGAATATATATACTTTATGGGGTCTGCCACGCCTCCTTCTGCCTGTTACATACTTTTCACAAACACAATATACTCTCTCTTGCAGAGAGTATAATAAAATCCAAGCAATTGTTAAATTTCCTACTCCCAAAACACAAAAAGAAATAAAATCATTTTAAGGTTTATGTGGATTCTATAAAAAATTTGTACCCAATTTCGCCCAAATCGTCAAGTCAATGATACTCAATCTAAAACAAGAAAGAATGCTATAGTCGCCTCGCGACTTTAGGATACCCGTTACTCAGTTTAATTATATTATTAACAATATAATATATTATTAATAGTATTAATAATATTACAATCGGTTAGGTAATCGACACTATTGATTTTAATTCAGATGACTTGAGAAACGCAGAAAATTTTCATACAAAATCATGTTTACAGCGTATTTTTGACCGATCGTCCCTATGGGAGCTATACGATATAGTCGTCCGATTTGGATGAAACTTAGTCAATATGTTTATATTATTGACAGATATATTCTGTGTAAGTTTCACTTCGATTGGTTGGCCAACGCAAAAGTTATTCATATAAATTCATATTTGGAGCGAATTTTTGACCGATTGTCCCTATGGGAGCTATACGATATAGTTGTCCGATTTGGATCAAACTTGGTCAGTATACGTAATCCCTAGACGTGTACTTTCTGTGTCAATTTGGTTTAGATAGCATTACTAACAAAAAAGTTTTCTATACTAAAACATGCTATTTTTACCTGTTTTTACCTTTGTATGCAAATAGAACGCCCTAAAGTGCGCGTGTCAAAAAACAAAAGCAAACTTGTACTGCTTGGGCATTTTATCTTTCGTTTGCGACCACTCGGGCCTTTCTAGCTCTTATAGTCTCTGAGATCCTTTTGTTCACACAGACGGACAGACGGACATGGCTATATCGACTCGGCTAGTCATGCTGATCAAGAATATATATACTTTATGGGGTCTGCCATGTCTCCTTCTCCCTGTTACATACATTGCAACGAATACAATATACCCTTTTACTCTACGAGTAACGGGCATAACAAGCAGGAAAAGTACAGTCGAGCACGCCAGACCGTAGAATACTCTCTGCATTTTATTCCCGATCATCTTAATAAAATCGATATTCGGGTATATCAATTGATACTTGCAAGAAAACACGTTGAAACAAAAACTTCTGATTGTATGTATGCACATATACATTTGACATCATAAGTATGCACGCATATATGTATGTGTGTATATGTTATACATACACAATTGGTCGGCACAGCCAGCATTCGCGGGCAGCGCTGCCCCTAGCAAGCAGTGAAAAAGTTCGCTCACATGTTTGCATGTTTCTGTCTCGCTTGCACACATGCAGTGAAATGGCGTTAAATTATAAATTTTGTTACGTGTCTAGCTCTTTTGTTTATAGTCCGATTTATATGCAACTTTCAGGATAGTTTAATATATTTTGTCTCCAAACGAATTTGAAATTACAAGACTGTAAGATAAGAACATCTGCCTTAAAATCGGCATTGAAATTTAACAATTATTTTATTTCTTGTGAGAAAAGGGGGCGTGGCAGCCAAACAATTTTAATGGCATTATATTTATGCCTTGACTAGGAACCTTCACACCAAAATTGGTGTTCCTAAGTGTCATAGTTACTGAGATATTCACCTAAAACATCAATTTTTTACGAGGTGTGTCTAGTTTTTTGCTCATTGTGGGCGAACGGGGCGTGGCATCGAGAAAAAAAAATATTCTTGTATTGACTGACTTAATATCGAGTCGATAGAGACCAAATTCAAACTTGTAGTTCTTACCATCCCTGAAATCTGTTTGTTCATACGGACAGACAGACGGACAGACAGACAGACGGACAGACAGACAGACGGGCAGACAGACGGACAGACAGACGGACAGACAGACGGACAGACGGACATGGCTATATCGACTCGGCTTGTGATGCTGATCAAGAATATATATACTTTGTGGGGTCGGCCACGCCTCCTTCTGCCTGTTACATACTTTTTTTTTCACAAACCCAATATACTCTCTCTTGCAGAGAGTATAACAAGAAAGAATGCTATACTCGCTTCGCGATTTTAGGATACCCGTTACTCAGTTTAATTATATTATTAATCGACCCTATTGATTTTAATTCAGATGACTTGAGAAGCGCAGAAAATTTTCATACAAATTCATATTTACAGCCTATTTTTGACCGATCGTCCCTATGGGAGCTATACGATATAGTCGTCCGATTTGTTTGAAACTCGGTCAGTATGTTTTTATTTATGACAAATATATCCTGTGTGAGTTTTACTAAAATTGCATAGTCAACGCAAAATTTATTCATATAAATGAATATTTGGATCGTATTTTTGACCGATTGTCCCTATGGGAGCTATACGATATAGTTGTCCGATTTGGATTAAACTTGGTCAGTATATGTACTCCCTAGACTTGTACTTTCTGTGTCAATTTGGTATAGATAGGATTGCTAACAAAAAAGTTTTCTATACTAAAACATGCTATTTTTACCTGTTTTTACCTTTGTATGCACATAGAACGCCCTAAATTGGGCGTGTCAAAAAACAAAAGCAAAATTGTACTGCTTGGGCATTTTATCTTTCGTTTGCGACCACTCGGGCCTTTCTAGCTCTTATAGTCTCTGAGATCCTTTTGTTCACACAGACGGACAGACGGACACAGTCGCTCAACTAAAACTTCATGTCTCCATACAAATCACCAATTTTCGTCCGATTTGTCCTATGGGAGCTATTGGCTATAGTTGTCCGATCCAGACCAAGTTTGGTAAGGATAGTTATAATGGTACCATACATATAATGTGCATGTAAAATAAAACAAAAGAAACAAGAAAGAATGCTATAGTCGCCTCGCGACTTTAGGATACCCGTTACTCAGTTTAATTATATTATTAACAATATAATATATTATTAATAATATTAATAATATTACAATCGGTTAGGTAATCGACACTATTGATTTTAATTCAGATGACTTGAGAAACGCAGAAATTTTTCATACAAAATCATGTTTACAGCGTATTTTTGACCGATCGTCCCTATGGGAGCTATACGATATAGTCGTCCGATTTGGATGAAACTTAGTCAATATGTTTATATTATTGACAGATATATTCTGTGTAAGTTTCACTTCGATTGGTTGGCCAACGCAAAAGTTATTCATATAAATTCATATTTGGAGCGAATTTTTGACCGATTGTCCCTATGGGAGCTATACGATATAGTTGTCCGATTTGGATCAAACTTGGTCAGTATACGTAATCCCTAGACGTGTACTTTCTGTGTCAATTTGGTTTAGATAGCATTACTAACAAAAAAGTTTTACATACTAAAACATGCTATTTTTACCTGTTTTTACCTTTGTATGCAAATAGAACGCCCTAAAGTGGGCGTGTCAAAAAACAAAAGCAAACTTGTACTGCTTGGGCATTTTATCTTTCGTTTGCGACCACTCGGGCCTTTCTAGCTCTTATAGTCTCTGAGATCCTTTTGTTCACACAGACGGACAGACGGACAGACGGACGGACGGACGGACGGACAGACGGACATGGCTATATCGACTCGGCTAGTCATGCTGATCAAGAATATATATACTTTATGGGGTCTGCCATGTCTCCTTCTCCCTGTTACATACATTGCAACGAATACAATATACCCTTTTACTCTACGAGTAACGGGTATAAAAATAAATAATTTATTTTAATTGTGCCGATGCATTTACTCATATACACATATACATATTTGCCGTTTCTCTTAATTCCGCTATTCGTTAAGATCTGCATTTGTTCGGTGGTGGGTTTTGACCTTTGATTCTTGTTTGGTTGTTCAAATTCTTGCACATAAGTAAAGCGCAGCTCGCATTTACATACATACAGCTGGTGGAGTTTAGCTTGCGTTAGTTTACTTTTACTTGTTCGTACTTAGTTTCTGCTTTTGTCAACGCTGCTTATACATACATAGAAGCGCTAGCAGACATACATGCGTATGCTGAGCAGCCGCAATACGAATAGTTGTTGTTAGAAAAATTTAATATGGCGGACAAATCGAATCCAAATGAAACCGTTTTCGTTGATGAGGAAAGTTGCCTCACCGCCCGTTTAGGTCAATTATTCGTTAAATTGGAAAAAGTAGAAAGCGACATAGAGCGTCAAAGGAGTTCACTCATTAATAAAGTGGTGATTCCAAGTAAATTTAAGATTCAGTGCCGGCTAGATATACTAAATTCATATATTTCCATTGCTATGGATTTGCAGTCATAGATCGATCCAAAGGATTCTGATAATACTACCCGTGCAATGCTTGAGGAAACATGGCGCGGTCGTCATATATATCTACCCTAAGTGCGCATCAGGCATCTGAAAACGCAAATCAGCTTTCTCACCATTCACACCTGCCCAAGCTAACGTTGCTTAGATTCAGCGGTAAACACTCAAAGTACAGAATATTTATCGGTCTTTTTAATAGTTTGGTAGATTCTGATCGCTCGCTATCAAACATTGGAAAATTCAACCATTTGATATTGTGCTTATCAGATGAGGCTTTAGGTACCATCAGAGCTTTCCAGGTGTCTGATGCAAACTACCCAAAGGCATTAGAGAGCCTAAGTCGAGTATACGACAACAAATGTCTGATCTTTTTTGACTCCCTCGTCCAGTTGTCGATATTGAGCCTATGTTTAAGCCATCGGCCGTTGGAATTCGCACGATGGTGGACTCTGTATCGGAAATTTTTGCTTCGCTTATGTACGTTGGAAATGAGCAGGACTTCGCTAACGCAATTTTGATACATATAGTCATGTGTAAGCATCTGGCAACTCTGCCGACCGAAACCAGAACTTGTTCAGCTGAACGACAACGTAGAAGGAGTGTGTGTGATGAGCGACGGCATTGGATACACCCGTATATTTGAAATTGTGAAATTCGTCGAACGCTACATTCGTCTCTTTCTTTCGCACGTCAAGAGATACTCACCAAAAAAATGTACAAGCGAACGTACATAAGGAATTGAAAAAAACCATTAAATTCTTGAAAACGCGCTTGGTGGATATATAAAACGTTTATCTTATATCCATTCAGACAACGCAATACGCAATTACGAAGGATATGTTACCTGAAGGTGGACGAACAAAAGAATCTTCTTCGCCAACGACAATTGCCTGCAACTTGATCACGAAATCAGTTGATACAACGCCTCAAGCACCAGAATTGGCTGATCTTAAAGAAAGTGTCAACCAACTACGTGGGTTGTTAATGCAGGTATTGGAATCGCTAAATGTATACAATATTAACGCCCAGTCGAATGTCAGAAACGCCAGCGAGAGTGAATGTGAAACGCTTTCGTCACCTAAATCGTCACCTAACCCGTCACCAAACTCAAACGTCGGCACACGCCACGTATCTGTAAAGGAAATAGCCGGATCTTTGGCTAAAATCGACCCAACAAATTCTGAAGAGATCTCGGTGGACCAATTTATTGATCGAGTCAATAAAGTTATTGCAGCTTACCAATGGGAAGATAAATATTTGTTGATCGCCATTAACATCTGTCTCAAAGGTGCTGCGAAGATGTGGCCTGATGCCTCACCTGTTCTGCATACTACGTGGAAAGATTTCTCCGATGCTTTACGCGATAAATTTGGATCGACTCCAGATGAAGCAGAGAAGCATTATGCAATGACCGCTGCAGTACGTCGTCCGAAAGAAACCATAAAGGAATATTGCTTCCGAATGACAGCTTTAGGAAATAGATATGGTCTAAGCCAGGCAGCAATTATACGCTATATACGAGCTAGCCTCAAACATCGAGAGTTTCAGCAGAGCATTGCTGCTCTCACATTTTCTAGCATTAAAGGGATGCGAGATGCAGCGGAGAACTTCTTTGCAAATCGACAAGGGTTACGTGATTCAAAGCCTGAACCAGAGTACAAGAAGGATGACTCAAAACCAAATCGAGACGATTCATTAAAAGCGGATAGGAAAAATCAAGTGAAATGTTATAATTGCGGCGCTGTCGGGGACCTATCGATCAATTGTCCTCAACCACAGAAACGACAACGTTGCACAGCCTGTAACAAAATACACCCAACCGGAAAATGCTCGTCGCCTCGGAGCAGCTAACAGAGATGCCTGTTTTAGCAAAGTGATTGAGATCATCTCGAGTCGATATTATGCTTTCATTGATACTGGAGGTCAGTGCAGTATGGTGCGCCAGTCTTTTGCTGACATGATCAACGTTCAACGGAGCAAATGTCTAATGCAAATTTAAGGCATTTTAGTGGAGTTCGTATCTTGAAAGAATCCATTATCGTAAATATTGTGATCGACAATGCTTCCGTCCCTGCGCAAATCTATATTGTCGATGATGTGATCATTAAAGAGAACTTTCTTATTGGCCAAGTCGTATTTGTAAATGCCAACTTACCTTGAATTTGAATGCGAACGAGTGCAGCAGCAAACGTGTGAAGAACGGCAGAATAAGTTAAAAAATCTGTTATGTAATCTCAACACAGAAACAGATTAAGCCCAAATTTTAGCACAATTGGTGATGTACAATGATGTCTTTGCGACGGGTTTGCAGGGAATAGGCAAGACAAACGTTGTTGAAGCTAAATTTGAACTGTACGCTAAAAGAACTGGTTGACCGGGATATTTTTACTAAATCAACATCTAACTACGCCAGCCCAGTCGTGATCATAAAGAAAAAGAATGGAAGCAATCGCCTTTGTATCGATTATCGTCGTCTTAACAAGCTTATTAAAAAGGAAAATTTTCCAATTTCTAACATCGAGGAACGTCTCCAGGAAGCAAAGCGATATAAATAGTTTTCGTCGCTAGACCTAAATAGCGGGTACTACCAAATTGCTTTATCACCAAAAAGTCAAATGTATACAGCTTTCATTATAACCGAAGGCTTGTTCGAATTTAAACGAATGCCATTCGGCTTTAAGAACGCGCCTGCTGTTTTCAATCGTGAATTGTTTAAAGAAACAATAACATTCCTTGGACACGAGCTACATCCGTTAGGCATTAGTCCTGGAGAAATAAAAGCAAGTGCGATTATACTCTTTTCACAGCCAACAAACATTACCGATGTGCGCTGGTTCCTCGGGTTGAGTGGATACTTCCGTCAATTTATTGCTGGATTCGCAATAATCTCCGCACCCCTTCGTGAATTGCTACGTCAAGGACAAATCTTCAAATGGGAAACATCCCAGGACAGAGCTTTCAATGAGTTAAAACAAAAATTGTCATCAAAACCAATAATTGTTGGCTATCGCCTTAATGCTGAACATCAACTTCATACGGGCGCCAGTTCAATCGGACTTGTAGATGTCCTCATGCAGAGAGAAATGGACCAATGGAAGCCAGTCGGATATTTTAGCAGATCAACTACTGTCAACGAGAGAAAGTTCTATAGCTATGAGCTGGAAGCGGTAGATTTCGTCGAGTCCTTAGAAAGGTTCAACTACTACATCTACGGCAAGAAAGTAAGCGTTGTCACTGATTGTAGTGCGCTTCGTACCACGATAGAAAAGCGGGATTTGATTCCGAGGATTGCTAGATGGTGGTTAAGAGTTCAAGAGTTCGACATCGAAATATTACATCGAATATTACACGGATGGAACACGTGTATGCTCTGAGTAGAGCACCAGTAGAAAACGCTTGTGAGTTGGACACTGCACATATGAAAATATCGAAGGCATTAATTGATGAAGCAGACTGGTTGTTTGCGATACAGCTGCAGGATGAAAACATTAAGCAAATAGTTGCAGACATGAAAATGAGCAAATCAAAGAATGTAGCTGACTATAAAATCGAAAACGGACGTTTCTTTAGACAATATAACGTAAAACTGCTATGGGTCGTGCCAAAAGCTTTGCGGTTTCATGTGCTTCGACAATGTCACGACAAAGGAGGACATATGAGCGTTGACAAGACCATAAGTCGAATTTTACAGTTTTTACCAAGAATGAGAAATTTTGTTACGGGATATATCAACTCTTGTATTGGGTGCGCTCTCAACAAAAATCTAGGAGGTAGAACAGAAGTAAGATACCATTATGATGACGCTAAACCAATCCCGTTTGAAACCATACACATTGACCCTTTTGGTCTCGTTTCCAAAAATAATAAAATTAAAAGTATAAAAAGTTTCCTTTCATTATTAGCAACATTTGTAGCTAATCGACGTGCAGGCATCAAAGTGATGGCCAATCATGTATCTTGGAGACATGGAGCGACACTATCAAGAGAGTGTGACGATCCGAAACTCAAATTTTGTCGTGAACTGGTAAAAATGGATCCATTAAGATCAAAATTCAATATAAAACTACAAACTGTCGAACTAGACAAGAAAAGACATCGCTGACTCCATTGATTCACAATTCAAACGACTTAGGAAGACGAATCACTTTGACTCAATTAGGAGTATATTTGTGTGGTTCCCCAAATGTTACCGCTAAAATAATCCTCTAATGCTTCTATTAGAATCCAGAACAGCTTCTGCACTACACATGTCATCCTAGTCTGGCGGTACTTGGACAAGGCGATACATTTTGTGGTAACGGGGAACCTTGTGATGGATTTCCAGGATGCATTCTATCGACAGCAGCGCCGTCTTCCGTTCGCAGCGGAACGAGTGATGGAGTGGAGGCTCATCCCTTCGAGAGGAATGTTCAAGGTGGTAGGACAGCCAGGACTAACAAAGCATTGAAGGCGAGCCCTTCAAAGTGGCCGGAATGTTGGATCATAAGCATAGGCTAATAGTATAAGGAATTATTATGAATTGTTAGTGTAGAAATTAGATGGAACTAGTGAATTGTCTAGAAGTGTAAGCGAATCTCTTATATATATTGTTTTCGGTAATGCAGCTATCACGAGTGGTAGGCAGTTCATTGTTTAATATCGCTGTAACCACACGCACGCTGCCAAGCCTTTTCGTGATTGCTAAGTACCAATTAAATTGTTAATTTTACGAAATTGCAATTTGTTTTTTTTTGTTGTTTTCGATTTTTGAATGGCTGTAAAATGAAAACCCTTTAGATTTAGTAGACAGGATGTGAGCTATGTTCTATACATTGCATCTCATCTTGACTATTTAATTAACAGAGAATATTCTTTACTTTTAATTCCATTTAATTCATTACTAGCTCATATACAAACTGGTCGAAAATGAAACATTTGTATGAAGACATGTAGTGTTAGAAGAGCTATCGCAACTAAACTCATATATAATGTGTATACGATGTTTGTTACTTTTCTTACCAAGTTTGATTTGAATCGGACAACATTATCCGATAGCTCTCATAGGACAAATCGGTAAAAAATTACTTATTTGTTTGGTTTAATGCCACCTAGAATGAGTACGGGTTTTTATACTCTCTGCAAGAGAGAGTATATTGTGTTTGTGAAAAGTATGTAACAGGCAGAAGGAGGCGTGGCAGACCCCATAAAGTATATATATTCTTGATCAGCATCACAAGCCGAGTCGATATAGCCATGTCCGTCTGTCCGTCTGTCCGTCTGTCCGTCTGTCTGTCTGTCTGTCTGTCCGTCTGTCTGTCTGTCCGTCCGTATGAACAAACAGATTTCAGAGATGGTAAGAGCTACAAGTTTGAATTTGGTCTCTATCGACTCGATATTAAGTCAGTCAATACAAGAATCTTTTTTTTTTCGATGCCACGCCCCGTTCGCCCACAATGTGCAGAAAACTAGAAACACCTCGTCAAAAATTGATGTTTTAGGCGAATATCTCAGTAACTATTGCACTTAGGAACACCCATTTTGGTACCCAGGTTCCTAGAGACGGCATAAATGCATTGTCATTAAAAATTTTGGACTGCCACGCCCCCCTTTTCCCACAAGAAATAAAATAATTTGCAAACTTCAATACCGATTTTAAGGCATATTTTCTTATCGTACAGTATTGTTATTTCACATTCGTTTGAAAGACAAAATATATTAACTTAATAATAATTCTGTAATTTTTAACGCGATGGCAATGCATGTGTGCAAGGAGACAGAAAAACACCAAAAAAGTAAGGGAAGGTTTTCACTTCTTGTGTTGGGGGAAGGCTGCCCCCCCCGCCTGCTTTTGGCGCCGAATGTTTTTGTATGTATATATTATATAAACACACATATATATTTGCTTTCCTTTTATATTTTTTAAATGTTTTATGTTTGTGTTTACATACAATCAGTTGTTTTTTTTTTAATTTGTTTTAAGTATCAATTGATATACCCGAATACCGATTTTATTAAATGATAGGGAATAAATTGCAGAGAGTATTCTACGGTCGGGCGTGCTCGACTGTACTTTTCTTTCTTGTTTAACAGTCGAATCGGTCGACGGTTTTGTCGTTACTGACTGTTAGGTTCAATAGCTTGGCTATCGATATCAATATTCCAAATAAACAAAACACATATTTACATGTTGATAACTGGAATTTTTATAACAAAACAACGCATAATTTTTTGCGGTTTTCTTCCTCGGATTTTTTTTCTTGGGGGGAAAAACAAAAAAAAACAAAAAAAAAAAAGCTTTTGCTATTCTAAAATTTTTTTACAATTTTATTATTAAGACTATGGGACAGCGGTTGACGGAAAGGGATTTGGTGGCTAACGCAAGCGATCGATACGGCAACGAAAACGAAACTGACAACTGCTGCTGCGCTTACATTTGCGCAGAGCTCTTAAGCTAACTAAGTATAAGAGAAATTTCACGTGCATGACTTAAGCTCCTTATGCTATGACTTCAATTGTTTTCTCTTACTATTTCTCTTACTACTTAAACTACAAATTCAATGCGTTTTCTCTTAATTAACCTAACTTAATCTACGCTCCAACATGCCGGCCACCCTGAAGGCCTCGCCTTCAACACACTGGCAGCCTCGCCATCTTATGTATTGGGCGCTTGAGAACGCCCACTGCGGTCCTAACGCCGGCCACCCTGATGCGACCATCTCCGCCTGGCATCGTGTCCACAACTCTCCCCATGATCCATCGCTGGGGCGGCGTGTTGTCCTCGCCGACCTCCACGTCTTCGCGATCCTCCGCCCATTTCGCTCGCTGGTGCAGGCTCAGGACGTAGTCCTTCGACCACGCTTGCCAAAAGCGCTGTCTGAGCGTCCACAACAGCTGCCACCTGCGACAGCACGAAGTTCCGCTGCTTGACGTGTCCTGCTCTGACCCGCGCGGCAGCGAACGAAGCGGCTGGCCGATGATGAAATGGCCTGGGGTTAGGGCCTCCCCGTCGTTCGGATCGTTGCCGAGCTGCGTCAGCGGCCGCGAGTTGAGAATGGCCTCCACGTCGGCCAGGTGCCCTCTGACCTCGCTTTCGTTGAGGGACGCGCTGCCGATCTGCCGCAGGAGCAGGTGTTTTGCCGACTTCACGGCGGCCTCCCACAGTCCCCGAAGTGTGGAGCTCTTGGGGGGATGAATTTCCATTCCATCCCGCGTTCTGCTGCGTACGACTGCAGCTTCGTCTGCTGGCTACTGAACGACTGGTGGAATTCCCTCGCTAGGTTGCTCGCTCCGACGAAGTTGGTCCCGTTGTCCGAGTATAGCCGGACTGGAACGCCACGCCGCGCGATGAAGCTGTTTAGGGTACAAATAAACGCATTAGTCGATAGGTCAGGCACAAGTTCCAGGTGAACAGCCTTTGAAGCAAAACACACAAAAACTGCAACGTACATCTTTAATGGCCCTCTTTCTCTAATTCGCAATGAAACATTTATCGGCCCGCAAAAATCCGCCCCACAAATATTAAGCGGGCGGACGCCGGAAAGGCGATCCGCCGGCAAGTTACCCATTACTTGATCCATTAGCTTTGGTTTGTATCTAAAACAGTGCACGCATTTTCGCACTATCTGCGTGCACTCACAACGAGCATTAACGAGCCACATGCGCTGCCTAAGTAATGCAGTAGCTCCAGCATGACAATTCTTAGTATGCAGCTCTTGCAAATACAAACCCACCACCAGCGAATTCTTTGGCATCAAAATCGGGAATCTAGCATCGTATTCTAACGGCGCGTTTAGCAATCTCCCTCCTACCCGAATCAATGAAACTTGTCTTCCGAACTCGTCAGACTTGTGTATAAACGGAGTCAGCGACTGAAAACCAGGTTGAACCATTTGACCCTTTTTCAGCTTGTCATACTCCACGCTGAACTCCGATCGCTGGACCAATTCAAGCAACTTTAAGAATGCGAAATCTAACTCCTTGGGTCCAAGCACGACAGTTTGTATCTTCCTGGATGATTTCCTGATGAATCGATACATATACGCTAAGATTCTCACAATTTTCTGACATGACGAAAATCGAGACACGAACTTCGATAACCAGTCAGAGCTGGTGGCCAAACAAACGATTGCAGACTTCTTATACTCAATCTTCTCAAGGTCTTCAGGCATGGAAAAATGTCGATTTTGAGGCCAATGTTCCTGCTCCCTGCAGAGGAATGATGGGCCTTCTAGCCAAATAGAATGAACTAGTTCACGAGTGTCACACCCTCTCGAAGATAAATCTGCTGGATTTAACGATGTTGGTACATGCCGCCAAGATACATCAATGGCCATCTCTTGGATGGCTGCAACACGATTGGCCACGAATGTTGCTAATAATGATGGAGACGTGTTTATCCAATGTAGTGTGATTTCTGAATCTGTCCAGAAATTCACACTCTCAATTCGACAGTGGTTCAGCATATGTTTTATGGAGAACCATAGTTGCAGCACACCTGTTAGTGCTGCACACAATTCAAGTCTGGGGATCGACTTTATTTTCAGTGGAGCTACCTTTGCCTTTGCAGTCAGCAATCGGCGGACGGTACTGGCACCGTCGTTAGCACGAACATAAATGCAGCACCCATATGCTTGACTGGATGCATCCGCGAATCCATGCACTTGTATGCTTGTGTCAGAGCTGGCGTGAGCGTATCTAGGGATTTCAATGTGATTCAAGTCAAGAAGAGTCTCTTTGAAATTTTCCCATCTGCTATGCAATTCCATAGGCATTGTCTCGTCCCATGACAATTGCATGCGCCACAGCTCCTGAAGAAGAATTTTTGCCCGGATGCTAATCGGACTTAACAAGCCAAGTGGGTCAAACATGCGTGCAGCAACTGACAATATGTTCCGCTTGGTCGGAACTAATTGGGTGAAACTGTCATCCAAATGATACTGAAACGTATCCAACTTCGGTGTCCACCTCATGCCAAGCGTCTTCGTCGAATCGGCATCATTGAAACTCAAAAGTTTAGCAGTTTCACTGTCTTCCATTAAATTTGGATGGTTCGAAAACCATTTCGCCAATTGAAACCCGCCTGATTCCAGAATTTCGGGCACTTGGGTACATATTTCTTTTAATGTATCTAAATCGTCAGCCCCAGTGAGCATGTCATCGACATAAAAGTCATTGCAAATGACTTTAGAACCAAGAACATGGGTGTCTTTATGACGCAATCCCAGTTCCTGAAGGCATCGGATGGCTAAAAACGGTGCGGATGCAGTACCATAAGTTACCGTGTTCAGTCTATATATCATTAGCTCATCCGATGGGTTCTCGCGCCAAATGATTAGCTGAAACTGTCGATCGTCTTCGGACATGCTGACTTGACGGTACATTTTCTTTATATCTGCCGTAAGGGCATACCGGTTTAGACGAAACCGAAGAAGAGACAACATAAGATCCCTCTGAATAGTAGGTCCCACCATGAGCAAATCATTCAGCGACTGCGACGAAGTTGTCTTACAAGACGCGTCAAATACTACTCTGAGCTTGGTGGAACTACTTTCAGGTCTCAGGACGCACTGGTGTGGAATGACGTAATGTGGTCCTGGTGGAACTTCTGAACCTATGGCGGACATGTGACCAAGTTCGAGATACTCTTTCATGAAACTTGTATACATTTCTTTTAATTCTCCGTCCCTGGAGACTCTACGCTCTAACGACAAAAACCGTTTTTTGCTATCTCAAAGGACGAACCCAAAGTTTTCGGGTCGCTCTTGAATGGCAAACCCACTTCGAAGTGTCCTGACGACAGTCTACAAACACTTTCCTTAAAATGCTTCTCGCATGCCAGGTGTTCTGCTGAGTACTTTACTTCTAAACTCGATTCCGGTATAGATTCTAGTTCCCAAAATCGATTAACTAGAGCCTCAAGCCTCGTCTCTTCTGTTGGGTGCATTATAGCACAGCATACAGGGTTGTTGGATCGTAATTTCTTACACCTCCCTGATGCTACCCAACCTAGCAAGGTTTTTTGCAACACTGGACCATTGTCTGACAGCTTTACTTGTCCAGTGCACAGCAAATCGAAAAATGAATCTGCTCCCAATAGCAGATCTATTCGCTGAGGCTTATAAAATTCAGGATCAGCCAGCTCTACATTCGTTGGAACCTTCCACCGTTTAATGGGAAGGTCATGGTCTGGCTGCCTGCTCGAAATGGACTTCAACACCCAGAAATCGGAGTTGAACTTGTAAGCGTTTACGCGAGACGACACCACAGTTGATACCTCACTTTTTGCAACTAAGCTTGCCTGCCCAACCGAGGTCACTGTTAAACATTTATTTCTTCGTTGAAGCCTCAACGACTGAGCCAATTGCTCCGTCATGAAATTGACTTGTGAACCTGAATCCAATAAAGCTCTGGCAGTTCTCTCTTGGCCAAATCTATCGCGCAGAGTCACAACAGCTGTTGCAAGAATCACTTCGTCAACCTCGCTTGCAACATGGTTCACATGAGCAGGAGGAGCCGCTGCTTGCTGTTCTTCAGAGAATTTGTGCAGGAGCGTATGATGGGGCCGAGAACATACTCTGCACTTTGACGCAGTACAAGTGGACACTCTGTGTCCTGTCTGCAAACAATTTATGCACAGTTGACTCGATTTCACGAAATTGAATCTTTCGTCAACTGGCAAAGAGGCAAACCTCTGACAACTTCCAAGTACATGGTTGGCCTTACATAATTTGCAGGTGGGCTCAACTTGTGTCTCAGCGTTGGTCAATGCAAAAGACGACTTTCCTTTCACAGGCTTTAAATCTGACTTGAATTTCAACCTGGATTTGGAGCTTTCTTCAGCGGACAGATGCTGGTATCGCCTATTCAAAGCTACAACACAATCTGACCATTGTGGTAAAGTATTGTAATCAAGCCGCTCCTCATATTTAGTCCTTGTACTGTGATCTACTTTCGACATTACAAGATGAATTAGGACTGCATTGGCAAAATCTTTCTCATTCCCAATTGACATCAATGATTCAAAAATTGCAGACACTGAATCAATGATCGTGCGAATTCCTAGGGCAGATGGTTTATTCATCGGCTCAATGTCAAATAACTGGGAAAGTGTGTCGAAGAAAATGAGGCACTTATTGTCGTAGACCCGCTTCAGATTCTCTAATGCTTTCGAATAATTTGCATCAGAGACCTGATAAGCCTTTATCGTTCCCAGAGCCTCGTCTGATAGACACGATATTAGGTGATTGAACTTTTCGATATTCGATAAAGAACGATCAGAATCTACCAAACTTTCGAAAAGGCTGATAAATTGCTTGTATTCTGAATGCTTGCCGCTGAAACTAGGCAACTTCAGTTTGGGTAAGTGCGAATGATGCGACACTGGAACACTGTCAACAACTTCAAATTTGCTCAGAGCAGCCATATATGAAGACCGTGCAAGAATGCATGTTTCTTCCAGCATTGCTCGGCTATCATTGTCTGGGTCTATCACGTCTATTTGCGACTGCAAATCCATTGCCTTGGAAATATATGTGTTCAACAAATCAAGTTGGCACTGTATTTCGAACTTACTAGGGTTTACCATTTTATTGGCCAACGACATCCGCTGACGCTCGATGTCAGCTTCAACTTTCTCTAGTTGTGAGAACAATTGCGTTAAACGCGCATTAAGGCAATTTCCGTCAACATCCTCAACAGTCTCATTGAAATCTCCTTTGTTTTCCATATTGATTTGTAATCACTATTTCCTTTTTACAAGAGTATATGTATGTCTATGCAACTCAAAAACACCTACACTGACAACAGGAATCAGCTGACAAAAAAATACGCCGAACGTTAATTGAGCACTGACTACCAATAATTAAATGCTAACCGAGCTACTAATCGCTGATCCAGTAACACTTAACCGTTCAATATACAAACTCAATATACTCTTGCACAGGGTATAAGTACGCAAGCAAGTAAACGAAATGCATAAGCAAGATGGCGACAACAACAAAAAAACCAAAAAAAAAACAGATAACGACAAGCTTGCAGTTATTTTGCGTACGTGTGCATGTACATAAATATGTTTAGATGTACGTCTGCCAGCTGGCGCTCGAATATAAGTGTGTAAAGAAACAAGTGGAAACCGGCGTCAAATCAACTGATCGTATGTATGTGTGTTAAGCGCGCGCTTGCTTGAACATATGTATGTATGTATGTATATGACGTGCCTAGCGACACACAACGGTCGAACAAACAAAAAAAAAAAACCACCACCAAATTCAACGGATGAGCGAATAGCGGAATGCGAGAGAACGGCAAGTGCACATATGTATGTCCGTATGTATGTATGTTCGCGTGCCTAGCAACACAAGGGTCAAAAACCACCACCGAATTCAGCAGATGAACGAATAGTGGAATGCAAGAGAACGGCAAATGCACATATATATGTATGTTTGTATGTACACAGATCAAAATGTTGCGAATTTTAACAAATAAATGAATAAATAATGCACGAATATGGTTTAGTGTATTTATTATTGCCGTTTGCAGTTTTGCTTCAAGTATTCACTACAACAAAAAATTATTAATTCAGTGCCGAAACGAAATGTCACTTGTGCCAGCAATTTAGGTTATTTTTGGGTAATTTTTTTAGAGCGCGACTTCATACAAATATGTATGTATGTGATTACATATAACTGCACTGATTTTATGCACTGACTCGTTTGGGCACTGTTACCTGGTCGTCGGATGTGTCGCTCATTTCCTCGATCATCAACATCACAAGCACCGGCAAAGTCTTCAAACTCCAAGTCCAGCGGCGAACAGCAGCAGCACCAGCAGCAACGCTATATAAACAAGAAAGAAAGGTTATCTTCGGCTCGCCGAAGATTAAATACCCTTGCAGTCATGCATGTTGCGTTCATTGGATTCAGTTACCAGTGGTTCCTATGGATGCTGTATGATATAATAGTCCGATTTAGATGAGATTTGGTCAGTATATAGGGAATAATAGCAAAGGAGTAGTGCGTGAATTTAGCTGAAATCGCTTAATAGACTTTACAGATTTTCATACCATGCCTTTAAACTGATTGTTCCTATGGCAGCTATATGATATAGTGGTTCGATCCGAATGAAATTTGGTCAACAGCTAGGGAATGATAGCAAATGTTTATGGCGTGAGTTTGGTTGAAATCGCTCAATCGACACTGAATATTTTCATACTAGGCATTTTCATCATTATCAACCGATTGTTCCTATGGAAGCTATATGATATAGTAGTCCAAATTGGATGAAATTTGGTCAGCATATAGGGAATGATAGCTTATGCGTACTGCGTGAATTTGGTTGAAATCGATCAATAGACATTAAAAATTTTCATACTAAGCCATTGAACCGATTGTTCCTGTAAATTTGGTTATGACAGCTTCAAAAATAACAAACTTTCTCATACTAATTTAACCCCCTTCCAATCAAAATTTTGCCAAACGCCGTCTTATTGCACGATAAAGTTATGAGACCTACGTTGTGTTGAAATTTATTTCAATAGGACCTTTGGTTTGGTGTGTAGCGTGATAGGTCAGTCAGTCTGTCAGCCAGTGAGGACAAACAGTTTTATATAATAGATATATACGATTGTTCAGCACCAGGCCAGCATACGCGAGCAGGCTGCCGCTACAGCAAGTAGAGAAAGGGTCCGCTCACATGTTTGTACATTTCGTCTCGCTTGCACATATGCAGTGACATGTGCGTTCATATTATAAACTTTGTTACGTGTCTCTTTTGTTTTATAGTCCGATTTATATGAAACTTTCAGGATAGTTTGATATATATTGTCTGCAAACGAATTTCAAATAACATTTATGTACGATGAGATCAAATGCCTTTAAATCGGCATTGAAGTTTGAAAAATTGAAAATTTCTTGTGGGAATAGGGGGCAGTGGTTGTTAAAAATTTTCAATGTCCATGCATTTATGCCGTGTCGAGAAACCTGCATAACCAAAATTGGTGTTCCTAAGTGCCATAGTTATTGAGATTATTCGAAAAAAACATCAATTTTTTTTAAGGGTAGGTGTTTTTAGTTTTTTGCTCATTATGGGCGAACAGTGCGTGGCATCGAAAAAAAACATGATTCTTGTATTGTCTTAACATGAAAAATTTGTATGACATATATGTAAGAATAAGTATTTAAGTTTTTTTTAAATGATCTGATTGGGTTGTGTCTGGGTTTTCCTAACCCTCGCAGTGAATGTTGGATCATATTGTAATACTACCCAGAATACACATCAGCTACTGTAAAGAAAAATATTCACAATATTGTAATAATAACAAGTAAGAAAGGCTACAGTCGAGCTAGCCGACTGTAAAAGACCCCGTACTCATAGTATTTGCAATAAAACACTTTAAAACAAAACCATCAGTTTGTAAAAGGGATGCTAATCGCCAAGAAAATGCTGATATCGATTTTAATTAAAATATCACATCAAATCGAATATCGATATTATCAACAACTGAATTCAAATACGCTATAGATATGGACATAATGACCAAATATCACATTCGATATCATAATTACTATTGTATTGAATATCGATATATGATTTATCGTTTTCTATGTATACATGTGTGCGTCATCCCCCCGCGAATATCTCGCTCCCCACAAACCGCAGAAAAAATCTCCCCTCTCTTTTTGTTTTTTCTCCCTTCTTTATCCACTACCCTTGACTTTGCTTTTAATTTTTATTTTTTTTTTTGTTTTGTTTCTTTGTTTTTTTTTTTTTTTTGTTTTGTACTTTCAGGATAGTTTGTGATACTTTGTCTCCAAACGAATTTGAAATTACAATACCGTACGATAAGTGCATATGCCTTAAAAATGGCATTGAAGTTTGAAAATTAGTTCATTTTTGTGGAAAAACGGGGCGTGCAAGTCCAACAATTTTAATGACAATGCATTTATGCTGTCTCTAGCAACCTGTATACCAAAAATGGTATTCCTATGTGCTATAGTTACTGAGATATTCGCTTAAAACATCAATTTTTTCGTAGGTGACCGTAGTTTTTTACAACTTACGGGGGCGGTAAGGGGCGTGGCAAAGATTTGAAATATACTTGATCTGCTCGCGAAGCAGACTGTGGCTCTAGCTTTTGTAGTTTAAAAGATCCAGGTGTTCATACAGGCGGACGGACGGACGGACAGACGGACAGACAGACAGACAGACGGACAGACGGACAGACGGACATCGCTATATCGTCTCGGCTGTTGATGCTGATCAAGAATATATATACTTTATGGGGTCGGCCACGCCTCCTTCTGCCTGTTACGCACATTTCGCTTCAGACAAACCTAATAGACCCCTCTACTCTTTTTTAGAGTACGGGGTCTAATAATGTAATGTAAGTTTTGAAGGGGCATGTTGGACATAAGATAACTCCTCTTCTCAACATGTATAAAACTTACATAACAGAAATCCCTATAATTAAGTTACGGGCACATTGAATTTAATCCAAAAATACTTACATATGACATACCTGACAGCGTTAACGACGGAAACATTCTATTAATCAAAACATCCACTTGGGTTAATTATCACGAAAATATTATACCAATTGTATCCAAAATTTTGTGGTTTTTATACTCTCTGCAAGAGAGAGTATATTGGGTTTGTGCAAAAAAAAAAGTATGTAACAGGCAGAAGGAGGCGTGGCAGACCCAATAAAGCATATATATTCTTGATCAGCATCGCAAGCCGAGTCGATATAGCCATGTCCGTCTGTCCGTCTGTCCGTCTGTCTGTCTGTCTGTCTGTCTGTCTGTCCGTCTGTCCGTATGAACAAACAGATTTCAAAGATGGTAAGAGCTACAAGTTTGAATTTGGTCTCTATCGACTCGATATTAAGTCAGTCAATACAAGAATCTAGACACACCTCGTAAAAAATTGATGTTTTGGGCGAATATCTCAGTAACTATGGCACTTAGTAACACCAATTTTGGTATGTAGGTTCCTTGAGACGGCATAAATGCATTGTCATTAAAAATTTTGGACTGCCACGCCCCCTTTTCCCACAAGAAATAAAATAATTTGCAAACTTCAATGCCTATTTCAAGGCATATGTTCTTATCGTACAGTATTGTTATTTCACATTTATTTGAAGACAGAATATATTAAACTATCCTGAAAGTTGCATATAAATCGGACAATAAACAAAAGAGCTAGACATGTAAGAAAGTTGATAATTGAACGCAATGCCAATGCATGTGTGCGAGCGAGATAGAAACATACAAACATGTGAGCGAACGTTTTCGCTGCTTGCGTAGCTTAGCGGATGCTGGCCGCGAATGCTGGCCGTGCCAACCAATTGTGTATGTATAACATTGCACACATACATATGTGCGTGCATACTTATAATGTCGAATGTATATGTGCGTGTATACATACAATCAGATGTTTTTGTTTCAACGTGTTTTATTGCAAGTACTATCAATTGATATACCCGGTTATCGATTTTATTAAAATGATCGGGAATAAAATGCAGAGAGTATTCTACGGTCCGGCGTGCTCGACTGCACTTTTCTTTCTTGTTTGTTGTCATTTAGTGCATCGTTGTGCATGTTGTGCAAGAAACTTCTACACGCATAGCGGTGAGAAAGCCTTGAGGATTAAAAACCCGAGCATCCAGAAAACCACTGGTCGTGAGCCAAAGCACCAATTACAAAAAATAATATTACATTTAGTCAATTCCATGGAGGTTTTGATTAATATAACAATATTACTTTATGATCAATTAATTAATTATTCTCTTTATTGCATTGATTTTTAAACAATTTTATTATATTAAACCTTATGGGCTGTGGCTAATACATATAATACTTTAGAAATTTGTATGTAATTTTTTACTTTTAAATTTAAATATTTCATTTTACATCGCATAATAATGCAACACCCCGTAAAATCCAATGGTCTGGAGGCTTATTTGACTGTAGCCATAATGCACATATGTAATTTAAATCAGTTCGATTAATTTTCTTGTATACTAGACAAGTGTAAAGTTTTGGATTTTTAGCAGCAGTTGAATATATTGCATAAATATGCACTACTGGCATTAATGTAAACAAAACTTTATTTGTAGACTCCACCAGACGTGAAGTTCGTCTTTCCCATCCAGCTCCGTCTACATAGAGACCGTGTACAAAAACTCCTTCTTTTGGTGGTTTTTGGCACTCCTCTGGACCTACCTTTAGTGCATCGTTGTGCATCGTTACTTGGTCTAAAGCCCATCCCTGATGAGCACGAGCAACTTCTTGGCGCATGGCCGTGAGAAAGCCTTGAGGATTAAAAAAGCCGGACATCCAAAAAACCACTGGTCGCGATCCAAAGCACCAATTATAAAACTGAGTATGACGATCAATCAATTCCGTAAAACAAAAGCCTAAACTGGATGAAACCAAACTGCCTCGCTTGAAAATGGTAGGGACCCGAGCATTAAAGATGTTATCTAAAGCGTCTCTTAAGTTATCGCTCATTATAATTGTACCCTCAACAGCTAGAAGAAGATCTTTAAATGTAGAGCGTACTAATAATATTATCTAACATAAAATATAAATTTTTAAAATGAATAATAATGTAAGGTAAAAATTTGTTACTCGTTGCATCCTATCAATCTCTTGGCGAAGGAATATGTTCATAGAGCTTGAAGCACCTGCAGCACTGAGAACTTGCTTAACATCAAATAAGTCAAATGCTGGAGGCGTTTTTCTTAACATTTCACGAACTTGACGAGCGACACGATCCTCCCGCGTCTCTGAACTACCGCTAGATGACTCTTCAAATTATAAGAGTTAGATAAAACTATTCTACTTAATTTTAAAATACATACCTTTTGGTTGGATAGCCATTATTTCTTCTAAAATATTTCGCATTCTGTTAATTTGGTACGTTATCTCGGCATTGGAATTAAAACCATATACTTGAGGAGGGTCTACATTAAGCATATTATCGATTGCTGATAAATAAGCTTCTCGTTCCTTAAAACTGTATACGGTATATCCTTTAAAAAACTGAAAACTTTCATAGAAAAGACCATCATGAAACCAAACACGCGTAAATGTGTTAAGAAGCCTCTTGTCATAATCATCAGTTACACGTCCTCCGTATTGAAATTCACCCAGCATGTAACGTACAGTAACCCAGCTTATTCCTTTTCCGGGCTCAAGATCATCTAATTGATTTTGCACAAATAAACAACTGGCATACCAATCAGAAGAATTAAATTCATATGGAATGTTCCAACCAAGAGGACCAAATTTCCGGCGTTCTTGTACTACAGTATGAAGAAATGATATTGAATACACAAGAGATAAATAAAAAGGCGACTGTGGATTGTCTAAAAAGTCTTGAGAGAAATTTGTAAAAGTTCGTTTGAGGCCAGCCCGAATTCCAGCAGGTGGCTCATTTGTATACTTTAGAGACATCTGCAAAAGTGTTATCGGAAACATTGGATGAGGTTCAGTAGTTATCCAGACCCGAAATCCAGAACTTATATTTTGTAAATTTTGGCGTTCTAGCTCTAGAAATTGCAACATTAGTTCATTCATATAGTCCAAACCTAAGTGACAGTTTTGCAGGAGTACCCATCCTCCTTCTTCCATGCAAGTTGAAATAAGTTTGCGTGCATGTATCTCTTGACCTTGTCCCATTGATATTGGGTGACACTTTAATTCATTCTTTTTAGCTAATAATTCAATATTAGAAGATGGATCTGAGCCTAATGAAAGAAAACAAATCATTGGCACTAACTCTCGACTTTCTAGGAGAAGTTCTTCAAAATTTAGAACTACTGGCTCTGCAAAACGTTCTCCTAATGAATGGGATATATACTTTCGACTTTGGGCAATGGTTCGATCCATACACCAAGAGCGTATCAATAACATTTTTCGAAAGGGATCAAGAGAATTATATCCATCCGGAATAATTTCGTTTTCAGGAGAGTCTTTTTTAAACCAAATAAACCACGCACGCTCACTTCCACTTACTTTAGAAAGAATGTTTACAAAGGGCGAAAGGTTAACAAGTTGAACAAGGTTTAACCATGTTTCGTCCGTTACCCACCGAAAGGGTACCGGTGGGCAGTCATTTAAATTAATTGCTGCTCCCCCTTTTATAAAAGTCTGAAATTCTTCAAAGGTTATGAGCTCCAATTGCCGATCAATACTCAATGCCATAAGAAGGACAAACAGAAATTTATCTTTTTCATACAAACCACGAGACTTGTACCGATAAATTTCCAGCGTAAGATAGTTAATAATTCGTTTAATACGCTTTTGCGTTATATGAGTTTTTGCTGAATTATGCATAGATGCATCAAATCGATCCAGAAACTGTACTAGAGAAGTTTGGTACATATTATTAACCATAGTCATGCTGCAAACAAGAAAGTATAACACACTTCCTCTCGTAGCCACAACACGATATTCTTCGCGCGCTGCATTTATCTTTCCTTCAGTAACTTTAGCTACCTCAATTTTTTCTTTGACATCAATAGCTGTATTTTTACTTGTGTTTAGCACTTCGATTACAGTTACGTCGTCAAGTAAGCTACCTTGAGTGCTGGATAGTTTGTGCAATAGATTTGCTTCAAGTTCTTTCATTCTTTTCATGTTAATTGTAACTGTTTCTAATAGTTGTACCCGTTCATCTTCGAGTTCTTTTCTTTCGGTTAGAATAACACGACCTAATAGTTGATCTTCTAAGCCCCGCATGGTAACAGTGAAATCAATAATAGACGTTCGAGCAAAAATTTCTGGAGTATATGCAGGATTAGGCAATTTTGTTGTTATATAGCATCTGAAGTCTGGATTCCAGTCAACTTCTTTATCCCCTATTTTAACTTTAAATTGTGTTCCCACCTTAAGCAAGTTACGATCTAATAAGTTATCCAAACATGGGTCCAACTCCTCTGCCACATCTTCAATTATAATTGGTACACCAAAATTAACAGAGTCCTCAAGGTGGTTTCGGAAATATTTGTTGTTAAGTGTAGTAATTATCATTTGATTTTGTTTCTCCATATTTATTATCCAAACTTTACCTTGAGGTTGTGGATCGATTAGCAATGAAAATCGCCTTGCTTTCGTGGCAATTATTCCGTTTTGAATAGACAATTCATCCGTTGGAAGCCCTTGAATATTCCATTCACCTATTTGAGACCGATCTGATAAATTCTCAATCACATTCACGTTAGATGAGATCGGAATCATTTTTCTATAATTTGTTTTGTCCAAATACTCAAAAAGTAGCTACGAAACTCTTGATTAAATGGGCCAGTGTATGAAAGAAAAGCTGTAAGTAGTACAACATCCCCAACTAGACGCTCAGTTTCACTTTTAAATGACGTAATTTTCTCGGTCCATCGAATTTTCTCACCAACTAATACCCCAATAAGGGCAGTAGCTGCATCCATTTTATCCTGACATTTTTTGGCTTCCGTTAACACAGTTTGTTTCTTTGATACAGCTTCTTCTAATGTACGCTGCACTTCGGCCAATTCGTTTTCTTTTTGTTGTAATAGTTCCTCTGCTTCACGAAGGTCATCAGAAGCCCTTTGATATTTAGCCTCTTGAACTGCTAGATTTGCCTTTAACGGCAGCACCTCCTTATTTACTTCAAAATATTTGGCCATTGCCATAGTCCAGGATAGGAGGCCAGCGACATTTCCATAAGCTACTTTTGAAGCATCAAACGTATATTGCCTGCAAAATTAAAATTCCACTTTTTAAACCCCGTACTCTAATAAAGAGTATAGGGGTCTATTAGGTTTGAGATGTGCCTAACAGGCAGAAGGAGGCTTTTCCGACCCCATAAAGTATATATATTCTTGATCAGTATCAACAGCCGAGACGATGTAGCAATGTCCGTCTGTCTGTCTGTCCGTCCGTCTGTATGAGCACCTGGATCTTCTAAACTACAAGAGCTGGAGCCACCAAATTTGTAATGAAAGTCCGTCTGTAGTCTTGCCTCACCCCCCACCGCCCCCACAAATTGTAAAAAACTGTTTTCACATCGCCATAACATAAAAACGACTAGAGCTAGAGAGACCAACACACATTATGTGTAACTATGCACATTATAACTATGCTCACCCAGTTTAGTCCGGACCGGACCTATAGCCTATAGCTTCCATACGACAAATTGGTCGAAAACGGGTGATTTGTATGGAAGTACGCGCACTAGATGGAGTACGGGGTCTTTTACAGTCGGTCATATAAATTCATATTTACAGTGTTTTTTGACAGATCGTCGCTGACTGTCTGGCTCATTATCACTTAACGAGAGCGTGCCGCAATGCAGAAAGTTGTCGGTGGGGACAACCGCACCACACACTTCTCCACATGACGGATCAAACCCCCCGGCGCTGATCGCCCAAGCGAGAAATAGCTCTCCGATTGGTTCATTCCTCCGATCGCCTGGTTGCTCCAATCCGTTTACCCGCTGTTAGCGAATGAACTTATGAATACAATTTAAAGCTAAAACCAATAACTTATTCCTAAGTAACATATTGTAGTTACTGAGATCCTCGCCAAAAACATCGACTTTTCTGCAGCGTAAACTCTCCGACTTTCTCGTCCAAGTGGTAACCCAATGCACCAATATATATATATATGCATTCTACATGTACATATATACTAGCATACCAATATAAAATATATGGATTCAATATGAATCCGATCACCAAAAACAAGTCACCGTTTTTTCATTCAATAAAGTTGCTAGAATTTTACAGAACACCATTTTCGTCAATGCTCGTCATTTATACGTCCCAGCAGAGATGCAACTTTGAGCGCCTGGTCCAGCTGCTAGACCGCTGCCTGTTCCGGATTCCTCCCATGCGACTACGTAAGACCCTATCAGGCCATGGCTAGAGCTTTAATGAACAAAGTTGCGCAAATTATACTCTAGTCTCTTATGATCTTCTGACGGCGATACTAAAGGACAACTTTACGCTAAGTCCACATGCCGGATACCATGAGTTCCACAATCAAGTCCAGGGATCCAAAGAATCTTTAGATGATTTCCCAATGGACCTTCAGTGTTTGCGTCGCGCCGTGTTGGGAGAGCTTCCCACAGACAGTCGGGCATGGCTATATCGAGCCGGCTTGTAATGTTGATCTTTATGTTATATACTTATGTTACATAGTTGTCACAGGTTATTATACCCTTGCATTTGTAGTTATAAGTTCAGTTTCTTGTCCGAATGTCTTTGTATTTAGTGAAGAGGTTTGTTACTAAGGGTTTAAATAATGGTCGAAAGTTCTGAGTTAGTTTTCTAATGACAATATTTTTTCTATCTTCGCCAATTTCCTGGACTGTCTAATAGTCACTTAGTCACTTTCCACTATTATTTTATTTAGATTTTTAGACCCCGTACTCTAAAAAAGAGTTAAAGGGTCTATTACGTTTGTCTGAAGCGAAATGTGCGTAACAGACAGAAGGAGGCTTTTCCGACCCCACAAACTATGTCAGGCTGATCAAGATTATTTAAAATTTTTGCCCTCTTCCGCCGCCGCAAGTTGTAAAAAACTATGATCACCTCGGAAAAAATCGATATTTTTGTCGAATATCTCAGTAACTATGGCACCTAGAAATACCAAATTTGGTTCGAAAGTTCCTAGACTCTTTCTCATTGCAATTCCGTTAAAATTTTGGACTGCCACACCCCGTTTTTCCACAACAAAAGAAATAATTTTCAAATTTCAATGCAATCTTTAATGGATATGCACTTATCGTACGGTATTGTAATTTCAAATTCGTTTGGAGACAAAGTATCACAAACTATCCTGAAAGTTGCATACAAATCGGACAATAAACAAAAGAGCTAGACACGTAACAAAGTTTACAATTGCACGCAATGTCAATGCATGTGTGCAAGCGAGATAGAAGCATATAAACATGTGAGCGAACGTTTTCGCTGCTTGTGTAGCGACAGCGCCCCTCCCGGCGGAGGATGATGCTTACTAAGGTAAATAAAATAATAAATATTTAATGGACAAAATTATAATTAAGTTTGAGATAAAATAGAAAGCAATATTTGGTCATTATGTTCCATGTATTTGAATTCAGTTGTTGATAATATCAATATTGGATTTGATGTGATATTTTTATTAATATAGATATCGGCATTTTTTTTGCGGTTTGGCCCCCCAGTTACAACCTGATGGGTTTGTTTCAAAGTGTTTTATTGCAAATACTTTGGGTACGGGGTCTTTTCAGTCGGCTAACTCGACTGTAGCCTTTTTTTTTTTTCTTTTTTTTTTAGAATGGGGGGGAAAAATAATTCAATGAAATGGGAAAGCCAATTAAAAGACCCTTATTCGTAGTGCATTCAGATGTATGTGGACCAATTACTCCAGTTACCCTGAATAAAAAAAATTTTTTTTTAATCTTCGTCGATAATCACATTATTGTGTTACTTATTTAATCAAATATAAGTCAGAAGTTTTTAATATGTTTAAAGACTTTGTAGCGAAGAGTGAAGCGCATTTTAATCTGAAAATATATTGACAATGGTAGAGAGTACCTGTCAAATGAGATGCGTACTTTTTGTGTAGAAAAAGGGATATCCTATCATTTAACAGTGCCACACACACCACAACTGAACGGTGTATCTGAACGAATGATAAGATATATTACTGAAAAGGGTCGGGCTATGATAAATGGCGCTAAATTAGAAAAACACTTCTGGCGTGAAGCTGTCTGAACAGCAACATATCTTATTAACAGAATTCCAAGTAGGGCTCTCGATGAAGGCAGAATTACGCCATATGAAAAGTGGCACAACAGAAACCCCGATCTGAGTTATTTGAGAGTGTTTGGCTCAACTGTGTACGTTCACAATAAAAATAAGAATGGAAAATTCGATGAAAAATCATTTAAGAGTATCCTTGTGGGATATGAGCCAAATGGGTATAAATTGTGGGATGCTATCAATGAAAAATTCATTGTTGCAAGAGATGTTGTCGTTGATGAAACTAATATGGTTAATTCAAGGGTTGTCAACTATGAAACAGATTTGCTTAAAGAAAGTAATAAAAGTGGTGATGAATGTTTTCCGAATGAAAGTAAAAAAATAAATTACCCTGATGTCCTGAATGAAAGTAAGGAGTGTGATAAAACTGAAATCCTGAAAGATAGTAAGGAATCTGACCACATAAATATTCCGAATGAAAGTAAGAAAAGAATTAAATCTGTAGACCTGAATGAAAGTAAGGAAACATGTTTTCCGAATGAGAGTACCGAAAATGAAGCAATCGAAGCAATAACCAGAAAAGTGAAAGATTAAAAGGCAAACCACAGATATCGTATAATGAAGACAATTGTGATATAAATATGTTTATATTGAATGCTCACACTGTTTTCAATGATGTTCCAAATACATTTGACGAAATAAAACACCGAAATGACAAACATCTTTGGGAAGAAGCCATAAAAATTGAGTTAAAAGCTCATGAAATAAATAATACATGGACAATGACGGAAATGCCAAAGAACAAAAACATTGTCGATAGCAGATAGGTATTTTCCATTAAGTATGATAAGCTTGGAAATCCTTTAAAATACAAGGCTAGGCTTGTCGCACGAGGGTTTACTCAAAGACATCAGGTAGATTATGACGAAACATTTGCCCCTGTTGCCAGAATTTCTAGCTTTCGGTTCGTTTTATCGTTAGCTGTGCAATATAATTTGAATGTTCATCAAATGGATGTGAAAACATGTGAATGGAAAGCTAAGTGAGGAAATATATATGCAACTTCCTCAAGGTACATCAAGCAATGGTCATAACATTTGTAAATTGAACAAGGCAATTTATGGACTCAAACAAGCAGCAAGGTGCTGGTTTGAGGTTTTTGAGCAGGCATTAAAAGAATGCCAGTTTGCGAATTCGCCAGTAGATCGTTGTATTTACATTCTAGACAAAGGCGATATTAAGTCAAATATATATGTACTATTGTATGTTGATGATTGTTAGTTCATAAGCATAGTTAGGTAGAAAGAAAGCATTGAAATTATTAGTATAAGAAAGTATGATGAATTGTTAGTATAAGTCAAATGGAATTATTAAATTGTCTAGATGTGTAAGCAAATCTCTTATATTTAAGCTAGCGAGTAAGTTCTTGTTTTCGGCAATGCAGCTGTCGCGAGCGGCTGGCAGTTGATTTTGTACATCTCGCAATACCACACGCACACCGCCAGCCTCTCCGCGTTCGACAGTTTCCCAATAAAATGTAACGTTTACGAAATTGCAATTTGTTTTATTTAACTTTGTTAAATATTTTGTTTTCGATTTTTCATGGCGCCCGAGCAGGGACTTTCATTCGCGTTCGTTGGTCTCATACAATTAATCATACAATTAAAACCCCGCCACCCCTTTTTTCCGCTTTTTAAAAAAAAAAAAAAAAAAAATAAATTAGACATTTCAAGGCTTGGTGTGTTTGCGTGTCGGTTCGGTACTTGTGGTTTTGATTTTCCCTGGAGCTGTTGGCCTGAGGAATTCTCTGGAATTGGATCACCTGGATTTGTGGATCAAGTGGGAATTAACTGGAGAAAATGCCCAGAATTGAGCCAGTGAGCGACTCTTCTGATGACCAGGTAACAGTGCCCAAACGAGTCAGTGCATAGGTGATTAGAAAGTGCAAGCTTAGAAGCGGCACATATTTCAAGTACATATCTAAGTACCGCTCCCTTTGTTGCACATAATAGACATTGCGTTTCGGCACTGATAAATTTGATTTTAGTGAATAACTCGAAGCAAAACATAAAAACCCAAAATTAATAAAACAAACGAAAAAGCATAAATAAAAGTGAAATATTGATTTAAATTGTGTACTTTAATTTAGTTATATACGCATATACATATTTGCCGTTTCTCTTAATTCCGCTATTCGCTAAGATCTCGATACGTTCGGTGGTGGGTTTTGACCTTTGCTTCTTACTTTTCGCTTCAGTTCTTGCACATAAGCAAAAGCGCGGTTAGCAGGTATATGCATACAGTTGGTGGAATTTAACTTGCGTTGTTTTACTTTACTTATTCGTTTTTCGTTTTGCTTGCGCCAGCGCTGCTTATGCTTAAACATCAGCGCTAACAGACATACATACATACATACATATGTACGCTGAGCGGCTGCACTTTCGTATAGTTGTTATTGGCAAATCGTTCGCTCACATATACGTGTGTTGTTGTTGTTTGCACAGAGCGCAGTCCACGCCTGTATAGCTATAATCAGCCGAATATCGCTAACTGGGTGATTATCGTTACGAAGTCGCTTGTGAGTTCGAGTGTTTAATTGTTTGTTGTTGCTGCCAGCGCATATCTGCATACGCGCTGCTGCTTTAGCTTCTCTTATCTCTGTGATTCGAGAAGGCAGTCTATTTAGTCAGATGATTAACTTTATTCATCTCATTATCTTTGTTAGCCAATGGTGTTGATCGGCTAACTATCTTTAATCAGCTGATTATCTTTAATCATCTGATTATCTTTGCTCGTATTATCGGTCAACAATCTGTAATCAGTTGATTATCTTTAATCATCTGATTATCTTTAATCATCTGATTATCTTCGGTCATTTGATTCATTATTAGCTGATTTTCTTGAGGTAGTACACTTACGTGCACTCAAATAGATCCACATTTTTAAAAAAAAAAAAAAAAAAGTTTTTTAATATGGCACACAAATCAGGTCCGAATGATACCGTTCTTCTTGGCGAGGAAACTTGTCTCAGTGCTCGTTTGAGCCAATTATTCGTAAAATTAGAAAAGGTAGAGAGCGACATTGAGAGACAACGGAGTTCACTCGTTAATAAAATGGTGAACCCAAGCAAATTTGAAATTCAGTGCCGGCTAGACATTCTGAATTCGTACATTACTAAAGCCATGGACCTTCAGTCAGAGATCGATGCAATAGATCCTGACAATACTAGCCGCGCAATGCTGGAGGAAACGTGTATTCTGGCCCGATCATCGTATATGTCTGCCCTTAGCGCGTACCACGCGTCCGAAAACGTACCTCCAGTATCTCAGCATTCTCACCTGCCCAAACTTAAATTGCCTAAATTCGGTTTATCGGTCTGTTTAATAGTTTGGTAGATTCTGATCGCTCGCTGTCAAACATTGAGAAATTCAACCATTTGATATCGTGCTTATCAGATGAGGCGTTGGGTACCATCAGAGCTTTCCAGGTGTCTGATGCAAATTACCCAAAGGCATTAGAAAGCCTAAGTAGAGTGTACGACAACAAATGTCTTATATTTTTTGACACCCTCGCCCAGTTGTTTGATATTGAGCCAATGTATAAGCCATCGGCAATTGGAATTCGCACGCTGGTGGACTCTGTATCGGCAATTTTTGATTCGCTAATGTCCGTTGGAAATGAGCAGGATTTCGCTAACGCTATTTTGATACATATAGTCATGTCTAAGGTTGATCCTCATACAAAGTCGAAGTATGAGGAGCAACTGGACTATAATACATTACCGAAATGGGCCGATTGTGTTGTGGCTTTGAACAGGCGATATCAGCATTTATCTGCTGAAGAAAGTTCAAAATCTAGGATGAAACCAAAAAGTCGTCATTTGCATGCACGAATATCGCGAAAGTAGTTGAACCCTCATGCAGCTTTTGCAGTGCCAACCATATGATTGGAAATTGCCAAGGGTTCGCAGCATTGCCAGTTGACGAAAGATTTAATTTCGTAAAATCTAGTCAACTTTGTATTAATTGCTTGCATTCAGGGCACAGAGTGTCCAACTGTACTGCGTCGAAGTGTAGAGTTTGTTCTCATCCTCATAACACTCTCCTTCACAAATACGCATTAGAAACATTAGTCGACCAAGTATTCCTTGCAACTGCAGTTGTAACAGTTCGAGACAGGTTTGGTCAAAAGCGAAACGCTAGAGCCTTGTTGGATTCAGGCTCGCAGGTGAATTTCATGACGGAAGAGCTCGCTCAAGCTTTGCGCCTTGAACGCAAAAATAAATGCTTGACCGTAAAGTCGGTTGGACAGGCTAGATTGACAGCAAAGAGCGAGGTATCGACGATAGTTTCGTCTCGAGCAACGAGACACCAGTTTAGCGCCGATTTTTAGACCCCGTACTCTAAAAAGAGTATAAAAGAGATATAGCAATGTCCGTCTGTCCGTCTGTCCGTCTGTACGTCCGTCCGTATGAACACCTGGATCTTTTAAACTACAAAAGCTAGAGCCACCAAATTTAGAATGAAAGTCCGTCTGCTTCGCGAGCAGATCAAGTTTATTTCAAATCTTTGCCACGCCCCTTACCGCCCCCGCAAATTGTAAAAAACTATGGTCACCTACGAATAATTGATGTTTTAAGCGAATATCTCAGTAACTATAGCACTTAGGAATACCATTTTTGGTATGGCGGTTGCTAGAGACAGCATAAATGCATTGTCATTAAAATTTTTGGACTGCCACACCCCGTTTTCCCACACGAATGAAATAATTTTCAAACTTCAATGCCATTTTTAAGGCATTTGCACTTATCGTACGGTATTCGTTTGGAGACAAAGTATCACAAACTATCATGAAAGTTGCATACAAATCGGACAATAAACAAAAGAGCTAGACACGTAACAAAGTTAACAATTGCACGCAATGTCAATGCATGTGTGCAAGCGAGACAGAAGCATATAAACATGTGAGCGAACGTTTACGCTGATGTGTAGCGACAGCGCTGCTCGCGGGCGATGCACGCACATGTATGCATACGATACGATAAATAATATATCGATATTCAACACGATAATAATTATAATTGGGATATGATCTCGAATGCGATATTTGGTCATTATGTCTATATCTATAGCGATATACCGTATTTGAATTCAGTTGTTGATAATATCGATATTTGATTTGATGTGATATTTTAATAAATATCGATATCGGCATTTTCTTGACGATTATCATCTCTATTACAAACTGATTGTTTTGTTTCAAAGTGTTTTATTGCAAATACTATGAGTACGGGGTCTTTTATAGTCGGCTAGCTCGACTGTAGCCTTTCTTACTTGTTGGGTGCTAAAATCAATTTGTAGCAGGCAGCCAGACTGTGATCTTCCCGTCAATCGGTGGAAGATTCCATCCAATGTCGAACTGGCTGACCCTGAATTTCATAGACCCCAACAAATAGATATGCTTCTGGGAGCAGACTCCTTCTTCGACTTGCTACGTAGTGGACAAATAAGATTGGCGAATAAAAGTCCAGTGCTGCAAAGGACGTTGCTGGGTTGTGTGGCATCAGGGCGGTGCGAGAAAATTCGTACTAAGAGCCCAGTATGCTGCTCAGTGATGCAACATCACTGAGACAAGAAGCTGTCCCAGAGACAAGTGTTTCGGAAAATTATTCTGCAGAACACTTTGTTTGCGAGCAAAGCTTTCGGGACAGCATTTGGAAATTGCCGACAGGACATTTTGGAATCAGTGTGTCATTCAAGACTGATCTCAATCTGCTCCAATGTCCCCCAGAAATAATTAAAAGACAGGTTCTCTCGGTTGAACGTAGAGGTTTTAATGCTAAAATCAATATTATGCATTTGAGTTTCGTAAACGAGTATCGTGTACTTGGTCGCTTGTCCGTCTCAGATGCGAAAGTTCCACCAGGACCACATTACACCTTTCTACACCAGTGCGTCCTGAGGCCTGATAGCAGTTCCACCACGCTTCGAGTGATGTTTGACGCCTCGCGTGGGTCAACATCGTCACACTCTGCTAACAAGTTTCTGATGGTGGAACATACTACTCAGAGGGATCTAATTCGTTCATGTCGTAAGTTCCGTCTGAACCGATATGCCTTAACGGCAAATATCAAACAGGGAAAAAGGCAGGTGCCCGAAATTCTCGTAGTGGGCGAACCTCAATTGGCAAAATGGTTTTCAAACCATTTATACTTATTAAAAGAAGGCGGAAATAAAAAACGTTTGATTTCCAATGATGCCGATTCGACAAATACGCTTGGCATGAGAAGGACACCAAGGTCGGATACTTTTCAGTATCACTTGGAAGGTAGCTTCGGCAAATTAAGTCCTACCAAGCGGAAAACATTGTTTGATGGGTTTGCGTATATATTAGCCCAAATATACGCATTGGACCTATGTCAAATCGAGAGTGCGAGTGTCTGGAATGATTCGAAAATCGCACTACATTGTATAAAAAGTTCCCCTTTATTATTAGCAACACTCGTAGCCAATCGAGTTGCAGGCATCAAAGGGATGGCCAATGATGTATCTTGGAGACATGGACCGACACTATCAAGAGAGTGTGACGTTCCGAAACTCAAATTTTGTCGGAAACTGGTAACAGTGGATCAATTAAGATCAATAATCATTGTAGAAATACAAACTGTCGAACTCGAGAAGATACTGCTGAAACCAGCTCAGCGAGCAGAGCGCACAGTTACATTTGATAGACCAAAAAAGGATTCAAACAGGATCGTGCATCCAAGTTTGCAATCCCTGACCACATTGATTCACAAGTCAGGCGATTTAGGAAGATAAGTTACTTTGACTCATTAAGGAGTAGATTTGTGTGGCCCCCCAAATGTGTTGCCAAATATAAGAGGACGATTTCCGCTTAAGATATATATTGCAATGTTTGCTTGTTTTGGTTCGAAGGCTGTTCACCTGGAATTTGTAGCAGACTTATCCACTAATGCCTTTCTCTGTCCTTTGAACAGCTTCATCGCGCGACAAGGCTTTCCCGACCGGCCATACTCGGACAAGGCAACCAATTTCGTGGGGACGGGCAACCTCCTAAAGGAGCTTCAGGACGCATTCGACCGGCAGCAGCGCAGGCTGCAGCTATTTGCAGCGGAGCGAGGGATGGAGTGGAGGTTAATCCCTCAGAGAGCGCCGCACTTCGAAGAACTGTGGGAAGCAGCAGTGAAGTCGGCCAAGCATCTGCCAATGCGGCAGATCGGCTGCGCGTCGCTCAGCGACGCCGAGGTCCGAAGTCACCTGGAGGCGATGGTAAATTCACGGCCGCTGACACCGCTGGGCAGCGACGGAGAGGCGCTCACCCCAGGCCACTTCCTCATCGGACAGCCGCCTCGTTCGCTGCCGCAAGAATTCGAGCGGGCCACACGAAGCAACGAAATTTCGTGCTCTCGCAGGTGGCAGCTGCTGTCCACGCCCAGACAGCGCTTCTGGCAAGCGTGGTCGAAGGATTACGTCCACAATTGTCAGTAGCGAGGGAAATGGAAGGAGGAGTTCGACCGCGTCAAGATTGGGGATCTCGTTGTGGTCCACGAAGACAACACGCCTCCTCAACGGTGGACAATGGGCCGCGTCGTGGACGTAACCACAGGAGACGACGGTCGTTGGCTTGTTCAAGCGCCCACTTGCGACGCTAGCCATTAGATTGAAGGCGATACCTTCAAGGTGGCCGGTGTTAGTTCATAAGCATAGTTAGGTAGAAAGAAAGCATTGAAATTATTAGTATAAGAAAGTATGATGAATTGTTAGTATAAGTCAAATGGAATTATTGAATTGTCTAGATGTGTAAGCAAATCTCTTATATTTAAGCTAGCGAGTAAGTTCTTGTTTTCGGCAATGCAGCTGTCGCGAGCGGCTGGCAGTTGATTTTGTACATCTCGCAATACCACACGCACACCGCCAGCCTCTCCGCGTTCGACAGTTTCCCAATAAATTGTAATGTTTACGAAATTGCAATTTGTTTTATTTAACTTTGTTAAATATTTTGTTTTCGATTTTTCAATGATGTTGTCATATTAACAGGGGATATGACAAGTATGATTTATTTTAAAACATACTTAAAGAACAAATTTCGAATGACTGATTTAGAAGAAATACGATTTCATTGGCATTAGAATAGAAATGTTACCTAATAAAATTTGCTTAAGTCAGTCAGACTTATATTTCGAGAATTTTAAGTAAATATAATATGGAAAACTGCAATGCAGTAAGTACCCCTTTACCGATCAAAATGAATTATGAATTGCTTAATTCAGATGAAGATTGTGGAGCACCATGTCGAAATCTTATCGGATGTTTAATGTACATCATGCTGTGTACACGCCCTGACTTGTCTACTGCAGTAAATATTTTGAGTAGATATAGTAGTAAGAATAACTCAGAGCTATGGCAATGCTTAAAGAGGGTCCTTAGATACTTAAAAGGAAGTGTCGATATGAAGTTGGTTCTTAATAAGAATGAAACATTTGAAAATATCCTAGTTGGATTTGTAGACTATGATTGGGGTGGGAATGAGCTTGATAGGAAGAGTACCACAGGTTTTTTGTTTAAAGTATTTGATTCCAATTTGATTTGTTGGAACACCAAGAAACAAAACTCAGTAGCAGCTTCATCTACTGAAGCTGAGTATATGGCCCTGTTTGAAGCTGTGAGAGAAGCACTATGGCTAAAGTCCTTAATAAACAGCGTAAATATTAATCTAGAGAAACCCAATAAATATTGCCAATAACTCATCATGTCACAAAAGAGCTAAACACATAAACATTAAATATAGTATTGCTAGAGAGCAAGTGGAAAATAATATCATTCTTCTCGAGTATATTCCTACAGAGAACCAAGTTGCTGACATCTTCACAAATCCGCTGCCAGTCGGAAAGTTTATAGAATTTTGAAAGAAGTTGGGACTCCTGGAAGACAACTAAGAAAATCAACTGTTCCTCGATGCCAAGGAATTTTTTTTTTGTTTTGTTACTATAATTAACGAACTATTTGAATTGTTAAACATTATGTTAATGAATTTCTATTATAATTTGTAAGCAATTTTTAGTTGATCCGATACAGGTTTTTCTGGGTTTTCCCTGTATCCCTAGAGTGAATGCTGGATCACATAAGACTTCCCAGATGGCACACCAACCACAGCAAGTAGGATTTAAGCTTTTGAATTAATACGTTTTATAATTTTGTTTATTTAGTAATGTAATTTTTGAGGGGGCCTGTTGGAATACCCCTTATTCCACTTACAAAAATAATATTTAGAACACTAGAATAAGTATTTTAAGTGACATGAAGTTTGGTCTCACTTTTTATTATACTTCCTCTTTCTATTAAAACTTTTATGCGAATAAGCGTGGTTGCTGGTGTTGCCAAAATATAAAATATTAATCAAAATATAAAATATTTTATATTGTTTTATTTTGGAAAAAAAAAGAAAAAGGGCGGGAAAAAATTAAAAATAAAAAAAAAAATCAAATATCGATATTATCTACAACTAAAATTATATACAAAATATCCCCATAGAGATATAGACATAATGACCAAATATCGCAAGCGATATTATATCGCATTTATAATTACTATGGTATTGAATATCGATATATAATAAATCGTATAGTATGCATACATGTGCGTGCATCGTCCGCAAGCAGTGCAGTCGCTACACAAGCAGTGCAGTCGCTACACAAGCAGTGAAACGTTTGCTTTGACGTTGCGTGTAATTGTAAACTTTGTTACGTGTCTAGCTCTTTTGTTTATTGTCCGATTTGTATGCAACTTTCAGGATAGTTTGTTATACTCTGTCTCCAAACGAATTTGAAATTACAATACCGTACGATAAGTGCAAATGCCTTAAAAATGGCATTGAAGTTTGAAAATTATTTCATTCTTGTGGGAAAACGGGGCGTGGCAGTCCAAAAATTTTAATGACAATGCATTTATGCTGTCTCTAGCAACTTACATACCAAAAATGGTATTCCTAAGTGCTATAGTTACTGAGATATTTGCTTAAAACATCAATTTTTCCGAGGTGACCATAGTTTTTTACAATTTGCGGGGGCGGTAAGGGGCGTGGCAAAGATTTGAAATAAACTTGATCTGCTCGCGAAGCAAATGGACTTTCATTCCAAATTTGGTGGCTCTAGCTTTTGTAGTTTAAAAGATCCAGGTGTTCATACGGACGGACGGACAGACGGACAGACGGACATTGCTATATCGTCTCGGCTGTTGATGCTGATCAAGAATATATATACTTTATGGGGTCGGCCACGCCTCCTTCTGCCTGTTACGCACATTTCGCTTCAGACAAACTTAATAGACCCCTCTACTCTTTTTTAGAGTACGGGGTCTAAAAACTCCCCAGCAACATTTCAACGTTGTATAAACAATCAATTAGAAGATCAAATTTATAAAGCTTGTTTAGTATACATGGATGATATAGTGTGTTGCACTTCATTGAAAGAACATCTATTATCATTAAAAGGGGTATTCGAACAACTGCGAGAAGCTAATTTAAAATTCATGAATTCATGAAATAAGAAACTGAATTCCTTGGACACATAATAACAACAGACGGAATAAAAGCAAATCCAACAAAAATCTCTGATATACAAAATTTCCCAATACCAAAAACACCCAAAGAAATAAAATCATTTTTACGTCTTTGTGGTTATTACAGATAATTTTATTGACATAGGAAAAGCAATTGAAATAAAAGCAGATAAAGATTCAGCCTTCTTGTGCTCCACACTACAAATTTGGTTAAAATCAGAAGACGTAAATATAACCATCACAACTAGTAACAAGAAAGAAAGGTTATCTTCGGCTCGCCGAAGATTAAATACCCTTGCAGTCATGCATGTTGCGTTCATTGGATTCAGTTACCAGTGGTTCCTATGGATGCTGTATGATATAATAGTCCGATTTAGATGAGATTTGGTCAGTATATAGGGAATAATAGCAAAGGAGTAGTGCGTGAATTTAGTTGAAATCGCTTAATAGACTTTACAGATTTTCATACCATGCCTTTAAACTGATTGTTCCTATGGCAGCTATATGATATAGTGGTTCGATCCGAATGAAATTTGGTCAACAGCTAGGGAATGATAGCAAATGTTTATGGCGTGAGTTTGGTTGAAATCGCTCAATCGACACTGAATATTTTCATACTAGGCATTTTCATCATTATCAACCGATTGTTCCTATGGAAGCTATATGATATAGTAGTCCGAATTGGATGAAATTTGGTCAGCATATAGGGAATGATAGCTTATGCGTACTGCGTGAATTTGTTTGAAATCGATCAATAGACATAAAAAATTTTCATACTAAGCCTTTGTACCGATTGTTCCTATGGCAGCTATATGATATAGTGGTTCGATCCGAATAAAATTTGGTCAACAGCTGGAGAATGATGGCAAATGTTTATGGCGTGAGTTTGGTTGAAATTGCTCAATCGACACTGAAAATATTCATACTAGGCATTTTCATCATTTTCAACCGATTGTTCCTATGGCAGCTATATGATATAGTGGTCCGATTCGGATGAAATTTGGTTTGCACATGGGATTTGGTACTAAATGCATATAGGCTTAATTTGGTTGAAATAGCTCAAAAAAAATTTTTTTTGCAACCGATTGTTCCTATGGGAGCTATATGATATAGTCATCCGATCCGGCCGATTTTAACAAATGATCTGCCTGCAGAGAGAATACACATCTGTACCAAGTTTCATCAAGATAGCTTTAAAACTGAGAGACTAGTTCGCATAGAAACAGACGGACAGACGGACAGACGGACAGACAGACGGACAGACGGACATGGCTATATCGACTCGCCTGTTGATGCTGATCAAGAATATATATACTTTATGGGGTCGGAGATGCCTCCTTCAATGCGTTACAAACTTCGTGACAAAATTAATATACCCTCTGCAAGGGTATAAAAATGGTATTTCAAACATAGAACGATTCCATAAAACAGTAAATAAAAAATTGACAAGAAAGAAAAGTACAGTCGAGCACGCCCGACCGTAGAATACTCTCTGCAATTTATTTCCAATCATTTAATAAAATCGGTATCCAAGTATATCAATTAATACTTGCAACAAAACACGTTGAAACAAAAACATCTGATTGTATGTATACACATGCATACACACTTAACATTATATGTATGCACGCACATATGTATGTGTGAATATGTAATACATACACAATTGGTTGGTACGGCCAGCATTCGCGGGCAGCGCTGCCGCTAGCAAGCAGCGAAAACGTTCGCTCACATGTTTGTATGTTTCTATCTCGCTCGCACACATGCATTGGCATTGCGTTCAATTATCAACTTTCTTACATGTCTAGCTCTTTTGTTTATTGTCCGATTTAGATGCAACTTTCAGGATAGTTTAATATATTTTGTCTTTAAACGAATGTGAAATAACAATACTGTATGATAAGAACATATGCCTTAAAATCGGCATTGAAGTTTGCAAATTATCTTATTTCTTGTGAGAAAAGGGGGCGTGGCAGTCCAAAATTTTTGATGACAATACAATTATACCGTCTCTAGGAACCTACATACCAAAATGGGTGTTCCTAAGTGCCATATTTACTGAGATATTCGCCTAAAACATCAACTTTTACGAGGTGTTTCTAGTTTTATGCTCATTGTGGGCGAACGGGGCGTGGCATCGGAAAAAAAAAAGATTCTTGTATTGACTGACTTAATATCGAGTCGATAGAGACCAAATTCAAACTTGTAGCTCTTACCATCTCTGAAATCTGTTTGTTCATACGGACAGACAGACAGACGGACAGACGGACAGACGGACAGACGGACAGACAGACAGACGGACAGACGGACATGGCTATATCGACTCGGCTTGTGATGCTGATCAAGAATATATATACTTTATGGGGTCTGCCACGCCTCCTTCTGCCTGTTACATACTTTTCACAAACACAATATACTCTCTCTTGCAGAGAGTATAATAATTGTCAATTCTGACACAAATCAAGAAGAAACAAGAAAGAAAAGTACAGTCGAGCACGCCCGACCGTAGAATACTCTCTGCAATTTATTCCCGATCATTTAATAAAATCGGTATTCGGGTATATCAATTAAAAGTACTTGCAATAAAACATGTTGAAACAAAAACATCTGATTGTATGTATGCACATATGTATGTGTGTATATGTAATACATACACAATTGGTTGGCACAGCCAGCATTCGCGGGCAGCGCTGCTGCTAGACAAGCAGCGAAAACGTTCGCTCACATGTTCGTATGTTTCTGTCTCGCTTGCACACATGCATTGATATTGTGTTCAATTATTAATTTTCTTACATGTCTATCTCTTTTGTTTATTGTCCGATTTATATGCAACTTTCAGGAAAGTTTAATATATTTTGTCTCCAAACGAATTTGAAATTACAAGACTGTAAGATAAGAACATCTGCCTTAAAATCGGCATTGAAGTTTAACAAATATTTTATTTCTTGTGAGAAAAGGGGGCATGGCAGCCAAAAAATTTTAATGGCATTATATTTATGCCTTGACTAGGAACCTTAACACCAAAATTGGTGTTCCTATGTGCCATAGTTACTGAGATATTCGCCCAAAACATAAATTTTTTACGAGGTGTGTCTAGTTTTATGCTCATTGTGGGCGAACGGGGCGTGGCATCGAAAAAAAAAAAAGATTCTTGTATTGACTGACTTAATATCGAGTCGATTGTGACCAAATTCAAACATGTAGCTCTTACCATCTCTGAAATCTGTTTGTTCATACGGACGGACAGACAGACGGACAGACGGACAGACGGACATGGCTATATCGACTCGGCTTGTGATGCTGATCAAGAATATATATACTTTATGGGGTCGGCCACGCCTCCTTCTGCCTGTTACATACTTTTTTTTTTGCACAAACCCAATATACTCTCTCTTGCAGAGAGTATAAAAATTACTAGATTCCAAATAATACTTTACACTTATAATCATAAAGCTAAACATAATACGACTAGTAGAACACCAGCAGACATTTTCATATACGCAGGACCTCCCGAGTATGAAACACAATTAAATAAGAAAGTAAAATTGAACGACTCAATGAAAATAGAGCCGAATTTGAAGTAGATATTAGATATAGGGAATCACCATTAGTTAGATCTAAATCCACAGACCCATTTAAGCAAACAGGAAACATAACACAAATAGATGATAAACACTATGAAGAAGTAAACAGAGGCAGAAAGATAACACATTATAAATCAAAATATAAAAAGAAAAAGTAACTAATGAAAGTAAATACAATAAATCCAGATCAACCAATAACCCGAATCACGATGATAACTCCTTATAATTTAACAACTCTAATCATAACATTCATGCTACTTTACTTTATATGTCCAATAAAAGGTCACAATTTGGAAATCAATCCAATTAATTGTAAAAACGGATATCTTACATTTCAAATAGGAACAATTAACCTACCCATAAAATACGAATATCACTATTTAACCATTAATAGAACAAAAACTGAAGAAACTTATAATAACCTAATAAAACAAACAAAGGAATTTGAACAACTAACAAAAATTAAATACTTAATAGAAAAACTGGACCGAAAATGAATGGTATAAGACTAGTAAAACGTAACAAAAAGAGGACTTGCTAATTTCATGGGAACCTTTTTATAAATATCTTTTTCGGAACTTTAAACCAAGAAGACAAAGAAGAATTGCAATCAAAAATAGATAATCTTTCAGTAAATAGTGTTCAAGCTAATGATTTTAATGAAGTAATAAAAGCAGTTAATAGAAGAATAGAAGAAATGAACAGTTTAAGTATCACCTATGAGGTAGATCAAAAACTTAACTTATTAATTTTCAATATACAAAAATTCACAGAATACATTCAAGACATTCAACTAGGAATGCAACTAACCAGGCTTGGTAGATTTAACCCTAAATTATTAAAATATTACTCACTATCAAATTTAAACGCTGAAAAAAATAATAAATATTAAAACATCAACTTGGTTAAAGACAACTACTAACGAAATTTTAATCATTTCCCATATTTCACGTGAAATTATAAATACCGCACAGTTTGACATTATTCCACCCTGACGACAATAAAAATATTTTAACCGAAATTTACACACACAAAATAATAAAGCATTTACAGCAACCTAAAAAGATTTAGTAACGAACAAATTTATTACTGGAATAATAAATCAAGAAAAAACAGAATGTAGATATTCAAAAATACATAAAAACTATGAAATTAAGTATGTAGAACCAAATATAATGTTAACATGGAACTTGCCCAAACTGTACTTAATCAAAATTGTATCAATAGAGAAATAATTATTGAAGGAAATAATATGATAAAAGCCCTTAATTGTTCAATCCAATTAGACAAAATTTTAATAACCAATACTATTTTAGATTACACACAAAAATTTACATAAATAATAATGTAACCAAATTAGAACCATTGCACTATCGGAAATTTGGCCACTTTATCTGGCATTTGCATGTTTTTTAAAGTTATTATAATTTGCATAAAATTGCTGTTAACGCATTAAGAAAACACCAGTCTGTTATGCCTCAAGCTCAAAATGTTAAATTTAACAGTCCTATGTGAGTATAACAGCGTTTGCAATCGAAAGTTTAGCAGCTAAGTTTTCTACAATTTTTGCATTGACTTTCGTTGTTAATATTTTGTGATTGGAGTACAATTTGAAGAAATCAAGTCATGAACACTGACTTTACAAATGTGTGTTTAAAATAAAATTGTGTTCAAATTGTGAGTGTATATACTAATATTTTGTCGTTTCAAAGGCTCTTCTAATGCTGGATTTTTAGTAACCAATTTCAACTTTGGGAAGGATTGTGTAAAAGAGTTTTTCCAAGTTCCAAGGCGATAATGTTTACTAGCTAGTTCATGCAGCAATCGCAGCTGCCCGAAAAAGGACTTCATGATCTTGCTGCAGTTCTTTAAATACTTGGATGAACTCCGGAAAAAAAAAAATGATTTTGCAGCCCAAGAAAATGATGAAAATAAAAAAATTTTAATTAAAAAGATGGTTTTTCAATTTTATGGGGGCGTGGCGAAACTCCTATCTGCAACGTAAGCACAAATAAGTGACTGAATTTGGAAAGTCTATATCTAACAAGTAAGAAAGGCTACAGTCGAGCGAGCCGACTGTACGAGACCCCGTACTCACAGAAGTGCGCATTTTTCCATACGAAACAGAAGAAAAAGGGAGTTTTTCACATTTTGTATACATACATATTTATATACAAATGTATGTAAATATATACACAATTAAATGCACAATTTCCTTACTTGGCTTATTTTAAAAAATAAGCCGAACTTATATAAGTATGTAAATGTTTTAAATATCGAAATACTTCTTCTTATTATTCAATGTTTTGGGAACAGGTTTTAAAATAAAAGAAATATAATTAATTTAAAATAGTGCTTATAATTAAAATAGAAAATTTATATATTAACTTTGACTGGGACTCGAACCTGCGACCCACGCCGATTTGCAAATGAACGAACCGTAACCCTACCAATTGGTCCACGCTCTATTTCCAAATCGCATTGATTATTATCATTGACATTTAATATAAGGCGGGAGTGCATTTTTAAATGTGTTATCATGCGAGACAACAACTATACAAATAAATATGTATTAGAATTGAAATCTTTCATTCAAAATGGTAAAAATTATAACAATATCTGCGTTCAATAGCATTGCATGAATCTGTATAGTAACAGAATTTATTTTTGGCGCATCCCAAAATCAGTTCGGAACAAGTACCAATGAGTGATAAATGCCGATCAACTGAACAACTTACTTCAATTGAACTACGTTAAGCAGTTCAAAGCAGTTGAACAAGTGCAAAGCATAAGCAAAAATATGTATGTATGTATGAATGTATATACATACACATTTATAAATGTATGTACGTGCAAGGGAGTTTACTGAATTGTTTTGGACTTTCGTATTACTTTTTTTATAGCATACCATGTTATGCAAATACATTTTAAATACAAATAAACGTTATTATTATTTAAACAAGAAAGAATGCTATAGTCGCCTCGCGACTTTAGGATACCCGTTACTCAGTTTAATTATATTATTAACAATATAATATATTATTAATTATATTAATAATAGTACAATCGTTTAGGTAATCGACCCTATTGATTTTTAATTCAGATGACTTGAGAAACGCAGAAAATTTTCATACAAATTCATATTTACAGCGTATTTTTTGACCGATCGTCCCTATGGGAGCTATACGATATAGTCGTCCGATTTGAATGAAACTTGGTCAACATATTTATATTACTGACAGATATAATCTGTGTAAGTTTCCCTTCGATTGCTTGGCCAATGGAAAAGTAATTCACATAAATTCATATTTAGAGCGTATTTTTGACCGATTGTCCCTATGGGAGCTATACGATATAGTCGTCCGATTTGGATGAAACTTAGTCAATATGTTTATATTATTGAAAGATATATTCTGTGTAAATTTCACTTCGATTGATTGGCCAACGCAAAAGTTATTCATATAAATTCATATTTGGAGCGTATTTTTTACCGATTGTCCCTATGGGAGCTATACGATATAGTTGTCCGATTTGGATCAAACTTGGTCAGTATATGTACTCCTTAGACGTGTACTTTATGTGTCAATTTGGTTTATATAGCATTGCTATTGTGTGAATTTGGTCTCTCTAGCTCTAGTCGTTTTCAAGTTATGGTGATGTGAAAATAGTTTTTTCAATTTGCGGGGGCGGTGGGGGGCGTGGCAAAAATTTGAAATAAACTTGCACTGCGTACACTACAGACGGACTTTCATTCCAAATTTGGTGTCTCTAGCTCTTGTAGTTTAGAAGATCCAGGTGTTCATACAGACGGACGGACAGACGGACAGACAGACAGACGGACAGACGGACATCGCTATATCGTCTCGGCTGTTGATGCTGATCAAGAATATATATACTTTATGGGGTCGGAAAAGCCTCCTTCTACCTGTTACGCACATTTCGCTTCAGACAAACCTAATAGACCCCTATACTCTTTTTTAGAGTACGGGGTCCAAAAATGCACGTAATATACAAATTGTTCGATATTTTAGGCGAAAGGGGCGTTGACACGCCCAGTTTTCCAAAATAGCTTTAAATGGTCTATAACAATATAATAAAAAAGACCTCAGTGAGAAATGTCTTTTGGTTACCTCATAGTAATAAATGCCAGATAAAGTGGTCAAATTCCCCAGAGTCCATTTGTCGTCTCTTATCCCGATAGCTTCTCGAACGACGCCAGTTCACTCTCCAAAAGCTGCGCCCCCTGTGTGGTCCTAGATGTTGCTGCGCTTCAGGCTTCTAATCGGTGGGGCGGGACTATCGTATCTGGAGTCCGGGTCTCCGAGACGGACTCCATTTTGCCGTCAGCTACTAATTCCATGGCTAATTTCGCACATCCGATGCGGATCGTGGTGCCCATCCTCTACAAAAAATCCACCGCCTGGAGTTGAGGTTCAAGCATCTACAGCCGAGTCGATATAGCAATGTCCGTCTGTCCGTCTGCCCGTCCGTCCATCTGTCCGTATGAACACCTGGATCTTTTAAACTACAAAAGCTAGAGCCACCAAATTTAGAATGAAATTCCGCCTTTATGTCAGGCTGATCAAGATTATTTAAAATTTTTGCCCTCTTCTGTCGCCGAAAGTTGTAAAAAACTATGATCACCTCGAAAAAAAATCGATGTTTTTGTCGAATATCTCAGTAACTATAGCACCTAGAAATACCAAATTTGGTTCGAAAGTTCCTAGACTCTTTCTCATTGCAATTCCGTTACAAATTTTGCACGCAATGTCAATCCGTAAGTGCAGGCGAGACATAAACATACAAACATGTTGTTGGACTATCAAGCTTTTTTCATAGTACTTAATAACAATTTATATTTAATATTTGATATTTACAATGTTTTATATACCGCAACGAATTTGCGTAATAACCGATCGAAAATTAGTAACTTCTTAGAGAAGTGCGACAAGAAACTTCTAAGCAGAATTGCGAAAAAAGCAACAAACTATTGTGGCTCAAGCAATGATGCGCGAACCGGTAAGAATATGGATGCAAAAGAATAAATGATGAATGTTATGATAACAAATACGCGAAACGATATGCGAGAAGCGCCAATCCATGTAACAGCTGATCGATATTACCTAGCAGGGCAATTTACAAAGAGTAAAGAATTATTTCAACTAATTATTTACTGCTGAACCAAACATACTCCCACCGTAGAACTCCGAGCTTCAACAGAATCCCTTTTGGGCAGCAGACAAGGCTTATTTACAGCACGCTTAATAACGCCAACTGCGGTTTTGAGAACACCAAAACGGGCGATTTCGTCAGAGCCTTTGATCAACTCCATGACCCTGGCTAAGGCCCATTTCAATGGAGGCAAATTCTCATCCTTGACAAGAACGATGTCGTTGATCTTGACAGCAGGCTTCGGTGTTCTCCATTTAGCTCGCTCTTGGAGAAGACTTAGATATTCCTCTCGCCATCGAGCCCAGAATATCTGCTGCAAGCAGGATACTCTCTGCCAACTATCAAGTCAATTAAAGTTGAGGCGTGTTAGATCAGGTTCCGTAAACATATCCGGTGGCCCACCGTCCTAAAAATGAGACGGCGTTAACACGTCAAGGTCTTCTGGATCTTCTGAAATAGGAAGCAATGGGCGAGAATTTGTTACTGTTGCTACCTGACAAACGAGTGTCCGAAGCTCTTCGAATCCAAGAGTAGTTCATCCCAATACTCTATAAAAATGACAGCACCTTCCCAAAGACCGCCAAAGTGCGGGCAGCGGGGCGGAATGAATCTCCAATCAATAGCGTCTGCCAAGCAGAATTGAAGCACGGCATCTCGATGCTTTTCGCTTAGAAACAGATTCTTCAAGTCCAGCAGCTCGTTCTTTGCACCAACAAAGTTTGTTGCGTTGTCAGACCAAATTTGTCGTGGCTTGCCACGTGTGCACGTAAATCGTTTTAAGGCAATATAATGGGATGCCGAGCCTCATTTGGCAAAGTCGACTTTTCAAAACGTCCACCAACTCGCAGGATTCCAAGATTATCCAGAAATGGATTTAACGAGGAGACAGGACTTGAACGTCTAACCATGCCTTTCTGTTGCTTATCCTTTATATCTTCCTGAAGATCCTTCTTCTGAATATTCCTGAGAAGTATCAAGATGCCAAAGCGTATCTCTGACAATACAAGACCAGCATGCCGAATTCGATGAATGAACATGTAGATATAGCCAAATACACGTTGCATAGCAGGAAATGAATTCAAGAATTTGCATTTCAAGATGACGTCAAACTCAAGCTCCTTGACTAAGAGTATTTTCAGTCGTGCTTCTAAGGTTGGCTTTCCAGAAGGCAAGATGCAGGTCAGAGCGTCGTCGGACCAATTAGGAATTCGGGACCACAGAACCAAAGTGTAGCCGAACTGAGCTCAGTTGAAGTAGCTCCTCTAGAGATTATGTCAGCGGGATTAACAGTCGTTGGAACATAATGCCATTGAAAACCTGTGGTGAGTTCGTGTACAGCGGCTACGGGGCTACCCGCGATTCGAAGCATAGAAGATGCGACTCCGGGTGCTCTCCCTTCGATACCACATTTATGCAGCCTCCATATGCTGAGAGGCTTGCATCACAACATCCATGAATTTCGACTTCGGCCAGCCTGGGAAATGACGAGAGCTTAACATTAATAAATGTAATAGGGAGTTCTTCCCAAGCCATTTTTAATGCGGCCGGAAGACTTTCGTCGCAGTTTAACTTTTCCTTCAAATTTAAAGACGTTTATTTCAGATTGCGAGGAGTACCAACACAAGATGCATTGTAGGTAATCGTCTGGTTCCTCGACCCGGACACAGTAAGTGTCACCAGTAAGTGCAACAGGAGATGTGCGAAATCGTAGCAATATATTGAATAATTTGGGCTAAATGACAGGCCCAGCCATTAACACCTCATTCGGCGACCATCCAGTAGTACTTGCTGCTGATCCATCAAATACGACGCGCAGCTTCGTAGTGGTGCTCTATGCGTCCAGTAAGCAGTGATGAGGTAGAAAAAACTTACAAGCTTTCAGAGATTCTGGGGGCACTAAAGTCATATGCCCAAGTTCTAGGTATTCCTTGATAAAAGCTCGGTACTGTGCATTGACTTGATTTCGTTGTAGTTTTCTTTCCAATGATAAAAATCTTGAAACGCCTGCTCGTGTGAATCTCCCAATCGATCGATGCTGTGCTTTAAAAGTAGCCGCACCGAATATGCACCTGTTGGGAGCCGACAAAGAGTTATTACAAAATGGGCCTCGCAATCGATCTCTTCTTTATTCATATTGGTCAGACAATCCGGAACTCTTGCAACCTCTTAAAATCGGCTAACCAAATCATCTGCTTTAATTTCAGACGACACATGCTTGACCATAAGGTATACTTCACCTTGGGGTGCACCACCACCGACCACAATCCATCCAAGTCGTGTCTTTTGCCAGAGCGGCAATCCTGATAGCAACTTAACTTGTCCAACGTACAGCAAATCATAAAACAAGCTAGCTGCAAACAAACAGTCCTTCCAACTCCGCCTAAAACAGAGGATAACCAAGATTATTATTTGAATTTCCAAAGTGACATCCAATTTTTGCTTGTCTTGACTGGAGCTACAATTGCAGTAATTGTTGTCGAGTAGTCTGATGATTGCGACTTCTTCTTTATATTAAAACTTGTATGCGAATAAGCGTGGTTGCTGGTGTTGCCAAAGTATAAAGTTATAACACAAAATATAATATATAAAATATAAAAGCGGTATTTTACTAAATTGATTTCAGTTTTTACAACAGGTTATGGGCCCAGTCCATGCCTAGTAAATACATATAAATAACAAATTTTGATTAGCTCTAAAATTTAACATAATTGTGAAATTCAATCCCACGTGCAAATTTTTTTTTGTTCCTTTTTTATTTCTCTCATTCACGGCTGTGTGTGTGTATATATATAAAAAACTAGTAAGAAAGGCTACAGTCGAGCGAGCCGACTGTAAAAGACCCCGTACTCACAGAAGTGCGCATTTTCCATTCGAAAAACAAGAAAAACGGAGTGATTCACATTTTGTATACATACATTTTTATATACAAATGTATGTAAATATATACACAATTATATGCACAATTTCCTTACTTGGCTTATTTTAAAAATATGCCGTTTTTTACAATTTGAAATTAAATTTAAATTTAATTTTAAAATTGAATTGAAATAAAAAAAAAATATAATCAAAATAATTCACTGACGGGATTCGAACCTCGGACTCCACGCACACGCGTCAGTGCACTAACAGCTGCACCACGCCCCTCTATTGAAAGTGCTTGACTATCTGCATTTACATGTAATATTTTTTTGTTATATAACAAAAATTAATAAAATGTCCCTGACGGCGCTCGAACCCATGATCCCGGGTTCACATATAAGTGCGAAGAATTAGATCAGGCATCTTTACTACTTAGACCACACTCCGCATTGAAGTTTATGTAAATAATTAAAATTTAAAAAGTTAACAAATAGCATTTGTCACTGACTGGATTCGAACCGGGGACCCCGGGCTAACCAACACGTACGAAGCGCGCATCTCTACTGTTGCAGTAGCTAAACGTAGAGTTAAATCTTTTATAATAATTGTTTAGTTAACACACTGCACTGCTTGCTGCAGTTTGTGTTCTTTTTCTATTGCAAGCAGTGTAAACAAACAATTTATTCATAAAACTCAGCATTTTTGATTAATTTATTTTATATGTTGTGGTTGTCCGATTTGGACCAAATTTGGTGAGGATACTTTTAAAAATTATTCACACATTCTCTGTAAGTTTGGTTGCGATCGCTCAACTAACATTACGTGTCTTCATACAAATTTTTTATTTTTGACCGATTTGTCCTATGGGAGCTATAGGCTATAGTTGTCCGATCCGGACCAAACTTGGTGAGGATTGTTATAATGGTACTATACACATATTGTGTGAATTTGGTCTCTCTAGCTCTAGTCGTTTTCAAGTTATGGTGATGTGAAAATAGTTTTTTACAATTTGGGGGGGGGGGTGGGGGGCGTGGCAAAAATTTGAAATAAACTTAACCTGCCTGACATATAGACGGACTTTCATTCCAAATTTGGTGGCTCTAGCTCTTGTAGTTTAGAAAATCCAGGTGTTCATACGGACGGACAGACAGACAGACAGACAGACAGACAGACAGACGGACAGACGGACATCGCTATATCGACTCGGCTGTTGATGCTGATCAAGAATATATATACTTTATGGGGTCGGCCACGCCCCCTTCTGCCTGTTACGCACATTTCGCTTCAGACAAACCTAATAGACCCCTATACTCTTTTTTAGAGTACGGGGTCTAAAAAAACAATAATTAAAATAATTCACTGACGGGACTCGAACCTCAGACTTCACGCTCACGCGTCAGAGCCCTAACAGCTGCACCACACCCCTCCTTTAAAAGCGCTCGACTATCTGCATTTACATGTAATATTTTTTTGTTATATAACAAAAATTAATAAAATGTCCCTGACGGCGCTCGAACACATGATCCCGGGCTAACATACAAGTGCGAAGAATTAGAACAGGCATCTTTACTACTTAGACCACACTCCGCTTTGAAGTTTATGTAAATAATTAAAATTTAAAAAGTAAATAAGTAGAATGTCACTTACTGGATTCGAACCAGGGATCCCGGACTAACAAACAAGTACGAAGCGCGCATCTCTACTACCTAGACTACTCCCCTTATTGAAGTTGCAGTAGCTAAACGTAGAGTTAAGACTTTTATTGCAAGCAAGTGTAAACAAACAATTTATTCATAAAATTCAGCATTTTTGATTAATTTGTTTTATATGTTATTGTTGTCCGATTTGGACCAAATTTGGTGAGGATATTTTTAATAATAATACACACATCCTCTGTGAGTTTAGTTGCGATCGCTCAACCAACACTACACGTCTTCATACAAATTTTTTATTTTTGACCGGTTTGTCCTATGGGAGCTATAGGCTATAGTTGTCCGATCCGGATCAAACTTGGTGAGGATAGTTATATTGGTACCATACACATAATGTGTGAATTTGGTCTCTCTAGCTCTAGTCGTTTTCAAGTTATGGTCATGTGAAAACAGTTTTTTCAAATTTTGGGGGGGGGGGGGGGGGGGGAAAAATTTAAAAAAAAATTAAATACCTCACAAATAAAAAAAAATTCTTTTAAAAATTAAAATGTTGCTCTATTTCTAGTTTAGAAAAAAAAAAAGTTTAAAAAAGAAAAAAAAAAAAAAAAAAAAAAAAAAAAAAAAAAAAAAAAAAAAAAAAACAAAAAAAACTCCGCTGTTGCGGCTTAAAAAAAAAAAAAAAAATTAAAAAGGTAAAAAAACCTTAAAACTCTTTAATACAATTTTAATTCTTTTAAAAAAAAAAAAAACCTAAAAAAACTTTTTAAAAAAATAGGAAAAAAAAAATTTAAAAAAAAAAAAAAAAAAAAAAAAAAAAAACCAAAAAAAGAGGGTAAAGGTACTCGATTTGGAAGTTTAGGATGAGGGCATTATTTGCAGAACTGGATGTGTTAAAAGTTGTTGATCGGATGGTGCCCATCGAAATCGATGACTCTTGGGAAAAGGCAGAGCGATGTGCTAAAAATACGCTCATAGAGCATCTAAGTGATGCATTTCTAAATTTTGCGGCAAGCGACAAAACGACGCGTCAAATCTTCGACAGCTTAGACGCTATTTATGAGCGCAGAAGTTTGGCATCGCAATTGGCGTTGCGCAAACGTTTACTCTCACTTAAGTTGTCGAGTGAGATGCCACTGCTGACCTTTTTCAATATATTTGATGAGTTGGTTAGTGAGTTGTCAGCTGCCGGTGCAAAATTGGAAGAAATGGACAAGGTGTCACATTTGTTGCTTACGTTGCCATCATCTTACAATGGAGTGATCACAGCCATAGAAACACTGTCAGAGGATAATTTAACATTAGCTTTTGTAAAAAATAGGCTATTAGATCACGAAATTAAAATTAATAATGATAGTAGTGATACCAGCAAAAAGGTGATGAAAGCAGTTATACAAAATAAAAGCAACCACAATAAGTACACACGCACACAAGTCAATTATAAAAATAGGGTGACCAAACCAAATAAATTTTTCAAGAGCAAGCAAGGAAATGGTATTAAGTGTCATTACTGTGGAAAGGAAGGTCATATAAAGAAAGATTGTTATGCATTTAAAAGAATTTCAAAAGAAAAAAATAAAGAAAATAATCAAGCGCAATTGGCAACATCGCAATCCGGGTTTGCATTCATGTTCAAACAAGTAAATACAAGTTTAAATGAAAATGAATTCATATTGGATTCTGGAGCGAGTGACCATCTAATAAATGATGAGTCATTGTATTCAGACAGTGTAAAGTTGGTGCCACCACTGAAAATCGCTGTGGCTAAACAAGGAGAATACATATATGCCACCAAACGTGGTATTGTGCGGCTGCAAAATGGCTTCGAAATTACACTGGAGGATGTCTTGTACTGCAGGGAAGCTGCAGGTAATTTAATGTCTGTGAAGAAACTCCAAGAAGCTGGAATGTCAGTGATGTTTGACACCGATGGAGTCTCCATAAGCAAAAATGGAATACTTGTGGTGAAAAGCTCAGGTATGTTGAATAATATTCCAGTACTTAAATTTCACGCGTATACTTTAAATGCGAAAAATAAAAATAAATATAAATTGTGGCATGAAAGGCTTGGGCACATTAGCAATGGCAAATTACTTGAAATAAAAAGAAATAATGTATTCAATGATAATAGTGTTCTTAAAAATATAGAGTTGTCCGATGATATTTGTGAGTCCTGTATAAATGGAAAACAAAGTAGACTACCATTTAACAGATTCAAAGACAAAAGCCATATTAAAAGACCCTTATTCGTAGTGCATTCAGATGTATGTGGACCAATTACTCCAGTTACCCTGGATGATAAAAACTACTTTGTAATCTTCGTCGATCAGCTTACACATTATTGTGTTACTTATTTAATCAAATATAAGTCAGAAGTATTTAATATGTTCAAAGACTTTGTAGCGAAGAGTGAAGCGCATTTTAATCTGAAAATGGTTAACTTATATATTGACAATGGTAGAGAGTACCTGTCAAATGAGATGCGTACCTTTTGTGTAGAAAAAGGGATATCATATCATTTAACAGTGCCACACACACCACAACTGAACGGTGTATCTGAACGAATGATAAGATATATTACTGAAAATGCTCGGGCTATGATAAATGGCGCTAAATTAGAAAAACACTTCTGGGGTGAAGCTGTCTTAACAGCAACATATCTTATTAACAGAATTCCAAGTAGGGCTCTCGATGAAGGCAGAATTACGCCATACGAGAAGTGGCACAACAGAAAACCCGATCTGAGTTATTTGAGAGTGTTTGGCTCAACTGTGTACGTACACAATAAAAATAAGAATGGAAAATTCGATGAAAAATCATTTAAGAGTATCCTTGTGGGATATGAGCCAAATGGGTATAAATTGTGGGATGCTATCAATGAAAAATTCATCGTTGCAAGAGATGTTGTCTTTGATGAAACTAATATGGTTAATTCAAGGGTTGTCAACTATGAAACAGATTTGCTTAAAGAAAGTAATAAAAGTGGTGATGAATGTTTTCCGAATGAAAGTAAGAAAATAAATTACCCTGATGTCCTGAATGAAAGTAAGGAGTGTGATAAAACTGAAATCCTGAAAGATAGTAAGGAATCTGATCACATAAATATTCCGAATGAAAGTAGGAAAAGAATTAAATCTGTTGACCTGAATGAAAGTAAGGAAACGTGTTTCCCGAATGAGAGTACGGAAAATGAAGCAATCGAAGCAATAACCAGAAAAAGTGAAAGACTAAAAGGCAAACCACAAATATCGTATAATGAAGACAATTGTGATATAAATATGTTTATATTGAATGCTCACACTGTTTTCAATGATGTTCCAAATACATTTGACGAAATAAAACACCGAAATGACAAACATCTTTGGGAAGAAGCCATAAAAGTAGAGTTAAACGCTCATGAAATAAATAATACATGGACAATGACGGAAATGCCAAAGAACAAAAACATTGTCGATAGCAGATGGGTATTTTCCATTAAGTATGATGAACTTGGAAATCCCTTAAAATACAAGGCTAGGCTTGTCGCACGAGGGTTTACTCAAAGATATCAGGTAGATTATGACGAAACATTTGCTCCTGTTGCCAGAATTTCTAGCTTTCGGTTCATTTTATCGTTAGCTGTGCAATATAATTTAAATGTTCATCAAATGGATGTGAAAACAGCTTTCTTGAATGGAAAGCTAAGTGAGGAAATATATATGCAACTTCCTCAAGGTGTATCAAGCAATGGTCATAACATTTGTAAATTGAACAAGGCAATTTATGGACTCAAACAAGCAGCAAGGTGCTGGTTTGAGGTTTTTGAGCAGGCATTAAAAGAATGCCAGTTTGCGAATTCGCCAGTAGATCGTTGTATTTACATTCTAGACAAAGGCGATATTAAGTCAAATATATATGTACTGTTGTACGTTGATGATGTTGTCATAGTAACAGGGGATATGACAAGTATGATTGATTTTAAAACATACTTAAAGAACAAATTTCGAATGACCGATTTAGAAGAAATACGACATTTCATTGGCATAAGAATAGAAATGTTACCAAATAAAGTTTGCTTAAGTCAGTCCACTTATATTTCGAGAATTTTGAGTAAATATAATATGGAAAACTGCAATGCAGTAAGTACCCCTTTACCGATCAAAATGAATTATGAATTGCTTAATTCAGATGAAGATTGTGGAGCACCATGTCGAAATCTTATCGGGTGTTTAATGTACATCATGCTGTGTACACGCCCTGACTTGTCTACTGCAGTAAATATTTTGAGTAGATATAGTAGTAAGAATAACTCAGAGCTATGGCAATGCTTAAAGAGGGTCCTTAGATACTTAAAAGGAAGTGTCGATATGAAGTTGGTTCTTAATAAGAATGAAACATTTGAAAATATCCTAGTTGGATTTGTAGACTCTGATTGGGGTGGGAATGAGATTGACAGGAAGAGTACCACAGGTTTTTTGTTTAAAGTATTTGATTCAAATTTGATTTGTTGGAACACCAAGAAACAAAACTCAGTAGCAGCTTCATCTACTGAAGGTAAGTATATGGCCCTGTTTGAAGCTGTGAGAGAAGCGCTATGGCTAAAGTCCTTAATAAACAGCGTAAATATTAATCTAGAGAAACCCATAAAAATTTATGAAGATAATCAGGGATGTATCTGTATTGCCAATAACCCATCATGTCACAAAAGAGCTAAACACATAGACATTAAATATCATTTTGCTAGAGAGCAAGTGGAAAATAATATCATTCTTCTCGAGTATATTCCCAGAGTGAACCAAGTTGCTGACATCTTCACAAAGCCGCTGCCAGTCGGACAGTTTATAGAATTTCGAAAGAAGTTGGGACTCCTTGAAGACAACTAAGAAAATCAACTGTTCCTCGATGCCAAAGAATTTTTTTTTTGTTTTATTACTATAATCACCGAACTATTTGAATTGTTATACATTATGTAAATGAATTTCTATTATAATTTGTAAACAATTTTAAGTTGATCCGATACAGGTTTTTCTGGGTTTTCCCTGTATCCCTAGAGTGAATGCTGGATCACATAAGACTTCCCAGATGGCACACCAACCACAGCAATTAGGAGTTAAGTTTTTGAATTAATACGTTTTATAATTTTGTTTATTTAGTAATGTAATTTTTGAGGGGGCCTGTTGGAATACCCCTATTCCACTTACAAAAATAACATTTTAGAACACTAGATTAAGTATTTTAAGTGACATGAAGTTTGGTCTCACTTTTTATTATACTTCTTCTTTCTATTAAAACTTGTATGCGAATAAGCGTGGTTGGACACATAATAACAACAGACGGAATAAAAGCAAATTCAACACAAAAATCTCTGATATACAAAATTTCCCAATACCAAAAACACCCAAAGAAATAAAATCATTTTTACGTCTTTGTGGCTATTACAGATAATTTTATTGACATAGGAAAAGCAATTAAAATAAAAGCAGATAAAGATTCAGCCTTCTTGTGCTCCACACTAAAAATTTGGTTAAAATCAGAAGCCGTAAATATAACCATCACAACTAGTAAAAACGGTATTTCAGACATAGAACGATTCCATAAAACAGTAAATAAAAAATTGATAATTGTCAATTCTGACACAAATCAAGAAGAAAAACTTACTAGATTCGAAAGAATACTTTACACTTATAATCATAAAACTAAACATAATACGACTGGTAGAACACCAGCAGACATTTTCATATACGCAGGACCTCCCGAGTATACAACACAATTAAATAAGAAAAGTAAAATTGAACGACTCACTGAAAATAGAGCCGAATTGAAGTATATATTAGATATAGGGAATCACCATCAGCTAGACCTAAGTCCACAGACCCACTTAAGCAAACAGGAAACATAAAACAAATAGATGATAAACACTATGAAGAAGTAAACAGAGGTAGAAAGATAACACATTATAAATCAAAATATAAAAATAAAAAGTAACTAATGAAAGTAAATACAATAATTCCAGATCAACCAATAACCCGAAACACGATGATAACTCCTCATAATTTAACAACTCTAATCATAACATTCATGCTACTTTACTTTATATGTCCAATAAAAGGTCACAATTTGGAAATCAATCCAATTAATTGTAAAAACGGATATCTTACATTTCAAATAGGAACAATTAACCTACCCATAAAATACGAATATCACGTAACAAAAGAGGACTTCCTAATTTCATAGGAACCTTTTATAAATATCATTTCGGAACTTTAAACCAAGAAGACAAAGAAGAATTGCAATCAAAAATAGATAATCTTTCAGTAAATAGTGTTCAAGCTAATGATTTTCAAGAAGGCATTGAACTAGGAATGCAACTAACCAGGCTTGGTAGACTTAACCCTAAATTATTAAAATATTACTCACTATCAAATTTAAACGCTGAAAAAATAATTAATATTAAAACGTCAACTTGGTTAAAGACAACTACGAAATTTTGATCATTTCCCATATTCCATGTGAAATTATAAATACCGGACAGTTTGACATTATTCCTTACCCTGACGACAATAAAAACATTTTAACTGAAATTATACATGACAGTTACTACATATAAAATAAAAAAGCATTTACAGCAACCTATAAAGATTTAGTAACGAACAAATGTATTAATGGAATAATAAATCAAGAAACAAGAAAGAAAAGTACAGTCGAGCACGCCCGACCGTAGAATCTCTGCAATTTATTCCGATCATTTAATAAAATCGGTATCCAAGTTTATCAATTGATACTTGCAACAAAACACGTTGAAACAAAAACATCTGATTGTATGAATACACACACATATACATTTGACATTATATGTATGCATATAATTGTATAATTGTAATACATACACAATTGGTTGGCACAGCCAGCATTCGCGGGCAGCGCTGCCGATAAGCTACGCAAGCAGCGAAAACGTTCGCTCACATGTTTGTATGTTTCTATCTCGCTCGCACACATGCAGTGAAATGGCGTTCAATTATCAACTTTCTTACATGTCTAGCTCTTTTGTTTATTGTCCGATTTAGATGCAACTTTCAGGATAGTTTGATATATTTTGTCTTCAAACGAATGTGAAATAACAATACTGTACGATAAGAACATATGCCTTAAAATCGGCATTGAGTTTGCAAATTATTTTATTTCTTGTGGGAAAAGGGGGCGTGGCAGTCCAATGCATTTATGCCGTCTCTAGGAACCTACATACCAAAATTGGTGTTCCTAAGTGCCATAGTTACTGAGATATTCGCCTAAAACATAAATTTTTTACGAGGTGTTTCTAGTTTTTTGCACATTGTGGGCAAACGGGGCGTGGCATCGAAAAAAAAAGATTCTTGTATTGACTGACTTAATATCGAGTCGATAGAGATCAAATTCAAACTTGTAGCTCTTACCATCTCTGAAATCTGTTTGTTCATACGGACAGACGGACAGACGGACAGACAGACGGACATGGCTATATCGACTCGGCTTGTGATGCTGATCAAGAATATATATACTTTATGGGGTCTGCCACGCCTCCTTCTGCCTGTTACATACTTTTCACAAACACAATATACTCTCTCTTGCAGAGAGTATAAAAACAGAATGTAGAACCAAATATTATGTTAACATGGAACTTGCCCAAACTGGACTTAATCAAAATTGTATCAATAGAGAAATAATTATTGAAGGAAATAATATGATAAAAGCCCTTAATTGTTCATTCCAATTAGATGAAATATTAATAACCAATACTATGTTAGATTACACACAAAAAATTTACATAGATAATAATGTAACCAAAGTAGGACCATTGCACTATCGGAAATTTGGCCACTTTATCTGGCATTTGCATGTTTTTTAAAGTTATTATAATTTGCATAAAATTGCTGTTAACGCATTAAGAAAACATCAGTCTGTTATGCCTCAAACTCAAAATGTTAAATTTAACAGTCCTATGTGAGTATAACAGCTGTTGCAATTGAAAGTTTAGCTGCTAAGTTTTGTACAATTTTTGCATTGACTTTCGTTGTTAATATTTTGTGATTTTTATTATACTTCCTCTTTCTATTAAAACTTGTATGCGAATAAGCATGGTTGCTGGTGTTGCCAAAATATAAAATATAAATCAAACAAGTAAGAAAGGCTACAGTCGAGCGAGCCGACTGTAATAGACCCCGTACTCCTTCTAGTGCGCGGTTTTTCATACAAATCAACAATCTTCGACCGATTTGTCCTACGGGAGCTATAGGCTATAGTTGTCCGATCCGGACCAAACTTGGTGAGGATAGTTATAATGGTACCATATATATAATGTGTTAGTTTGGCTGCAATCCCTCAACTAAAACTTCATGTCTCCATACAAATCACAAATTTTTGACCGATTTGTCCTATGGGAGCTATAGTTGTCCGATCCGGATCAAACTTGGTGAGGATAGTTACAATAGTGCTATACACATACTGTGTGAATTTGGTGTCTCTAGCTCTAGTCGTTTTCAAGTAATAGTGATGTGAAAAAAGTTGTTTACAATTTGCGGGGGCGGTAGGGGGCGTGGCAAAAATTTGAAATAAACTTAACCTGCCTGACATATAGACGGACTTTCATTCCAAATTTGGAAGCTCTAGCTTTTGTAGCTTAGAAGATCCTGGTGTTCATACGGACGGACAGACAGACAGACAGACAGACGGACATCGCTCTATCGTCTCGGCTGTTGATGCTGATCAAGAATATATATACTTTATGGGGTCGGAAAAGCCTCCTTCTGCCTGTTGCGCACATTTCGCTTTAGACAAACTTAATAGACCCCTATACTCTTTTTTAGAGTACGGGGTCTAATTAATTGCACAATTTCCTTACTTGGCTGATTTTAAAAATAAGCCCTATTTATATAAGTATGTAAATGTTTTAAATATCGAAATACTTCTTATTATTCAATGTTTTGTGAACAGGTTATAAAATAAAAGAAATATAATTAATTTAAAATAGTGCTTATAATTAAAATAGAAAATTTATATATAAATAACTTTGACTGGACTCGAACCTGCGACCCATGCCGGTTTGCAAAAGAACGCACCGTTACCCTACCAATTGGGCCACGCTCCACTCCCAAATCGCGTTGATTATTCCCATTGACATTTAATATAACAAAAATTAATATTAGCAGATTGAGCTCTGGCGGGAGTGCATTTTAAAATGTGTTATCATGCGAGACAACAACTATACAAATAAGTATGTATTAGAATTGAAATCTTTTATTCAAAATGGTAAAAATTAAAACAATATCTGCGTTCAGTAGCATTGCATGAATCTGTATAGTAACAGAATTTATTTTTGGCGCGTCCCAAAATCAGTTCGGAACAAGTACCAATGAGCGCTAAATGCCGATCAACTGAACAACTTACTTCAATTGAACTACGTTAAGCAGTTCAAAGCAGTTGAACAAGTCCAAAGCATAAGCAAAAATATGTATGTATGTATGTATGAATGTATGAATGTATATACATATACATTAATAAATGTATGTACGTGCAGGAAGTTTTCTGAATTGTTTTGGACTTCCGTATTACTTTTTTAGCATACCATATTACGCGAATACATTTTAAATACAAATAAACGTTATTATACCCGTTACTCGTAGAGTAAAAGGGTATATTGTATTCGTTGCAATGTATGTAACAGGGAGAAGGAGACATGGCAGACCCCATAAAGTATATATAGTCTTGATCAGCATGAGTAGCCGAGTCGATATAGCCATGTCCGTCTGTCCGTCTGTCCGTCCGTCCGTCTGTCCGTCTGTGTGAACAAAAGGATCTCAGAGACTATAAGAGCTAGATAGGCCCGAGTGGTCGCAAACGAAAGATAAAATGCCCAAGCAGTACAAGTTTGCTTTTGTTTTTTGACACGCCCACTTTAGGGCGTTCTATGTGCATACAAAGGTAAAAACAGGTAAAAATAGCATGTTTTAGTATAGAAAACTTTTTTTTTAGCAATGCTATCTAAACCAAATTGACACAGAAAGCACACGTATAGGGAGTTCATATACTGACCAAGTTTGATCCAAATCGGACAACTATATCGTATAGCTCCCATAGGGACAATCGGTCAAAAATACGCTCCAAATATGAATTTATATGAATAACTTTTGCATTGGCCAAGCAATCGAAGGGAAACTTACACAGAATATATCTGTCAATAATATAAGTATGTTGACCAAGTTTCATCCAAATCGGACGACTATATCGTATAGCTCCCATAGGGACAATCGGTCAAAAATACGCTCCAAATATGAATTTATATGAATAACTTTTGCATTGGCCAAGCAATCGAAGGGAAACTTACACAGAATATATCTGTCAATAATATAATTATGTTGACCAAGTTTCATTCAAATCGGACGACTATATCGTATAGCTCCCTTAGGGACGATCGGTCAAAAATACGCTGTAAATATGAATTTGTATGAAAATTTTCTGCGTTTCTCAAGTCATCTGAATTAAAATCAATAGGGTCGATTACCTAAACGATTGTTCTATTATTAATATTATTAATAATATATTATATTGTTAATAATATAATTAAACTGAGTAACGGGTATCCTAAAGTTAATTAAAATAGGTTTAAATTTGTGTTAAAATTAAAAAATTTGTATTTAACTTTGGCTGGACTCGAACCTGCGACCCACGCGGATTTGCAAAATAATGAACCGCGACCCTACCAATAAGACCACGCTCTGCTGATAATTCAGTTGGATTATTTTCATTCACATGCAATAATTGTTTATTTAACACACTGCACTGCTTGCTGCAGTTTGTGTAGTGAAACGTCGTCTATTGCAAGCAGTGTCAACAAACAATTTGTACATAAAATTCAGCATTTTTGATTAATTTGTTTTATATGTTGTTGTTGTCCGATTTGGACCAAATTTGGTGGGGATATTTTTAATAATTATACACACATCCTCTGTGAGTTTGGTTGCGATCGCTTAACCAACAGTACATGTCTTCATACAAATTTTTTATTTTTGACCGGTTTGTCCTTTGGGTGCTATAGGCTATAGTTGTCCAAACTGGACCAAACTTGGTGAGGTCAGTTACAATGGTACCATACACATGTGTGAATTTGGTCTGTCTAGCTCTAGTCGTTTTCAAGTTATGGTGATATGAAAATAGTTTTTTACAGTTTTCGGGGGCGGTGGGGGGCGTGGCAAAAATTTGAAATAAACTTGCACTGCGTACACTGTAGACGGACTTTCATTCCAAATTTGGTGGCTCTAGCTCTTGTAGTTTAGAAGATCCAGGTGTTCATACAGACGGACGGACAGACAGACAGACGGACAGACGGACATTGCTATATCGTCTCGGCTGTTGATGCTTATCAAGAATATATATACTTTATGGGGTCGGAAAAGCCTCCTTCTGCCTGTTACGCACATTTCGCTTCAGACAAACCTAATAGACCCCTATACTCTTTTTTAGAGTACGGGGTCTAAAAATTAACGAACTATTTGAATTGTTAAACATTATGTTAATGAATTTCTATTATAATTTGTAAACAATTTTAAGTTGATCCGATACAGGTTTTTCCCTGTATCCCTAGAGTGAATGCTGGATCACATAAGACTTACCAAAAGGCACACCAACCACAGCAATTAGGAGTTAAGTTTTTGAATTAATACGTTTTATAATTTTGTTTATTTAGTAATGTAATATTTGAGGGGGCCTGTTGGAATACCCATATTCCACTTACAAAAATAACATTTTAGAACACTAGATTAAGTATTTTGATCGACATAAAGTTTGGTCTCACTTTTTATTATACTTCCTCTTTCTATTAAAACTTGTATGCGAATAAGCGTGGTTGCTGGTGTTGCCAAAATATAAAATATAAATCAAAATATAAAATATAAAAGCGGTATTTTACTAAATTGATATTCAGTTTTACAACACTTTTGGAGTAAAAAACTCCCCAGCAACATTTCAACGTTGTATAAACAATCTATTAGAAGATCAAATTTATAAAGCTTGTTTAGTATACATGGATGATATCGTGTGTTGCACTTCATTGAAAGAACATCTATTATCATTAAAAGGGGTATTCGAAGAACTGCGAGAAGCTAATTTAAAATTCATGAATTCATGAAATAAGAAACTGAATTCCTTGGACACATAATAACAACAGACGGAATAAAAGCAAATTCAACAAAAATCTCTGATATACAAAATTTCCCAATACCAAAAACACCCAAAGAAATAAAATCATTTTTACGTCTTTGTGGCTATTACAGATAATTTTATTGACATAGGAAAAGCAATTAAAATAAAAGCAGATAAAGATTCAGCCTTCTTGTGCTCCACACTAAAAATTTGGTTAAAATCAGAAGCCGTAAATATAACCATCACAACTAGTAAAAACGGTATTTCAGACATAGAACGATTCCATAAAACAGTAAATAAAAAATTGATAATTGTCAATTCTGACACAAATCAAGAAGAAAAACTTACTAGATTCGAAAGAATACTTTACACTTATAATCATAAAACTAAACATAATACGACTGGTAGAACACCAGCAGACATTTTCATATACGCAGGACCTCCCGAGTATACAACACAATTAAATAAGAAAAGTAAAATTGAACGACTCACTGAAAATAGAGCCGAATTGAAGTATATATTAGATATAGGGAATCACCATCAGCTAGACCTAAGTCCACAGACCCACTTAAGCAAACAGGAAACATAAAACAAATAGATGATAAACACTATGAAGAAGTAAACAGAGGTAGAAAGATAACACATTATAAATCAAAATATAAAAATAAAAAGTAACTAATGAAAGTAAATACAATAATTCCAGATCAACCAATAACCCGAAACACGATGATAACTCCTCATAATTTAACAACTCTAATCATAACATTCATGCTACTTTACTTTATATGTCCAATAAAAGGTCACAATTTGGAAATCAATCCAATTAATTGTAAAAACGGATATCTTACATTTCAAATAGGAACAATTAACCTACCCATAAAATACGAATATCACGTAACAAAAGAGGACTTCCTAATTTCATAGGAACCTTTTATAAATATCATTTCGGAACTTTAAACCAAGAAGACAAAGAAGAATTGCAATCAAAAATAGATAATCTTTCAGTAAATAGTGTTCAAGCTAATGATTTTCAAGAAGGCATTGAACTAGGAATGCAACTAACCAGGCTTGGTAGACTTAACCCTAAATTATTAAAATATTACTCACTATCAAATTTAAACGCTGAAAAAATAATTAATATTAAAACGTCAACTTGGTTAAAGACAACTACGAAATTTTGATCATTTCCCATATTCCATGTGAAATTATAAATACCGGACAGTTTGACATTATTCCTTACCCTGACGACAATAAAAACATTTTAACTGAAATTATACATGACAGTTACTACATATAAAATAAAAAAGCATTTACAGCAACCTATAAAGATTTAGTAACGAACAAATGTATTAATGGAATAATAAATCAAGAAACAAGAAAGAAAAGTACAGTCGAGCACGCCCGACCGTAGAATCTCTGCAATTTATTCCGGTCATTTAATAAAATCGGTATCCAAGTTTATCAATTGATACTTGCAACAAAACACGTTGAAACAAAAACATCTGATTGTATGAATACACACACATATACATTTGACATTATATGTATGCATATAATTGTATAATTGTAATACATACACAATTGGTTGGCACAGCCAGCATTCGCGGGCAGCGCTGCCGATAAGCTACGCAAGCAGCGAAAACGTTCGCTCACATGTTTGTATGTTTCTATCTCGCTCGCACACATGCAGTGAAATGGCGTTCAATTATCAACTTTCTTACATGTCTAGCTCTTTTGTTTATTGTCCGATTTAGATGCAACTTTCAGGATAGTTTGATATATTTTGTCTTCAAACGAATGTGAAATAACAATACTGTACGATAAGAACATATGCCTTAAAATCGGCATTGAGTTTGCAAATTATTTTATTTCTTGTGGGAAAAGGGGGCGTGGCAGTCCAATGCATTTATGCCGTCTCTAGGAACCTACATACCAAAATTGGTGTTCCTAAGTGCCATAGTTACTGAGATATTCGCCTAAAACATAAATTTTTTACGAGGTGTTTCTAGTTTTTGCACATTGTGGGCAAACGGGGCGTGGCATCGAAAAAAAAGATTCTTGTATTGACTGACTTAATATCGAGTCGATAGAGATCAAATTCAAACTTGTAGCTCTTACCATCTCTGAAATCTGTTTGTTCATACGGACAGACGGACAGACGGACAGACAGACGGACATGGCTATATCGACTCGGCTTGTGATGCTGATCAAGAATATATATACTTTATGGGGGTCTGCCACGCCTCCTTCTGCCTGTTACATACTTTTCACAAACACAATATACTCTCTCTTGCAGAGAGTATAAAAACAGAATGTAGAACCAAATATTATGTTAACATGGAACTTGCCCAAACTGGACTTAATCAAAATTGTATCAATAGAGAAATAATTATTGAAGGAAATAATATGATAAAAGCCCTTAATTGTTCATTCCAATTAGATGAAATATTAATAACCAATACTATGTTAGATTACACACAAAAAATTTACATAGATAATAATGTAACCAAAGTAGGACCATTGCACTATCGGAAATTTGGCCACTTTATCTGGCATTTGCATGTTTTTTAAAGTTATTATAATTTGCATAAAATTGCTGTTAACGCATTAAGAAAACATCAGTCTGTTATGCCTCAAACTCAAAATGTTAAATTTAACAGTCCTATGTGAGTATAACAGCTGTTGCAATTGAAAGTTTAGCTGCTAAGTTTTGTACAATTTTTGCATTGACTTTCGTTGTTAATATTTTGTGATTTTTATTATACTTCCTCTTTCTATTAAAACTTGTATGCGAATAAGCATGGTTGCTGGTGTTGCCAAAATATAAAATATAAATCAAACAAGTAAGAAAGGCTACAGTCGAGCGAGCCGACTGTAATAGACCCCCGTACTCCTTCTAGTGCGCGGTTTTTCATACAAATCAACAATCTTCGACCGATTTGTCCTACGGGAGCTATAGGCTATAGTTGTCCGATCCGGACCAAACTTGGTGAGGATAGTTATAATGGTACCATATATATAATGTGTTAGTTTGGCTGCAATCCCTCAACTAAAACTTCATGTCTCCATACAAATCACAAATTTTTGACCGATTTGTCCTATGGGAGCTATAGTTGTCCGATCCGGATCAAACTTGGTGAGGATAGTTACAATAGTGCTATACACATACTGTGTGAATTTGGTGTCTCTAGCTCTAGTCGTTTTCAAGTAATAGTGATGTGAAAAAAGTTGTTTACAATTTGCGGGGGCGGTAGGGGGCGTGGCAAAAATTTGAAATAAACTTAACCTGCCTGACATATAGACGGACTTTCATTCCAAATTTGGAAGCTCTAGCTTTTGTAGCTTAGAAGATCCTGGTGTTCATACGGACGGACAGACAGACAGACAGACGGACATCACGCTCTATCGTCTCTTGGCTGTTGATGCTGATCAAGAATATATATACTTTATGGGGGTCGGAAAAGCCTCCTTCTGCCTGTTGCGCACATTTCGCTTTAGACAAACTTAATAGACCCCTATACTCTTTTTAGAGTACGGGGGTCTAATTAATTGCACAATTTCCTTACTTGGCTGATTTTAAAAATAAGCCCTATTTATATAAGTATGTAAATGTTTTAAATATCGAAATACTTCTTATTATTCAATGTTTTGTGAACAGGTTATAAAATAAAAGAAATATAATTAATTTAAAAATAGTGCTTATAATTAAAATAGAAAATTTATATATAAATAACTTTGACTGGACTCGAACCTGCGACCCATGCCGGTTTGCAAAAGAACGCACCGTTACCCTACCAATTGGGCCACGCTCCACTCCCAAATCGCGTTGATTATTCCCATTGACATTTAATATAACAAAAATTAATATTAGCAGATTGAGCTCTGGCGGGAGTGCATTTTAAAATGTGTTATCATGCGAGACAACAACTATACAAATAAGTATGTATTAGAATTGAAATCTTTTATTCAAAATGGTAAAAATTAAAACAATATCTGCGTTCAGTAGCATTGCATGAATCTGTATAGTAACAGAATTTATTTTTGGCGCGTCCCAAAATCAGTTCGGAACAAGTACCAATGAGCGCTAAATGCCGATCAACTGAACAACTTACTTCAATTGAACTACGTTAAGCAGTTCAAAGCAGTTGAACAAGTCCAAAGCATAAGCAAAAATATGTATGTATGTATGTATGAATGTATGAATGTATATACATATACATTAATAAATGTATGTACGTGCAGGAAGTTTTCTGAATTGTTTTGGACTTCCGTATTACTTTTTTTTAGCATACCATATTACGCGAATACATTTTAAATACAAATAAACGTTATTATACCCGTTACTCGTAGAGTAAAAGGGTATATTGTATTCGTTGCAATGTATGTAACAGGGAGAAGGAGACATGGCAGACCCCATAAAGTATATATAGTCTTGATCAGCATGAGTAGCCGAGTCGATATAGCCATGTCCGTCTGTCCGTCTGTCCGTCCGTCCGTCTGTCCGTCTGTGTGAACAAAAGGATCTCAGAGACTATAAGAGCTAGAAAGGCCCGAGTGGTCGCAAACGAAAGATAAAATGCCCAAGCAGTACAAGTTTGCTTTTTGTTTTTTGACACGCCCACTTTAGGGCGTTCTATGCATACAAAGGTAAAAACAGGTAAAAATAGCATGTTTTAGTATAGAAAACTTTTTTTTTAGCAATGCTATCTAAACCAAATTGACACAGAAAGCACACGTATAGGGAGTTCATATACTGACCAAGTTTGATCCAAATCGGACAACTATATCGTATAGCTCCCATAGGGACAATCGGTCAAAAATACGCTCCAAATATGAATTTATATGAATAACTTTTGCATTGGCCAAGCAATCGAAGGGAAACTTACACAGAATATATCTGTCAATAATATAAGTATGTTGACCAAGTTTCATCCAAATCGGACGACTATATCGTATAGCTCCCATAGGGACAATCGGTCAAAAATACGCTCCAAATATGAATTTATATGAATAACTTTGCATTGGCCAAGCAATCGAAGGGAAACTTACACAGAATATATCTGTCAATAATATAATTATGTTGACCAAGTTTCATTCAAATCGGACGACTATATCGTATAGCTCCCTTAGGGACGATCGGTCAAAAATACGCTGTAAATATGAATTTGTATGAAAATTTTCATGCGTTTCTCAAGTCATCTGAATTAAAATCAATAGGGTCGATTACCTAAACGATTGTTCTATTATTAATATTATTAATAATATATTATATTGTTAATAATATAATTAAACTGAGTAACGGGTATCCTAAAGTTAATTAAAATAGGTTTAAATTTGTGTTAAAATTAAAAAATTTGTATTTAACTTTGGCTGGACTCGAACCTGCGACCCACGCGGATTTGCAAAATAATGAACCGCGTTCCTACCAATAAGACCACGCTCTGCTGATAATTCAGTTGGATTATTTTCATTCACATGCACAATTGTTTATTTAACACACCGCACTGCTTGCAGTTTGTGTAGTGAAACGTAGTCTATTGCAAGCAGTGTCAACAAACAATTTGTACATAAAATTCAGCACTTTTGATTAATTTGTTTTATATGTTGTTGTTGTCCGATTTGGACCAAATTTTGTGGGGATATTTTTAATAATTATACACACATCCTCTGTGAGTTTGGTTGCGATCGCTTAACCAACAGTACATGTCTTCATACAAATTTTTTATTTTTGACCGGTTTGTCCTTTGGGTGCTATAGGCTATAGTTGTCCAAACTGGACCAAACTTGGTGAGGTCAGTTACAATGGTACCATACACATAATGTGTGACCTTGGTCTGTCTAGCTCTAGTCGTTTTCAAGTTATGGTGATACGAAAATAGTTTTTTACAGTTTTCGGGGGCGGTGGGGGCGTGGCAAAAATTTGAAATAAACTTGCACTGCGTACACTGTAGACGGACTTTCATTCCAAATTTGGTGGCTCTAGCTCTTGTAGTTTAGAAGATCCAGGTGTTCATACAGACGGACGGACAGACAGACAGACGGACAGACGGACATTGCTATATCTGTCTCGGCTGTTGATGCTTATCAAGAATATACATACTTTATTGGGGTCGGAAAAGCCTCCTTCCGCCTGTTACGCACATTTCGCTTCAGACAAACCTAATAGACCCCTATACTCTTTTTTAGAGTACGGGTCTAAAAATTAACGAACTATTTGAATTGTTAAACATTATGTTAATGAATTTCTATTATAATTTGTAAACAATTTTAAGTTGATCCGATACAGGTTTTTCTGGGTTTTCCCTGTATCCCTAGAGTGAATGCTGGATCACATAAGACTTCCCAGATGGCACACCAACCACAGCAATTAGAGTTAAGTTTTTAAATTAATACGTTTTATAATTTTGTTTATTTAGTAATGTAATTCTTGAAGGGGCCTGTTGGAATACCCCTATATTCCACTTACAAAAATAAAATTTTAGAACACTAGATTAAGTATTTTAAGTGACATAAAGTTTGGTCTCACTTTTATCCCTATACTTCCTCTTTCCATTAAAACTTGTATGTGAATAAGCGTGGCTTGTCTGGTGTTGCCAAAATATAAAATATAAATCAAAAAATTAACGAACTATTTGAATTGTTAAACATTATGTTAATGAATTTCTATTATAATTTGTAAACAATTTTAAAGTTGATCCGATACAGGTTTTTCTGGGTTTTCCTCTATCCCTAGAGTGAATGCTGGATCACATAAGACTTTCAGATGGCACACCAACCACAGCAATTAGGAGTTAAGTTTTTGAATTAATACGTTTTATAATTTTGTTTATTTAGTAATGTAATTTTTGAGAGGGCCTGTTGGAATACTCCTATATTCCACTTACAAAAAC